>OZ029918.1:24572001-24892001 GCA_964023275.1 Norana najaformis
TTTTTGCAAAGTCTTCCACTGCATCGTTGTACTATATCTTCGGATTATGCTGTAAATTCATTTTTGATCTGCCTTATGGCCGTTCTTCTTAGGGTAGTCAGATAGCTCTGTGTGCAGTGCTTTGAGAGATGCTTACAAGGTGCTGTGCTAAGTGTCTTGATACATACTTGCGTGAGGACGAGAAGTCCCCAAGAGGAAGCCACGAGCTGGAAGTTTTAGCGACTTCGGTAATCATACCTCCGGCTTATTAGGGCAAGTGGCCAACCCACTCTCTTGCATCTGATCTCTCCCATTGACATTGTGCGGTTAATGTACTCATTATGCAGTGCAATTCACTTAAGACGAAAATGGATATGACAAAATATCGCTTAGTACGAAATGAAAACTTGGTCCGTTCCGATGTAAATCAATAGTAACGTTAAATTATTCTCTTAAGACAAAAATTATAAGACGAAAAGATCGGTTATTTCGAAAATGATTTTCGGTCCCGTGAATTTATTTCAGTGCTGAGTCTGTCTGATAAGACGAAATGTTGACTGATACACAACAGCTGCAGCTTGCAATAAAGTTTCAGGTTCGCATTTCCCTATATGCCTAAGATAGTTTGACAGCATCGGTCTTCGAAGAATGTCACCACTCGAGGAATGAGATAGTGTACATGTTTATACTGTAATTGGGTGATTAACCGTTAGAGACACGCAGACCACAGCATCAGGCTTGTCAAAATGCTTTGGTGCATTAAACTTTTATAACTGTCTACACTAATATGGCCATTTCATTCGTGGATATATTTTGTCTGTCAATAAAGGACATTAAGCTAGTCATTTATGGTAGTGAGATATATAACCACAGTGGAAGTGCCCTACTGCTAGACGCATGAGACAGTTTAAGTATCTTTGGCTACTCTAGCCAGCTTAGTGCCTGCTGTTATCAGACATACATGTAACTTTCAGAGCTCTTCTCAAGTAGCCTAATATCCTCATTGACAAGTCTTTGCCATATGGAGAAGGCATTGGTCAATGGTCAGAATCTCCTAAGTGCTTTGCAAACTATATAGGCATCTGCCGCAAATCAATCAGCACATACATTTACATGTACTGTACCCTCGTTCAAAGGCTTCTCTCTGTCCGAGACCGATTCGGATTCGCTGTAGAAATAGCATCGCAGTGGAATGTATCGGCCTTAGCCCTTCCATAAAACCTTAATATACCCCTCTCTTGCTGCTTAATTATGAAACAGACTAGTGGTTCACTGAAACTTGCGTCTAAAAATGGCTGCTAAAGTTCGTAGCCTACCGTGATCATCTACGGTTATGCGTTATTTGCTGCTGCATAGTTAGTCATGCAGCCATAACACGTTTTTCGCTGGCATGCTGCGTCTACGTTTGCCTAACGGTTAATACGAAATTCGGTCAAGACAAAATGTTTACGCTGGTACCATGTCTTTCGTCTTAAACGAACTGCACTGTAGCTTAGCTGTAGCTGTCATTATGAGTCGACAGTGGAACAGAAATCTTGAAACAAATTTCTGCCCTGACAGGGATTTGAACCCCTGACGTTTTGAATGACAGTTCATCATTCTAATTAGTATACTGTCGTCACCCCAAACAGTTTATACTATCTTCTTTCAATTCTTGTTGGGAATCTTTTGGTAAGCTTTGCATGTGTGTGCAAGCTTGCCACTGGTAACTTTTAGTTATCTGTGTAATGATTGCTAATGGATGAATGTTCTGTTCTTAGAGAGCGCCTTTTATTAGTTTCTTTTGAAGAGGCACTATACAGATTTCTGTTTACGATTACAAATTTCAGGTTTGGAATTACCATATGCTAATGTTATGATGCATTTCTAGGTAGTAAGATCCAGGAGCTGTATTCGCTGCTGAGCCAGAAGACATCTGAGGACTACATCCGACGGATACGGCTGCTGTACGAGGAAACTGCACCAAGGACGAATCTCTTCAGTTGGACGATGGAAAACCTAGAGATCTTTGCTCTTGCTGATACATCCTATGACAACAAAGAGAAAATCCTTAGGCACATGAAGGAGATTGACCCCAACAGGTCAGGGGTCACTTGGGTCAGAGGTTGTAGCCTTGAGTGGCAGCGTTTAATTTTCTGTGGTTCCTGCATGAGGTTTTTTCATAATTCCGTTTCACTTCGAAGACTGCTGCTATAATTCTTCATCTAGAAATTACTTTAGAAACTGTGTTTCATTAGAGCTTCCTTTTGAAGGTGCTATATCATAGTTTAGGTACAATTCAAAGATTACAAGGAAAATGTATATATATTCTGAGAGCATTTCTTGCAAATTAAATTTGCCGACTTTGTGAGGGTTTTTTCAGGCATGGTCACATTTAGGTGGTTCTTTATATAGCTCCTTGTAACAACCTGTCAGAAGGTCTGAAACATGGCTATCAAACAGCCATATTCAATACATTTATAATGTGAAATGATGCTCAACTAGTCTTTATTTTTCTATTATAAATGTGTTAGATTTCAGTTTTATTTTATTTATTACTACATAATTATTTACAGTTATCTGTAGATAATTTATACCTACATGATTTGTGATTTAATTCTTTTGAGGAATTATCGCATGATACGATAATTGGTTAAATGTCTCTATATGAGTAATTCAGTAATAGTTGGTGTTGTTATTTGACTGTAGCCCGTTGCCAGATGATGGCAACCTGGACTTTGTTTCGCTATTTTGTCGTACTATAAGTGCAAGCACTGGTTCCCTGGTGTTCCAGTTTCGGGATTATCCTCATGCCATGCTCGACATCCGAGACTTTCACGTTTGGGGCCGACTGATAGGAGCTGAACCACTCGGCACGGCGAAAGGTACGAAATAATTAATTGAAAGGAGAAAGGAAAGTGGTCTTTGGGTTATAATAATTGCATAGAGGCAAAGAGTAGGCCATAACTTCCACAGTCCAGCATTGAAGCTTCGCTGTGGTCAGTCTGTGGAATAGGTTGCCTAATAAAGTCTGACATGAACTAATTGCATCTTTTCCGTAAGCCTTTGAAAACCATTTTGTTTGTGGTCTTGCATTGTTCGGTCGTGAGTGCCTCTGAGGAGTTTTTTGTGTAGTGGTGATATACAGATTTGTGATTACAAAAGTTGCAATGGTATAATGTAATTGAAATGCAAATAGAGTGGTAATGGTGTGAAATATGAAATAATTTAAGAGAAAGGAAACTGGAAATGGTTTCATGATGAACTTTATTGGTGATAATAATGATGAGTTGTGTGGGTGATGGTTTGGTGCCTAACAAATGCCACCAATTACACCAGTTATGAACGTATTTGTGTTCTTTTTTCTTTGTGCATTAGCCAAGAGGAGTACTATCATAGACATGGGAACTCCGTGGGGACAACTGACGGCAGAGCGTAACATGCCGCAGATAAAGTTCTTCCATGACTTCAGCGCAGGTTGGCACAGTCCTTCATCTCTCTTCTGCACAACTGAAGAAGAGAAGAACAGTCCCTTAAGCTTTCCCTGAGAGGCAACCATGGGGACAAAGCGTTAGTGTCTTCGTTTTCTTAGCCTCGACATACATGGGCATGTGTCCCGTCCTCTTCCTCACTGTCTGATCTTACCACCTTCAGTGTATGGTGAGTGTACTTGTTTCACAGATGAGTCTGCAAGGGAATGCCAGTGGAGCAGAAATCTCAAAACATCGTTCTGCCATGGCGAGGATTTGAATCCTCAATTGACAGATAGACTCTTTTGCATCCCGATGTTAGGTTTATGAATGGAATGTAGGGATTAAAGAAGTTGATTACATTACAGATAAAGTAAGATGAGTAAAACAAAATTAAAGGTAACTGATTCATTTCAATTGACAAATTTTAGACATCGTCTCTTTCAACTTGGCTTATGGACCATGCTGGGAGCCAACAATGGCACAGGTAAATCTGGCCCTAAACAAAGTGAGTCGGCCGTCCGTTGATCCGAGTCCGCCGCTGCCCTTCTGGGACAAGTTCCGGCTGCTTCTTCATGGTCGGCTGACCATGTCTGTTCAGCAGACTCGCTGGCTGTATCACGCTTCACTGGATCCTTACAACGTGACAGAGTTCATGGACTGGACTTGGTCGGAATTTCTTCTCGATTGGACAAACGGTATTGGCTTTTATTTCTGTAAGCTGCGTCTAATTTCTTTACTTTAACTGCCTTTCTGTCTCATCAGCCTGACCCTTGAAATTGACCATTTGGGGATCTATTTAGGAGCGCCATCGATTGATGCCTAGTGCATCATCATAGCAGCATTGCAGAAGTTGTAAGATTAGCTTGGGTTACTTGTTGGAAGTGTATGATTTCGACTGAGTTCACTTTCTTGTTCCTGTTGGTCTTGAAGCGACCACTGATTGATGTCTTGTACAGTATGATGAAGGCTACCCAGACCAGTTTGCCCATATGAGACCCATATTCTCATATGGGAGATGGGAGCAATATGGGTCCGATCAAATGTTCATGGGTATGTCGGCAGGGACAGAAGTCACTGGATTAGATTGGATTTGATTTAGATTGGGTAATATTGATTGGAGTGCTTTATAATATATGCCTGTCAAAGGCAATATGATGACTGACTAAAACGTAGATTGGCTGACTGGTTGATTTTTAAAACTAATTTTTAATATCATCGTATGTGCTATTTATTCGAAAGCTAAAGTTTTTTCTTGTTGGCATGTGCAGCCAAATGGATCTTGCGTGGTAACCTCGACGTGTTTTCGAAGACGGCATCGAAATACAATGACTGTTGTCTTCTACGTCTTCCAAAGCTAAGACTTAGGTCACTTGACCAGACTATTCGATTTTGTTCCATTGCATCCTGTCTTGTTCTGTTCTAGTCTTTTCTGTTCTAGTCTTTTCTGCTCTACTCTGTTGTATTCTGTTCTTTCTGTTCTCTTCCACTGTCTTCTGTCGTTTTATTCTATTCTACTCTCTTCTGTTCTGTTTTGTTCTATTCTGCTCTGTTGTATTCTGTTCTTTTCTTATCTGCTCTATTTTATTCTGTTCTGTTTGGTCCCATTTTATCCCATTCTTCTTTCAGATGCAGTTCATTGTGGTTTCTGGGCTAGGGGTATCTAAATTTTGATTGGACTCATATCCTTCTCTGTTGCCATGGGCCATATGGACTCCCCTTGTACTGTTGCACTATCACATTCAGTTACTTTGAGATAGTATCCACCAACTTGTCTGACTACTGCACGATCAACTCATGCACTTCCTCATCTAAAACCAATCATCATAATAAAGCTCTCTTGTGCCATGGTGCTACATTGCATGTAATATGCTGATACTGGGTGTTTTTGTTATGGCTCTGGCGAGAGATTTCATCCATTTGTAGCACATGCAGATCTCTCTTAGCAATTCCTGCGCTTCAGCTTTTCAGGCTGCAATGGATGAATCAAAAGTCCTGGACATAGAACCTGGGTTTTGCAGGACCCAGTTTTATGCTTGTACTAAAGCCTTCTTGGTGATCACCATCACAAGTGTGATGAGTTTTATTTTACGAAGTCAGTGACGTTCTTTGACAGCATTCGACTGGAGTGGTTATGTTCTGGCGATCCAAATGACCATCACTGCGTTATGCCCTGCGCACCGGACAAAATCCCCGATTATGCCGTCCAGGTTTGCGCATCTTTTCTTTTCTTATCACTTCATTATGGTAATGTTAGACTGTCTTCAGTATTTTTTCATCATTTTTGTATTTATTGTTTTACCGGTGTCTGCGTCATTATTGCTATCTCCTTGCAGAACAGTCTTCCATTTTCTTTCGTTATTTTAATGTTATCATCACCTTTCTAATTTTTGTCATGATCATCATCATTGTCATTATTATCACCGTACCATCATCACTTGTTATATCTACATCAGTGCTAAAGTGATCTTCATATTTATGCTAAGTTTACTGAAACCTTGATACAGGATTTCTTGTTTGCTGATGAATTTCAGGATTATGACTCCTATCGAATGTTTCGTTCCAAAGGCATGAATGTTTGCCTGGGTTTTGAGATTCCACTGAACGAGCAACTCTACAACGACATTCCTTCTGGTCTCTTCTTTGCAAGCACTCTACGCTGGATTGACAAAATTAAGGTTCTTAAATGTGGAGTCTTGCGTTTGGCATGGTGATCTTGTGTTCGGCAGCGACTGGGTCAGTTATGCAGCGATTGTGGGTTTGAGCCTGCTAAGCGGACTCTGTATAACGACCCTGGACAAGTTCTCCACACTTGTCTCACTCCTCAGATTCAGATAAACTTGTGGTGTTGTATTATATGCAATATATGCAACCAATAAATAAAATAGATAGAAATTTATTATTTCTCTTCACTGGTGTCGCTTTGTGAGGTGTCTTGTGTGGTAGAGGACTTTGGTGTCTGGAAAGGCATCTAGCCAGAACATGCTGCTTCATTACTAACAAACTTATGCTCAGTGCGCCTCTTATCAACACTTTTTATCCGTTGTCCTTTGCCGAGGTTAGGCACAGAGTGCTTCTGAGTGCGTATCTATCGCTGACTCAGTGAAGGAGGTGAGGAAATGAAGTTTGTTGCTCACAGAAATACACAGGGATGGTGACGTTATGGAGAAAGAGAAATGGGTTACCATGATTGCACTTAGGAGATGGCTTTTGTAAATGGAGCTTGTTTTCTTTACTGAATTGGTTTTTTATTGCTTGATTATTGTTTCAATTTGCTCCTTGGATGCAGAAAACAGTTACAGAAAGGGAACAGAACAAAACAGGAGAAAGCTTTCTGTTTTATTTGTTTTCTTTTTAGGATTTGTTTTCTTGTTTGTCTTGTTTGTTTGGCAACACGTCAGTTGTTGCTTTTTTGCAGATGTGTATGAATCGTGTCTCTCGGCCGATCAGACGCGGTCCTCTGTTCCGTTTGGTTAGCCCTCGCAAAAAGCCTTTAAGTCGACATGTCCAGTAAGTTGGATGTGTTACTTATCTCTTCTGGGTCATTTGTGGCAAATATGAAGTGCTTCTATTGTTGTGGAACTAAGTGTAGTGTAATCTGATCACTAAACCTCTGTAGTGCAATACAATACAATTCAGTACAACTATGATTTGATCTTACTCTGCTTACGCAGTTCAGAACTGCACATTGAGGCCAAGAAAGAGGAAACATTAAGAGCCATAAACAGACTGGAAGAAGTAGGAGGTTTTCAGGTTAGAGCAAAAGGTAGTCTCGTTAAGAGAGTTGCTAACATGAGGACGTAGAGAGTTCCAGATAGAGGGACCAGACACTGAACGAATGCTGGCCAAAGGCAAGATGTATACCAGGAACAACATGCTTTCTATATGATGCTGATCGAAGAGAATCGGCCTTTAACAGAACTGCAGGATGTAACCATGGATGACAGATGATTTGCACATGCTTTGTACATGAGAAGTGCCAGTTTGAAGCAGGTACGCTCAGATGCTGGAAGCCAGTGTAGAGACTGAAGAACAGGTGATGCATAAGGCATCAACTGATGGTCCCTTCTAAGCACAACTACATTCCAGAATCTTGACGTAGTTCTCTGTGCTTATTAGTTAAATACATGGGTAATGGATGGGGCGTGATATCTGATTGGATGGAGTGCTTGGCTTGTAATGTGGAGAGCATGGATTCAAGACTCCCTTGAGATGGTTACTGTGTAGGGACCTTGAGCAAGTCTTTCACTCACAGTCGCTCAGCACCGTTGATTGATGCTTGTAATTAGATAATGGCACTTGATAAATGCAGAAATAATAATACATCTACTATGGTGTGTAACTTAATAGGCATAAACCTCATAGCCGTCATTGATTATTTGGTAAGATTTTTTCTGTTTACTCCATAATTTCATTGCCTTGGAATTGTTTGTGATCGTCATAAAATGGTTGGAGATTACAATTAGAAGAAATCAGCTTACTTAGTAAAAGTGACCCTCCATTATGTCACTTTGGATAAAAATGACCAAGTTCTGTTGATTCAAATTGGCAGAAAATATTCAATAAATTAACAAATTTCTTAAAGTTTTTGCCATACGTTGTTTGTAGAAATATGAAAGTCTCGGTTAACTTTCCAAAATTCCAGCTGTGCTACTGGGTGTCTTTCTCAAAGCAGAATGGAGCAATGATTGAGAGTGATCAGATTACGATGGATGTCAGTTTAAAAGCAGATCAAAGGACGATTAATGATGGCCTCAAACGCAAACCAAATGTGACGTGGTGCATCCGACATTTCAGCTCGAATCTGAGCAATGGTGTTGTGTGGCTGTGTAGCACAAATTCTCCTGTGCACGAAAAGAAAAAGGTTCTTTACCAGATTCTTTTTTTGCATTTGATTGAATCGATTTCTTATGGTTTTTGTAACTTCAGCATGTTACGGTATCATTTTCTTCATTAAATTCATAGGAGTGCATTAACATGGAGTTTTTTCTTCACATTCTTTCTTTCACAACTTTTCTAATCTTCAGTTCCAATGTAATAATATTTTAGGTGTCAATAATTATTATTATTGTCAATAATTTTTATTATCGAAAAGACATTTGAAACGTACATAATAAAGTAGCAGCAGTCTCAAAAGCAAATGGCCGTGTAATTGTCTACCAGATTGGCCTACACCTATCAAATCACTTTGAAATTTACACGAGACAGCCCTAAATACTAGTACTGGCCAATAAAGAATTTGGGACTACTTTATTGACCAATAGAGATTTTGGAACTACTTTGTGGTTATGCTGCTTCAATGGGACTCAGTTACGATCCAGAATGTCATTTCTTTACAGAAGCTATCAGAAAGTCCAATTAACTTATTGGACTTTGTGATAGCTTCTGTAAATTAACTTATTGGACTTTGTGATAGCTTCTGTTAAGAAATGACATTATGGATTGTACGCTTTAACTGAGTCCCGTTGAAGCAGCATAACCACAAAGTAGTCCAAAAATCTCTATTGGTCAATAAAGTAGACCCAAAATCTTTATTGGTCAATAAAGTAGTCCCAAAATCTTTATTGGCCAGTACTAGTATTTAGGGCTGTCTCATGTAAATTTTGAAGCAATTTGTTAAGTGTAGGCCAATCTGGTTGACTATTATGAAGCTGTTGCATTGTTTTTGAAACTATTGTTGTTTTATTGTGTCCATTTGAAATGTCTTTTCGATAATAATAATTATTGACACCTAAAATTTTTATTACATTGGAACTATAGAAGATTTTATATGTAAGTTACTATGTGTGTATGTATCTGAAAATTTACATAGCAGCTTTTAAGGACTTGTCAGATTACTTTTGATGAGATTAATTGAGCTTGAGCTACACGTGCATTGTTTTGTGATGATTTTTCAGGAGCGTAATCAGATGACTGGTACTGTGCACAAAAGCTTTCTGCTCAAGGTTGACAAGTAAGTCTCACATTAGCATCAGATGCTTTGTTTCATGTAAATCAGTTGAATAAATTAATAAGGTTTTATCTAATGATTTGGAAGTAGTTTTCGAGTTTTTTTGGTCAGTTTCTTTCTAAATTTAGGTGGCTTGTTGAACTGGCAATGAGGAACTTAGGATGGTGCTTTGAGAGGGCTCCGCTATTTTTAAAATTTATCTTACAGACTTAGGGTCTGTAAATCTGAATCTTAGGCGTTGGACAAGTGTGCACAAACAACTTGTCTAGGATCATTAGATGATGTATTTTCAGCCGGCTGAAACCTGTAATTGAATGGATCAGTGTGCCACACAACAGAGGCTTTGGTTCATCACTCCTCCTGCAAATTTGTAATTCATAGCCAAGCTACTGAATCTCTAAAGAAACTCTCTTTGGCTTTCAGATTTTTGGATCGCTGCATTTGCACCTGATTCTTTCAAGTCGACTAATTGTTATGGTTTTGCCAAAGTCTGATCTTGGGAATGTATCCAGTCTTGTTTTATTTTTAATGGTTTTAATTTCATTTGTACACAGCTGTATTAGTTATCAACTGAGCTTGATAATGCATGTTAAGCATTTCTGTTACATGGACGCAGCGTCAGCTACCAGCGAGAAGAAGAAAAGTTGGCCGTGGCTGAAGACGTACTTTCTGCTGAAGATGTATGACAGCTGTTTCTTTAAATGTTTATTTGTACTATTTCATCATCACCACCACCACCACCATTATCATCCATCATTATCAGTTATTATTTATTACTTTACTTCTAACTCGGTTGATTGAAGAGATCTAAAAATTATTGTTTAAAATGTTTAGCTGTATTTTGTTCTATGATGGATTAAGGCATTTTGTGTCAGTAAGATGGATGAAATTAAGTTATTTTGTTTGGATGAAATTAAGTCATTTTGTGTTGACGAAATGGATGAAAGTAAATCATTTTTTGTTGATGAAATGAAGTCATTTTGTATTGTTGAAATGGATGAAATTAAATCATTTTGTATTGATAAAATTCAGTTATTTTGTGTTGATTAAATGAATGAAATGTGTTATTAGTTGTCAAGCTATGCAACTTATAGATGCTGATCTTGTCTGTGACAACACATAATAAATGCATTGTTAGCATAGTTGAGGATTTTCTTCATTTCGCAGTATTTTTATAGATTTTATCACTAGCTGATTTAGATTATTTCCTGGTACATGTACCTAGCTAACTCTGCTTTCTTTGTTTTCAGTCAACCAGCAGCGAGGAACCAGTACATAAGGTTAAAGTGTATAACCTCAAGAGTTCATGGACAACGAGTAATCGCAATGTGGTTTTCAGTCTTTATGATGGCTATTCAAAGGCCCAGATGCTCAAGGCTAGCCTCTTATCAGAGGCATTGAAAGGCTTCAAGGTGGAAACAAACCAAACTCCAAAGGTCAGACTTAGAAATGAGGAATTCAGTTTTTGCCTAGTTACATTATTATTAGTAATCATATTATATATATATATATATATATATAATACATATTAGTATTATTATTACACTGGAGACTCAGTATAATGCTCTCCGTTATAACACCAACTCTTCTATAACACGATCAGGGGCATGGATTCGTGGATCCAAAAATTAATTCACTTATGAGAAATAAACTCATAATAACAGGACCTTATTATAAGATTAGGTGCTTCTCGATTTGGCTCCCAATGATGGGAGCCATATTAATGAGTTTCTGCTAACCTCAGTGTTTGTGAAATAAATCTTCATTTCAGAAACCCATAAGAGAAAAGGGCTCTGGACTAGAAATGGGAACTGCAATGACTTTACTGCAGTTACATCTACGTGATGGAAAATCTCAGCACATGCTTTAGTGATCTGTACCAAATGAATGATGAATTGTGGTAGAAAGAGAGACACAGAGACCGGCAAAGAGACAGACAGACACAATTATAGAATATTATGATTATTAGTTATAAATGAAGCAGACTGTTTGACATAAAAACTGTGCCCTTTAACTGCTTATGTGGAAAACATATCCCAGAAATGATGTAGAACTGTAAAATACATTTAAGTCACTCTGGTTTTGTAATCTTTCAAAACACTTGAGAAGTGCTGTATCCAAATTTGTTTCATTACATTATGGATGTAGTTTTAATTGTAATCACGAATTTATGTAGTGTCATTTCAAGAGGAACTCCTCATAGGTGTTCCTGGTCTGATGACTTAAAATCACGAATGAACCGAATGGTTTTCAAAAGCTTAAGAAAAAGAGGCCCAGACTGTCCAAGGAGCTTGTGTCAAAGGTAGACCATAATATTGGGATGGTGGCCACTTGAATTTGTAAAGCTCAGAGAACAAGCAGTTCTCCAGTTGCCTGCATAACTGCTGTTATGATTACGATTTCTGAATTGCAAATCATTTTTGTAAACAGAAGAATTGCAAGCCACCCGTCTCAGAGTTCAGTGGAGATGGAAGAGCGTTTAGCGCTTTCAGTCCACAGTTCAGAGTTCAGTCTGGTCCAATCTACTCCCTGCTTCAGCAGCTGATCAAGGAAGCTGGCAGTGTGGCTGTCCATGAAGAGGTCAGTTCTGAAATTGATGAACGCTGATTAATAAATGAACGCTTATTATTAATGAATGATTATTGCAAGAATTGTATGTTTGTTTAACGCAAGACAGACAACAAAAACAGAAATGCGTGCAAAACTTAAGAAGAAAAAACTTCTTTCCACTAGACTTGACAGTTCTATGTGCGTGCATTGGTATTAGTGTACATATTATCCCTAACAGCTGTCATGGGCTTGCTCAACATGACCGTACAACAAAATGTCAATGGCGCTGAGCAACTGTGTGTTAAGGACTTGCTCAAGATCCCTGTACAGTAACCGTCTCAGGAAAGGAGGCTTCAACCTGTACTCTCTGCGTTGCAAGCTGAGTGCCCTAACCAATCAGTTATTGTGCTTTGAGTCTACTAACTAAAGAATTTTACTCCTTCCTATGGCTTTAAGCATTCGTAAATGTGTACAGTACTTAAACAATGGCTTTAGATGCTTTTTCTGCACATTTTAGCTCGCTGGAAATGTTATTGACCTGAAATCTCTGCAGGGAATTGGAGCGTGCCAGACGGATGATGTCATTTGCAAGAATTGGGACGGTATCTTGTCCTATTACCTATCAGTAAAATTACCTCACTCATCATTAACTAACTGAAGATTTTATTGAAATCTGCAATTTTGTTGCATAATTGCAAATCTGCTGTGTTAGAATTACATGTGTAAATATGTAATTCTAGAGTTAGAGTTTCATATGAAAATATTTAATTTTAGCAACTTTACAAAATACATAATATAGATAATATCTATACAAGTATCTATGCATATCTAAAAATATATAAAATTGCCATAAACATATATTTATGTTTGTATACTTTTTCTGTGCACCAGAGTTAGACTGATGTTTCTTCTAGCAATCTGCTATTCCAAAAAGCTGACAGGAAAAAGTTTCCATCCAGTTGCCGTTATTGGTGTTAATTTGGCCTACATTCCTGTTGTCTGTTTGATCGATTGCTTTCTTTGGGTTTCTTCTGGTTTCTGCAGTTGAACTCTTCAACAGTCAGGTGATGCTGAAGGGATGTGAGACGAGTGGATACGTGATCGTTAGTGCTGCTAAGACTTCGCTCCTGTCCAGCTCACATCGTCCTTTCTGGAGCGACGGACAGCTGAAGACAAAAACGACGCTTGTTGGCTCTGTCGAATGCATGCAGGTAAGCTGTCTGATTGGCACAATAGGTGGCACTTTGGCATGTGAATGCCAAACACATGTTTTCAGTGTACTTAAGTTGCTGTTTTCAGATGGCAGTGTTTTAGAAAGATTAATTGTAAAGATTATTAATAAACAGTTTAGTCTATAAGTAATTGATTTTTAAGGTTATTGTTAAATAGTTTAGTTTATAAATGATTCTACATCAGTTAATAGTAATATGTACTATTAAGCAGTTTAGTTTATATGTGAAGTAAATATGAAGTTCTGTGTTAGTACTATGCAACCGTGGATTCTGGTCCGGAGGGTTTGTCGCAGAACGTGCGGTGGCTGTCAAAGGAGGACATTGAAGACAGCTCACGTGGGTTCTGGAATGACGTTGATGACGATGTCGGTCTGGCAGGCATGGCTGGCAGTGGACAATGCGTTGGTGGCGTTGTCAGTGACACAGCAAGCACCGCATCAGAGGTAAACATTCTTTAACTATTTCTTTCTTTAATTATTTTTTGCACTTACATCGTGGAGAAATCACTTGCCCAGAGTTAATGCCTAAACCACAAAGATTCTTGTGCTACACCATCAATGTATTCAGTTTTTGAGTTTTTGTTATACAGTTGTTATTCTTTTTTATTTAAAGTGGCCACATATTTGATACAGATCTTGTTGAAATAGACATATATTTTATAATTAAATAAACTGTCCCATATCCCGTGTATGGGAGGCTCCTTTTCTTGACCCCTGAGCCGGCAATGGACAAATCCCAATGTCCTGGACACAGGACCAGTGCATCGCAGGACTTGGTGTTTACTTCCCAGCTTATGCCAGCACCAGATTATGCTTCTTGGTGACAGGGGCACGTATGTGCAAACAACTTGCCCAGGGTCATTACACTGAGTCAAACCCACAACCACATGATCGTTGACCAAACGTGTTACCGATAGACCACCATGCTGCACATGTTTTATAAAGATACATATGATTTATTAATGATGTGTATACATTTTAATAGACATAAATTGTTTGGCCACCTGAAGTGCTTCTAGTGGAAGGGGAGACTCGTGCACCTAGCAGGTTGATTGACCTTTCTGGGTTGTCTTTTTGACAACAGCAGCTGAAAACTTTTATAACTTATGTTATTAATGTATTATGCTTGTATTTTTTTCTGTTGTTTTTGAATCAGTAAATGCCTTCATATGCTTTCATAAATATATTGTAGACTTGAGTATTTGTACAGAATTTTGTGACTTTTTGTTGATGGTTTCAGGAGCCATGTATTCAACTGCAAAGGATAATTTCTCGGTGTGGCTGCCAGTTCTTCTGTGCTTGGTATGGTGAAGTGAAGGATGAGCCTCTGCAAGAGATTCCAATTCCTGTATGTGCCATTCAGTTCCTTTGCTCTTGAATACGTCTGATGCTGCTACGAAAAAAGTAACAGGATTGCGCACCTGTGAATCGCTTGTGTTGACTTGGCTTTCAGACATTATTAGATTAGACTAGATTGGTGTTATGTTATTATGTTGAAACTTACTGATAGTACTGTTATTCTGTCATATCTTTGGATTGCCCTAATGGGTTTGAACAGAACTTACCAGGAATTGGTATGCATATCGATTTTACTGAGAAGCAACCATCAGTTGAGGTTTTGCACAATTGATTATGACTGAAAGCTCAGAAAAGAAAAACAAATATTCAACATTGTAGACTTGTATTTTGTACAAACACAGTGTCAAAAGCAAAGACTGCGAATGTTTGTAAATATTGTCAATCAAGTGTGAATTATACTTGCGGAAATGCTAAGTTCTCTGCATAATACGGTGGGCTGTGGAAGTTTAAGATGAGACTAGAGTTTTGAAATTTGGATTTTCTTTAGATTCACAAACGAACTTCTGGATATCTAACTGTTTCTCACCTGGCGACTGACTAACCGCACCTCAGATTCGCATTATGTGTGACCTTGTGCGTGTTAAAAATCTTTGTAATAATAATTTAATTTAATTTAAATACCAGTATATCTAAAATTTGATACATCACACATAGAAGTGCTTGTCAAAATCCAGAAACAGATTATTTGTTTTTAATTTCTTTATCGTACTTATGAGGCTTGGAATGCCACTGGGTGAGATTGGAATGTTTATGATTAGTGGGGTGTAGTTTGCAATTTCAACATTTGTGAGTCTCTTTGTATTTTACGATTCAAAAGCCGAGTGATGTTGATTCGGACATGATGAAAAGACAGGAAGGAGTGGATGCATTCACTCTGCTTCATCATGACCTCAACATTTGCACTAATTCGGTAAGTAAGAAGTTCAAGCTGGTAGCATACAGTGATGTCAGGTGGGGGAATGGGATAAGATTTTTACATGATAGATAATTGACCTGCTTTGTACCACTGTGGCCATCTTACAGCCAAAACCTATGTGGACCTGATGAACTTAGCTTTCTGTTGCCTCTTTTTTAGCAAAATATGTTGATTCAAATAACTGAGGATTGTGTAATTGTAATTATGTAATTCTATAGCTGTAATTATGTAATTGTAATTATATAATTGTAGTTATGTAACTGTAGTTATGTAACATCATTTTATGATGTTTTAGTTGCAATATGCCACAATTTTGGACATTGTCAACAATCTTCTGTTGTACGTCGATCCAAAGAAAAAGGTTTGCTGTGATTTATTTAAAAAATCTACCAACACTAGCAAACAGGCCATTAAGAAATGTTTTTAAAGTTCATTTTAAATTTGAGTCAGCTAGTTTCTTTTGAAGAAAATTGATGAGAGTATGTAAGGTAGAAGATGGGTGACCTATATTGACTTCTCAGCCTTCCCCCCTCTCTTCCGCAAGCGCTTGAGACCTACTTGTTCCCCAGTGGTGGTTCTGTGTCATCAGGCTGGGAGCGCCTCTGATGAGTATACCTTGAAGTGGTGCTTTATAAATTTTTGATTACGATTACAACCTCCTTGATTCTGCTTATTTGAGCTGTTTTTGATCGATTTATCTAATCTAGTCTCACCTATTCTAATGACTTCTGTTCTATATCGCCATTATCGTAATGCACAAGGTATCAATAGGTGGCTGCTTCAAGTGAAAGCATAGTCAAAAATCTTAATCCGTTGTAGAAGCCTGGTTGAAATCAAATGGGTCGTGGAACCAGAAGTCAGGCTACAGCTTTCCTCATTTAGTACTTACTGAATCATATGCTCGCATGTGACTCTTAAAATTTGAGGTGGCTTGTGTGGAAATAAATACATATTTTTGGTGATTTGATTGATGTTGCATTGACGATGTCATTTGGGAGCTGAAACAGGAAAGACGAATAACGATGTTGCCCTGCTGATTATTCCATTTAGGAGCTAACGGAGAAACTGCAGGACATGAGGTTCAAGCGCCATCTGTCCAGCGTCGAGGATCAACGTACACCCATCTCTCAGCGACAGGATACCCTCAGGTTGGTCATATCTGAATGGATAATGTGTGACACAGGGGTCTGTTCAGTGGCAAGCTGGGTCTGTGATCCAGTGATTGTGAGTTCACACCTGCTGAGCAGATTCTGTGTAGTGACCCTGGAAATGTTGTTCACAGGCACTTGTCTCATGCCTCAGATTCAGTAATTAGTGAATTAATAAATTAATTAATTAATTAGTAATTATTAAATAAGAAAATCAACTTACAATTTTTGTGGGTGTACATATCAATTTAAAATCATAAAGGGTCATTTATTGTTTATGGTTACTGGTTGAGGGCGTGTGTGAGCTCCCCAGTTTTTACTCGGGTATACTTTACTGTAGTAGTTCTCAAGGTTTTCACCCCAGGGACCACTGTACCATAGTCAAAATTATGGTGGATGACCTATGGCCCAACGATTTTATCAGAAATGAACAAATATGACTCTCAAGGTAAAAATGCTTTTGCTATGACATAAGCAGTAATGTCATCAAAACCAAAGAATAGATATAGTATTAGATAAAAAAACGTGTTAGAATGCTATTCACTGTGACAACACAATGTTATGTAGTGTACAAGGAAGGACTTTGTGGGAATATTGGGTAACTCACTGCAGCAAACCACCTGGCTCGTGCTTGTGAAACACAGATGGTCCACGGACCACGCTTTGAGAACCAGTGCTTTATGGTGGTGATATATGGCAATTGTTATGTTGCAGGAAGTTGGTTTCAACAGTTCGTTCTTTGGAAAGGGAGCACTACATGTTGCAGAGGAAGTTTGAAGAGGATCGTACGAATGAAGAGTATGTTCATCTGTCTTTGACTCTGCTTGTATTGCTTTAAGTCTGTCACTGTGTCTCTCCTCATCTCAGTCTTTGTCTTTGTCTGTCACATTGCCTCAGGCTCTGTGTCTCTGTAGCTCTCTCTCTCTGTGCTTTTCCTGTCTCTCCTCATTGTAATTGTAACGATGACAGTTTGTACAGCATTGTAAGTAGTGAGCTGCTTCTAAGGTGCTTTATATTGTCAGTTATTAACACAAGTACTAAGCGTTACATAATAGTTTTCAACTGCTTTTTTAAAGGCCTGAACACTGTTGGGCTGCTGAATAGATGCCGGAAGGCTATTCCGTGCACATTTGCCTGCTACCTGAAAGGCCTGATCATCCATATTAGTCTTAGTTATTTGTGTTTAAATGGTTCCAGTCTGTGCCAAGAAATTCAGGACCTCCAGAAGAACCTCGAAGATACGAAAGAACAAGTGAACACACTGAGCGAGGAACTGGACATCATGGTCAGGTATGTGCAGCAGCTGCAACACTTTACATAACGAGAACAATGAAATCATGTCTTTACATTATGTGACGAAAAGCAGAGCACTGAATAACAAGATAATTACATGTCATACATACATACATACATACATACATGCTTACTTGCATACATACATACATGCTTTCTTATATACATACATACATACATGCTTACATGCTTACATACATGCTTTCTTACATACATACATACATACATACATGCTTACTTATGTACATGCTTACATACATACATGCTTACTTACATACATGCATACATACATATATGGCTATCTTGTGTGAGTTTTTACTTCTGCAATGCTTTTGTGAGCAGTTTAAGAATTAGTTGTCCAGTTTAGACTTTGTTTAAACTTTAGATTAGACTTCTTATTGACTCATGTTTATTGAACTTATGGTTTGCAGCTGCTATAAGGAGAGCCGGTTGCAGGTGATGTCACAGAGACAGTCTTCGAAGACACAGATCGAAGCCATCCTCGTTCGACGAATTGACCTCTATTTCAAGCATGCTGAATGGCGCATGACAGAGGCAGATGGACAGATTGGAATTGCTGACCTTGTTCTGAAAAATTTCCTGTGAGTTGAGAAATCTATAAATCTATTCTTGTGTTTTCGATGCCGTAGTTATGCTAATATACAAAGCATCAGTCAGAGGTTGCTTCAAGTGAAAAAATGGTAATCCATTGGAGAAGCCTGTTTGAAATCTGAGGGGTAAGGGAAACCAGATGTCAGGCTATGGTGGGTATACAAGTTGAAACTGATGATGAAATGTTTTTGGATTGTGGGTTTTTTAAGCCTTTTCAGAAATTGTGTAATCTATCACAGAAACCTTTTTAAATTTCAATGAATATGTGTAAGTTTTTGTTTATCTAGAAACTTAATATTGCACCTTTGAACAGATACAGGAAGAGAGTTCCAAAATCTAGGTTCAGCAACTGAAATAGCCCGTTCACCTAGAGCTATCTTCCTGTGTCTGTTTGATCTGCTCATTTGCTTGTGTCATTTCATTCTCAACTGAAGACTTACCTTTTCCAGCTGTCTTATCCACCGCAAGCTGTCTCTCTCTGTCTTAGTGGGCTAAACTTCTGGATATTGACCTGAGTGCTGCTTGGTTTTGGTGCACATCAGTTGATGCCTTGTGCATTAGACAACGATGCAGTAGAAGTTACTAATTAACTAACTCACCTTAGAAGGACGTCTGAAAAATGCTGCATGTATGGCTGTCTAACTGGTCTACAGAGATGCAGCTTAAGGTATTTTTAAACGTATGCTGAGTAGAGTCACATGAAGAGTTGATGTTTTAGTTGAATCTTCTGTTTAAACAGATTGGTATTATTCATTTTGTGAATAGCATTTTCAAAGGTTTTTCAAAATTAATTTTCTGCGCAAATTGTAAACGCTTCTGACGCAGGTATACAAACATCCGGACCACAGACGTCAACCGAGAGAAAACTGATTCGGGTTCACGACATTTGACCGACTCGGGGTCACATCACCTAGAACTGGGTTGGTTCAAGGTCACCAATCTTCTGCCAAACAGTATATACACGGTAAGTACTATAATTGTCTGCTGGCTTGGTGTCTGACACTGTGCCAGTTGCTGAAATTTGTTCTGTAATGATTTTCCAAACTGGCTTTCACCACTTCATTGGGACGTTTCTTTGCAACAGCAAACACTTTTCATCAACACAGCAGTAGAATTTGTTAGCAGATTAACTGCTGGAATGTAAACAGCTTGTCTTGTGATGCTCTGGTCCTGTGTCTAGGACCTTAAGACTCGTCCATTGCTGGCTTAAGGGCCTAATAATAGGAAATGAGCGCTTCCCCTATGTCCCACCATGGGATATGGGAACTTTATGTATTAACTGTCTTATTGCCTGTTTGTGACTTGATTTCATCGGTTGTTTGGACCCTAAGAAAAAGAGATGATCACTTCATTCTCTGTTCATTGTGTGTACTGACCACTTTGCTTTGTCAGGATGTGCTGGTTCCACAAGAACAAGTTGATGCCGTTTTCGCAGACAAACAGGTTGCGTTCAGAGTCTACTGCGAATTTACGTCTCCAGGTTGGATGTTTGTTTTGACCTCTTTGCGACAATACCTGCATCTCTAAATAAATCTCTTCTAAAGTGGATTACTCTTCAGTAGAGGAACTATGATTTCATCTATTCTGTATTGTATTTTAACTGTCAATTTTTATAGCACCTACAAACGACTCAGGGGTGCCTCTGGCATGAGGAAATATGTGAATCTTAAGGCATGAGGAAATAGGTGAATCTTAAGGCATGAGGAAATAGGTGAATCTTAAGGCATGAGGAAATAGGTGAATCTTAAGGCATGAGGAAATATGTGAATCTTAAGGCATGAGGAAATAGGTGAATCTTAAGGCATGAGGAAATAGGTGAATCTTAAGGCATGAGGAAATAGGTGAATCTTAAGGCATGAGGAAATAGGTGAATCTTAAGGCATGAGGAAATAGGTGAATCTTAAGGCATGAGGAAATAGGTGAATCTTAAGGCATGAGGAAATAGGTGAACCTTAAGGCAACGAGTTGTAGCAGTCCTGCAGCTACTGATGATTATTGGTGTACAAGTTACAGTGGATGTTTTCGAAATGAAAGGATGTGAATGGGCAAGAGTGAATGAGTTGTAATGAATTGCAGTTGGTGGAATATCGGTGAAGAAGCATCTCGAAGTGAATGTTGTTCCTCTGACAATCCAGTTGACAACAAGGTTCTACACAACTGTCATGTCTTTCTTCTTCCCTGGAAAACCGGTTGACAGTGATGACGAATGTGGTAGGTAATTGGCTGACGTCTCGTTTTTCCTCGTTTGCATTTCTTAGACTCTTTGTGCTGACCAACACCCAGTGCGCTGTCTCTCTGTCTCTGTCTCTCTCTTGCTCTCTGTCTCTGTTAATCTGTCTGCTTGATGGTGTGTCGCTATTATTATTATTAATAATAATATAATTATTATTATATGACTATAATATAAATTATTATCATTATCATATCACTACTACTATTTTTATCATATCATTATTATTATTATTATTATTTCTGCAGTTATTAACTGCCACTATCTAATGACTAAGAATCAATTGATGATGCTGAGAAATAGTGAGTGAAGGACTTGCTCAAGGTTCATACACGTAACCGTCTCGGGGTTGGTTGGAATCCGTACTTTCGACGTTACAAGCTAATGATGTTTGTCTAAATGAGGATGATGATGGGGAAAATGGGCTTATGCATAACAGAATGTCTGTTACAAATTTTCTTCTCTTTTAACAAAGGCAAAGGCAGTCTGACAGTTACTGTGATGTATATGCGGTCTTAAATGAGTTCAGAGTAGCTATAGTTTGGTGTAGTGGGACATCTTTTGGTCTTGGTTGGGTCTAGATTCAGACACAGCTAGCATCAGTTCCGGTTCTTCGGTGCATAGCAGAGCAAAGGAGGAAAAGAAAGAGAAGAAAAGGTCAAGGTCACTCTCAAGAGGGACCAAGTCAATGCCAACCAGCAGCAATGACATCGACAAAATGAAGGTATGAATCAGGTCCAAGTGAATCTTATCCATGTTTAAAATCATTAAAGACATTATATGAATGTTTGGTTACAGTACAGTACAACTTCTGTGGCACCATTGACTAATATTCAAGGTTTCCAACAATGGTGCACCAAAACCAAGCTGTAATGAGGTCAGTTCCCAGAAGGTCAGACCGCTGTGACATCTTATTGGATTGGCTGGCTTTCGTAAAGCTTATTTTAATTTCTAAGGTCTTATACATCTTTATATCATTAAGATAGTAGAAGACAGCTCAGATCATACATCAGACTTCATGCAGGATGAGTGGCATTGGTTGCCCTTGCAAAGACGCTTTGAATTCAAGATCCTTTGCTGGTGCGATCATCAGACTTGCGTCACTAATCATTTTTCTTCAACTGTGCTCTTATCCTTCTGTGCCACGTGGCTAGTACACTCCTCACTCTGTGTCTTGACTGTTACTTTCCCATTTCTCACCCTACAAATCATCTGGGACATACTTCTAAAAAAAATTAATCTGTTGCTGTCTTTAGAAATTTAAGTTCAACCACTGTACTTCCTAAATCTAGTACTTGTGCATTTTTTGCTTCCTATGTATGTAACTCCTGCTGGAAAATCTGAGTCTTTGTAGAAAAGTTAAGGTTTAGTAAAAGCTTAGTTTGGTGAAACTGAAAGTTATGGCACTATTCTAAGAAGCAGCATAATGTGCTGTATGTACGCTGTATGTAGTTCGTTTGGGAATTTGTTTGCGTTTTTCAGGAAAGAGCTGCGAAGAACAACTTATTTGTTTTAATCAAAATACCAGAAGTACCTCTTCGAGTCAGCTACAAGGTGAAGAGAGAAATAATGACTTATCAGTTCATCAGAATATGACGGTTTTCTAAGTTTGTTAATCTAATCTAAAGACTTCTGTAGTGCCTTTGTCATAATGCTCAAGGCTTCAGTCGATCGTCGCTTCTAGTGAAATCACAATCAAAATCAATCCAATGGAGAAGCCAAGTCGAATTCCGATAGGTCAGAGAAACCAGATGCTAGGCTACGGTGGGTAAGCCAGTTGAAGAGATGAATATAATGCAGTGCAAAAGCTGTAGATACCTTGGCACCCAGCACACTCATTAGAGCTGTTAATTAAGAGTTCAGAAGTCTACCTGTTACCAATTTGTAAGATGTAACATTCAGGCACTGGCTTAATGGCATCTTTTCATTAACCTCTGGATTGAAAAGTGTTAGAGCATTTAAGCTAATTGCTTTATGAATGACTTTATTTGGACATAGAATTGGTGAATTCCACAAGAAAAGTTTGTGCTGTCACAAGTATCTGTGCACCAGCATTCATAAGTGTGTTACAGTATGAATATGTGTGTAACAGTATGCAGATATGTGTAATGGTATGCATATTTTCTTGTCCCATATTCACACATGTATTTGATAGTTGTGGGGCACGGTTGCCAACCGGATAGAGCGCTTGGCTTGTAACGCGGAGAGTACGGGTTGTAGTAGTTTTGAGACGGTTACCTTGTGGGATTGATGTGCAGGTCTTTCACGCACAGCAGTTGGGAAAAACCTTTCTATGGTGCATTAACTTTAAGTCTAATTTATAACTTACACCAGTGGCAGGGGAAGAGGAAGGGTCAAATGTTGGCTGCTTCTTATTCTGTTCTTTTGTGTTCTGGTTTGTTGTTTTTATTTTATTTTGCCTTTTTCTTACTGATGTTTTTTTTTCAACACCAGAGCGAAAACGAGAAACTTATTCCTAACATCCATGACTTCCGCTTTGTCCTTCCACGCCTTGAGTATCACAACCAGACGTGGATGTGGCATGACCTTGCCATGGCGATCAAGAGTGACTGTAAGAAAGTCATTGTACCACAGGTAAATCAGACAACTGACAGTTTATCTAAACTACTGTAATCCTATATGATAACGTTTCATAATTATGGAAAAAACATTCTCCAGCTTTGACATTTTGCCAGACTTAATGCAACTTGTAGGGAAAGAAAATCACTTGAAGCACTCATGAATAAGCTGGTGTCCTGAGCATGACTTTCAAGCAGTTGTTTAGAAATTTTGATTTTTGCACTTACGATTTGCTTTTATTTATCTTTTTCTTATTTTGGGTTTGATCGTAGAACCAAAATGCCATATGAGAATGCTGTGACTTTTTCAATGCTTGGTTGTTTGGTTAAAGGTGCTGAAACACAAGCTTCACATCAAATCTCGATCAATTTTGCCAGACGTCTTTCTTCCTGAGAATGACGAACATGAAGACTCGGCAACGAGCGATGCTCGCAAGGCTCAGGTGTTGTTTGGAGCAACTCTGATGGTATGTGGTTTGTTTTATGGTGTTACATTATATGGGGAGTGTGACGGTCTTTTGGTTAACATGCTGGACTGTCAACCTAGAGGTCAGAGGTTCAAATCCCTGCAGGGACAGAAAGATATTATAAGATTTCTGTTCACCTGGCCCCTCCTTATGAACTCTCTATTAAGCACTTCATCTTGACCCGCAACGGGAAGATCAGACAGTTAGGGAGAAGACCCTTATGCCAATGGTGAGAAAGCTGCTAATGCTTCATACCATGGCTTCTTCACTGCGTTAGTTTAAGAGAATGCTCTTCTTCGTCTATATTGTATCGTAATTACTGTTGTAACTATTCAACGTAGGTGAACAAATTCCAAATAAAATTTGAAATGCGAGGAAATGAAACACTTAAGTGACTTTCAATTACTGCCTTGTGCATTATGAAGACTGTGCTTTAGACTTTTACAGATTAGATTAGATTAGATTATTTAGTTTTATTGTGGTACGTCGCTAATAATTTTTTGTTGCTTAATTGTGAAATTTGCTGCAGGACACCGATGACAAGCTTTCGAAAAAGAAGAACCTTATTGGAAAGCACAACAAGTAGATGGGATTTCCTGCTGCCAAAGTAGTGTCTGAGTTAACTCAAAGAAGACTTTGATTTACAGTGTGACATATCTCAACATCATTTGTTGCAAATACTATTAATTGCACAAATTTCATTCATTTGAAATTGTAAAAAGGGATTGTCAGTTAACTAGTGTTATTATTTTTTGGAACAAAAAATTGCTCTAGGAGCTGTTAGATGGTATCTGGAAAATCAGTCCTCGTCATCAGCCACGTCGGAGAACGTGCCTCAAAAAGCAATGGCATTATAGCGCTGGATTCAGAAATGCGCTGAAAAAAGGAAACTGACCTCACCTGACTCTCCAGAGAGGGTCGCAAGGTGACAGCCAACCTCATGGATGAAATCAACCCCAGCAGAGTTATTATTATTGTTATTATTATTATTATTATTGATTTCTGCATTTATTAAGCACCACTGTCTAATGGTTAAGCATCAATCGATGGCGCAGAGTAGTAGTGCGTGAAGGACTTGGCCAAGGTTCATACACTGTAACCATCTCAGGGGAGGCTCAAATTTGTATTCTGCATTACAAGCCGAGCACTCTAACCAATCAGCTACATGCCAATGTCCCTCTAGTAACAATAAAAAATTAACAACAAGGTAATAACAAATGCAATTATTTTCACTAATTTCCTTCATTTGAAATTATAATGGTGAACTGTGATATGGTAAAAAATGACATTCCCTTTTGTCATTATTTCTCTTCATTTGAAATTTTGCAATAAGAGACTGTCATTTAATAACATTTGCTATTATTTTAATTTGTTTGAAATTGTAATGGGGCCATTACTGAATCATTTTGTTCTTGCTCATTGTTAGTGTCATTGATTTATTATTTTAAAAGCTTTGGTTACTGTTGAAAATATTAGGTTCTCTTTTAAGAGCAACATTGAAGCACAAACAGACAGACACTGACTAAAACATCTCAAGATGTCTAGTGAAGACAAGACTTTGTAAATAATGCATGTATATATGCAATTATTACGACTATTTTAACATATATTTGATATTGTTACTGCCTCTTTCCATGGCAGCTAAGTGATACTTATGGTACTGCATCCTTTTGAATCCAGATATAAATGATTATGCTTAAGGAAATGAAGCCCAAGTTCATGATGCAGTTTCAGACTGTAAGGGTTTCCTGGTTATGGCTTCTAGCGTTGCTTTTTTTAATAGAAGGTGGCTCATCTTGTTCACCTTAGATCACAGCTACTGTGGAGTCCTATGTAACTAACTACACAAATATCAGTTCTACCGGTAACTTAATTTTTAATTCCTGCCTCAGGTTAACAACTGATGACACTAGTCGTAAATATAAAAAAATAATACAGGAACGAGCCTTTGGGGAAAGGACTTTGACGTTTCTATCCTCTACTTAATTTTTTCATTCATGAGGGATTATTCCTGCTGCTGGTAAAAATAGTAACAATAACAATATTACAGAAAATGAGAAAATTAATTAGCTTAATAACGTGAATGGTTTTGAAATCAGTCTGCATTCAAGTGCTTTTATTGAAGTGCAGGAAAATAAAGTTTTTAAAAGTGGTTTCTGGTGTGTGTTTTAAACTACAAATTTACGTGGATGTTTGTTCTGTTGTTTGTGACACGTAGGAGTCTTAGCAGTGGCTTTACGTAGAAGCGACCATTGGTCGTGCTGCATCATGTTAGCACCAGAGCTTTTTAAAGAGCCTTTAAGGAATTTGAACACAGAGTGATATGAAGATGAGAAAAAGAAAGATTGAGGATGAACAAACAAGTATAGGTCAGAGTGCTTGGTTGGGTGGTGGGTAGCTGGCCTATGCAAGAAGGAGGTGGTCGATAGAATTGTATCAAAATATACATTAGGAATGGCTGGTTGGCACTTGACGGGTGTAAGTTGTGGGTGGAAACAGTGGAGGAAGACTGTTTTGTTTTGGAAGCAGCAGAGTGAATAGGGTAAATGCATTATCAGCTATTAGTAAGGTACCACCAATCCGTTTCTCCTGCTCATCATCAGTAGTTCCAGACACCAGCTGTTTGGTGCGTTTGGTGCCGATCGGTGCAAATCAACGATCTTAATTATTTTTGGTCTTTTAAGTCCAGTATTATTCTCTGCTGTACTATTATGTAATACCTCTTTCTGTGAAGTCTTGTGATTTGACTTGAGTGGTTACGTCGTGGAAGTGTGGTTTGGCATAGTGTTGTACATGAATACAGCATTGTAAATTTTGTACATAAGGAATAAATATTTTACTCTCAGCAAACTATAGTGTGCATTTATAGGTTTCCTAGGCCTTTACATGTAAGTATATACATTAAAGAACCTTGTAGCATGCCACAGTTTAAGACAGTAGGTGTAGAATGCTTTGGTTGATACAGACAGACTGAAGGTGCAGGTAAGGTGCAAACCAAAGGAGAGCAAGGCCAGAAAGACCAAACCAATGTTCGAGGCTATGGAGCATGCTATGATCAACAGTATCAAAAGCAGCAGATAGGTCAAGGAGAATAGAGCAGTTACTTTACCCTGGTCCATGGAGTTGATTATGTTATTGTGAACGGCAAGTAGTGCTGTTTCACTGGAATGGTATTGATTATTATGACTAATTGTGTTTATAGATAAATGTATAAAAACTTTGTATCCTGTAGTGCTTTTACGAAGGTCAGGTAGGCAGTCGTTTCATCAGTTCAATTACAGTATTTCTAACGATTCGTGGGTATACAATAAATGCAGTCTGCAATAAAGTTGGACAAGCTATAGGCGGAGTGTCTGCCTACCTGACACTTGGATCTTGATTTGGAACCGAACCCTTCCTGCCTAATGCTTATCAATTTTTTAATGAGCGCCTGTGATAGGCTGGTTCCCGCGACTTGGCTTTCGTTTGGCAATGAAGAAATCTCGAGTTTACGATTACAATAATACGATTGCGATCTAGGCCTAATATAGGCATAAACACGGCGACCTGTGGAATTGCGTCATTAAGTAGTGCGGTATCTTGAAGATTTAGCGACCGGCTGCCGACGTCACTGACGTTTTACGTCGGCAGCCGGAGGCTGTGGTTGATGAGCGCTGCGCTTGAACTTCGGTTTGGTTAGATTCATAATTAATATTCTTCTCTTTATACCGGTTAGTAGGTTATATTCGCTGTTGCCATTAATTTACTACTTCCACGCATTTTATTCAGTGTATAAATATTAGCCATATTAGAAATCTTATCTCAGTATCACTGACATGGTGGAATGTACCTGAAGCCAAGTTTTTTGGGGTTCTACATCCTCTGATGTCTTCTGGCCGTTTTGTTTGGGCGTTGAATAGGGGATATTGATAAAATGAGTTCTTGTTGAGGCGCCCCAAATTATTTAACCGATAAATTGCGTGCGCCACCCATCCACGCCATCATATACATTCCCTGCAGAATGTGTTGAATGAGCTTCTCGGTTGTCGATCGGAAACTTCTACTTCTAAATTTATATTTTCGGTCAACCCTTGTACAAGATATTGGGCATTGAGATTAGACCAACATATGTTGATCTGAGGGGGTCATACTGCTGCATCTCGGGTTCTATAGCACATAGAGAGTTAATATGTACATCAAATTGAAGGTATGTGAAACCTATATCTGGATATATTGGCTAAATTCCTTAATATATATTTACCAAAACTCCTGAGCCTTCTTAGCCCATTAAGGTAACCGTTATTGGTAACTTCTGTTGCACCAATGTATAATGCACAAGCCATCTACTGATGGCGCACCAAAGTGAAGCTGCAAGTAGGTCATTAAAGTCAACTCAGGTCACTTGTACAATCAGATTTTACTATTTATTTTCTTCCAATGAAATCGTGGGACTGTGGTGGTGTAATGGTAATGGTAACCAGAGGGTCGCAATTTTGAATCTGCCTTAAGCCACTGCATAGCGACCTTGGACAAGTTGTTCACCCACAATTGTCTGTGAGGAAGGCAATGGGAAATCACCTCACTCATCTCATCCTTGGGTGGCATATAGCCGATGGACCTGCCTTCGCAGAGAACTCATCATCATCACCAATGAAATAGCATTTCATGAGCAGTTGCTGAGAGTGTCAGAGTGGACAGATTATTCATTCTAGTTGCATCATATAGCCATATGAGTGTTTATTTTCTGTCCTGGTGTCACAGTAACAGTTTTCTAAGCTGCCATTTCCTGACATCATTGTAGGCTACTGTATTCTTTCTTTGCTGGTTGTTGATTGAAGATTTGTTGTCAGCACCTCCAAGCAGGATATTGGTAAGACGTCATTTGGGTGTGGATAACAGAACAACAGGGGGGCCCGATGCCGTAGTATAAATGTCACTTCAACCTCTCTCTGGACGTGTTTGAAAAACAGATCCAAACTGCCAATGACTATCATGGTTTGCTTGAATACCTTCAGCTTAATGCTTGGTTTTTCAGTGGATTACTCTAAAACTTGCTCAGCTCTGGACTTTTGACCGTTGGATAACTCTTTCACTTATGCTAACTGTGTTGAATATCAAGTGTGAAGTAAAAGTTCTAGCAGCGAAGTAAGAGTTCTAGCAAATGTACGGGCATTTTAAAGTCTGCTGCGGAGAACATTTGGTGGTACACCAAGGGAGTTTCGTATGACACCAACAGAAAGTCCCCTTTTTATATTTCAATCCAGTCGATCACCTGCATGCTCATCAAAATGAGCCTTCAATTTGTCCTACACCCAGACATTTCTCAAGTGAACCAAGAAACCAAATAATGCATGTTGGCTGTAAAAATTTTAATATTTTTAATTACACAAAATATGACAAAAACAGTAAAATTAGTATTTGTAGCCTTCACTTTTCTTATATTAGAGTTTTAATTAGAACTATAAGTATATTCATAAATCATATGTTTTACTAATGAAATGTCACTACACAAGAAGCAGTAAACCAAGAGCTAAGACAAGATTAAATTCAAAGCAGAAGTCAAATGGATATACAGTAATGTTAAAACAGTATTCCTGTACATTAAATCTGTTTCCAACCTTTGTCACTTGGTGGAACCCCTAAAATGGTTTTGCATATGCTGAGGAGCCCCTACCATATATTAGCCTACTTTATAAGGAAAATGTAAGCACCTTTCTTGTCTGTTTTTGCATTGTGCATCAAATATTAGGGTAGCGCTTACAACTACCTTCAATACGGTGTGAATATTGTATCTCAAGGTGCTGAAAGAACAGCAGTTCGATCCATGCAGGTTGACACTTTTTGGTCAAAGTTTGATGATCCATATCTCGGACAAGGGTTGACCAACAAATCTAAAGTATTTGTTTTAAAAGTCTTTATCAAAATAAATAACTGAACAAATTTTCAGAAAACTTTGTGATTGTCATGTCAGTGGCTCTATTTATTTGACAAGGAACTTAGACAGTTACCTACATTTTTGCTATTTTAAGTGCAATATCTAACTCTGAACAGATAAAACATTATATGTAGAAAACAGTACGAACATTGGTGGATCCAGGAGTTCACAATGGAAAATTTTTATGATTGTGCAGATCTTATTGGTTGAAAATTTAGATGTCACCACTTTAGAGCCAATTTAAAGGTTTCATGTTGCCAAAATTTCTTTTTTTAGTCATCCCAATTTATCAAGTTTCAAGGATTCAAGTCACCAGAACTCATAATGACCTTTGTTTTGTCATACACCTTTTTGGGCAGGTTTTTTCATTGCAAAATTTCTTTCTCTGAGTGTTCTTGATATATTCACTTTTCATGTTGTTTGTCCAATTTTTACACATATCCTCTTGACAGTATCTTCAGAAAAGTTTTTAAATTAATATTTCTTTGGTCAATTGTAATGTTTTAAATGACTGTTGCCACGAGACGTAATGTATAGATAGACGTTTGGCAGTCGATCTAAAACACTAGTCAGTGGTCAGTCTTAAAACATTAGTTAGTGGTAGCGGTGATACTGGCGTCTCCGGGGTTTTCTTGGCGTGTTGTTTCGTTGACGAAGAATGTTCAATTGATGCTTTTATTCTAACAACAAGTCTATTTACAACCTATTTACAGAGTCACGATGTTCTTAGACATACTGTAGTTTCACTCTCAGCGCTGACTTCTTTCTCCCGCACCCGTTTCGTCAGTTTGTCCGTCGTTGCAGCTTGGTTCAGCCGAGACAGGATTCCTCTTTCGCACGTCGCTGAGAGTGCTCCGCGGTTCTCGCGTCGCTGAGAGTGAACCCCGACTCGCTTGTTCACTCCCTTTTTATTCTCTCTTCAGCTCCTAGCGGCATACATCAAAAACATTCTTTCTTCCCCTTCCTGCCTCACCGCATTATCCTGGCTTCCTTTCCTGTAGTCTGCTAGCGGCAGACTTCAATCGACCTTCCATCTACCCTCTTCCATCGCTGCATCATCATGGCTGGCGTTCCAGTGCTCTGCCATTTGTCTTGCAGATCACAGATCTTGCAGATCCTTCCAATCCCCTCGCTTCCACGCGTTGCCCTTTGGAGCCGTGTCTGTGTGCCTTTGTCTGCCTCCTTTCCTCTGTCTGTTCTGTCTGTCGTCCTTTAGTCTTTGCATCAGTCATGCTTAAATATTTCAGCCCTTTATCTACTACTAATTTAGTTCTAAATACTACAGTTAATTGTTTATATAATTAATTGTTCATCGTTTTATATAATGTCCTCTATTTGTGGCCGTATTTCGCATCATCGTCTCCTCGGTTTCCATTACATCAATCTTTGCCACAGCCAGACAGGTTGAGCACAAAATAGCATGGTGCCTCTAAACTCAAATGGTGGGGCAATGGTTGAATTAGCTTTGAGTGGATCAGCCCTTGGGTTCAAATACAGCTTATAAATATCTAGTTTTTGATTGTTGAAGATCTGAAGATGGAAGCAAAAATCAATAAGGAAGAAGCACAATATATGTGTCAATTTTGTGACAAATCATTTGTGCAGAGTTTCAGTCTGAAAATCCACACAAGAGTTCATATTAGAGAAGAATCATACATATGTAGACTATGTAACAAAGCATTTGCACATGGGGGTCTTCTAGAATGCCATACAGGAACCCACACTGAAGAAAAACTATACACATGTAATCTGTGTCACAAAGCATTTGCACGCAGGCATCATCTGGAACAACATAGCAGAATCCACTCTGGAGAAAAACCATATAAATGCATTCTGTGCCACAAAGCATTTGCACAGAGACAAAGTCTGGAATGTCATAACAGAATCCACTCTGGAGAAAAACCATATAAATGCAATTTGTGTCATAAAGCATTCGCATGGAGGCTTAATCGGGAACGCCATAGCAGAATCCATTCTGGAGAAAAACCATACAAGTGCAATATTTGTCAAAAAACATTTTCATTGAGTAATAACCTGAAAGTTCATACAAGAACCCACACTGGAGACAAGCCATACAACTGCAATCTTTGTCATAAAGCATTTGCACGGAGGTGTGGTCTGAAAGAACATACAAGAAACCACACTGGAGAAAAACCACACAAGTGCATTTTATGTTCCAAAGCATTTACAAAAATTGCTAATCTCAACCACCATGCAAGAATCCACACTGGAGAAAAACCATACATTTGTCATTTATGTGAAAAAGCATTTGCATTGAGAGGTACTCTGAAAGCCCATATAAGGACCCACACTGGAGAAAAACCATACAAGTGCAATCTTTGTCATAAAGCATTTGCATGGAGAGGTACTCTGAAAGAACATACAAGAATCCACACTGGAGAAAAACCATATAAGTGCAGTCTTTGTCATAAAGCATTTGCACGGAGGTTTAATCGGGAACGTCACAGCAGAACCCATACTGGAGAAAAACCATACAAGTGCAATCTGTGCCACAAAGCATTTGCACAGAGACAAGGTCTGGAATGTCATAACAGTATCCACTCTGGAGAGAAACCATATAAATGCAATTTGTGTCATAAAGCATTCGCATGGAGGCTTAATCGGGAACGCCATAGCAGAATCCATTCTGGAGAAAAACCATACAAGTGCAATATATGTCAAAAAACATTTTCATTGAGTAATAACCTGAAAGTTCATACAAGAACCCACACTGGAGACAAGCCATACAACTGCAATCTTTGTCATAAAGCATTTGCATGGAGGTGTGGTCTGAAAGAACATACAAGAAACCACACTGGAGAAAAACCACACAAGTGCATTTTATGTTCCAAAGCATTTAGAAAAATTGATAATCTCAACCACCATGCAAGAATCCACACTGGAGAAAAACCATACATTTGTCATTTTTGTGAAAAAGCATTTGCATTGAGAGGTACTCTGAAAGCCCATATAAGGACCCACACTGGAGAAAAACCATACAAGTGCAGTCTTTGTCATAAAGCATTTGCATGGAGAGGTACTCTGAAAGAACATACAAGAAACCACACTGGAGAAAAACCATACAAGTGCAATCTGTGCCACAAAGCATTTTCACGGAGGCATGATCTAGAACGTCATAGCAGAACCCATACTGGAGAAAAACCATACAAGTGCAATCTGTGCCACAAAGCATTTGCACGGAGGCATGGTCTGAAATATCATAACAGAACCCACACTGGAGAAAAACCATACAAGTGCAATCTGTGCCACAAAGCATTTGCACAGAGACAAGGTCTGGAATGTCATAACAGAATCCACTCTGGAGAAAAACCATATAAATGAAATTTGTGTCATAAAGCATTTGCATGGAGGCTTAATCGGGAATGCCATAGCAGAATCCATTCTGGAGAAAAACCATACAAGTGCAATATTTGTCAAAAAACATTTTCATTGAGTAATAACCTGAAAGTTCATACAAGAACCCACACTGGAGACAAGCCATACAACTGCAATCTTTGTCATAAAGCATTTGCACGGAGGTGTGGTCTGAAAGAACATACAAGAAACCACACTGGAGAAAAACCACACAAGTGCATTTTATGTTCCAAAGCATTTACAAAAATTGCTAATCTCAACCACCATGCAAGAATCCACACTGGAGAAAAACCATACATTTGTCATTTATGTGAAAAAGCATTTGCATTGAGAGGTACTCTGAAAGCCCATATAAGGACCCACACTGGAGAAAAACCATACAAGTGCAATCTTTGTCATAAAGCATTTGCATGGAGAGGTACTCTGAAAGAACATACAAGAATCCACACTGGAGAAAAACCATATAAGTGCAGTCTTTGTCATAAAGCATTTGCACGGAGGTTTAATCGGGAACGTCACAGCAGAACCCATACTGGAGAAAAACCATACAAGTGCAATCTGTGCCACAAAGCATTTGCATGGAGGCATGATCTCGAATGTCATAGCAGAATCCATTCTGGAGAAAACCATACAAGTGCAATCTTTGTCATAAAGCATTTGCACGGAGGTTTAATCGGGAAAGTCATAGCAGAACCCATACTGGAGAAAAACCATACAAGTGCAATCTGTGCCACAAAGCATTTGCACGGAGGCATGATCTGGAATGTCATAGCAGAACCCACACTGGAGAAAAACCATGAAATTGCAATCTGCCACAAAGCATTTGCACACGAGGCATGGTCTGGAATGTCATAACACAACCCACTCTGGAGAAAAACCACACAAGTGCATTTTATGTTCCAAAGCATTTAGAAAAAGTGATAATCTCACACACCATGCAAGAATCCACACTGGAGAAAAACCATACATTTGTCATTTATGTGAAAAAAACATTTGCAGGGAGAGGTACTCTGAAAGCCCATGTAAGAATCCACTCTGGAGGAAAACCATGAAAGTGCAATCTGTGCCACAAAGCATTTGCACGGAGGCATGATCTGGAATGCCATAGCAGAATCCATTCTGGAGAAAAACCATACATTTGCCAGTTTTGCAACAAAGTGTTTGCACAGACGGGTGATCTGGAATGCCATACAAGAACCTACAGTGTAACAAAGCCGTTTAAGTGTGATTTATGTGAAAAAGCATATGCACGGAGGAGTAATCTGGAATACCACATCAAAACCCACACTGGAAAAAAATTATACAAGTGCAGTTTATGCCAAAAAGCACTTACAAGCAGAGCTCAGGTAGACTATCATACAAGAACCCATACTGCATAAAACCATTGATTTGCAACATATGTCACAAAGCGTTTGCAAGCAGAAGTCATCTGGGATATCATGTAAGAGCCCATACTGGAGAAAAACCACATGTGGGCAGCATATGTCACAAAGCATTTTCATAAATGAGTGGTCTCAAAACGCATGTCGGAATCCACTCTGGAGAAAAACCATACGTTTGCCAGTTTTGCAAGCAAATGTGTGAAAAGAAGAATATTCTGGAAGCTCATGTAAGAACCCACACTGGAGAAAAACCATTAAGTGTATTTTATGTTCCAAAGCATTTACACAAAATAGTATTCTCCGACGCCATGCAAGAACCCACACTGGAGAAACGCCGCACTAGTGAAATTTATATCATAAAGCATTTGTACAGAAGGGTTTTGCAAAAGGGTTCCATGCAGAAAGGTTTTGTTTAATTTATGCAAGAAGATACACTGGAGAAAATCAAACATTTGTCATTTATGCAACAAGATTCACCAGATATGTATCTGATAACTGTCCAAGACCCATGCAAAACCTTTCAACTAGGCAAATTCAGATGTAAGCAACTTTCTGGAAATCATTTTCAGTTGATGGTTAGTGCTGATATTAATATGCTTCACTGTGCAAACCTATGTTTGTGGGTAATATGATGAGATTCTGGAATTTGAAAAGAACTTTGTGCTAGAATTTTAACAGAACCTTATACAACTCTGTTACCATCATGACTGTGATGCTCCCCAGAAAGATACATTTCTTGAACTATTTGAAATGTCTTTTAAGTTACTTTTCTTGAACACTAAAAAGAGATTATTTCCAGTTTCTAGTTTGCATCTATTAATTTTAGCATTTTCTTTATATGATTAGCATATGGTTTCACACATGCTGACACACACACACATATATACGGTATATGTATATATATCCAAGTTCATCTGTTCTAGGCATTTGGAGTTGTGCCTCCTTTCTGTTGCAGATTTGAGTTGTTTTAATTGTTTCAACGTTGAAGAAATGAAGTCTCTTTTGTCTCTAATCTTATCGAATGACAGTAGCACCGTTATAATGCATAAGGAATCAATCGATGCATCATGCATGGTCACTTCGAGTGAAACCGTAGTAAAAAGAATAATTCGTTTGAGAAGTCCGGTCAAAATTCGGTGGCTCAGGGAAACAAAAGTCAGGATGCCACTGGTAAGCAGGTTCAAACGGCCTAGTTTTAATCAGGGATGCAGTAGGCCTATAAGTCTCGAGCAGATTAACCAACGTCTCGGGTCGGTTTCGTGGGCAAGACAACTCCATGTTTGTGACATGCTGAAAAATGACAATATTGCCATTTGTACCACCACGCATAGAATATGCCCAGTCGGAGTAAATTTATCACTTAAGGTGCTAGCATAAGGACTGTTAACTTGTCAGCGCTTACTGCCGTACGCTGTTGGGCAATTCAAATTATCACCTCATTTTCAATAGGCCTACGCGGTAAAACTTTCTGTTTCGTTTCATCATTTGGCCGACGTAACGCAATAGCCAGGCAGTCTCTTCAGTGCGTTGGCAGCAGAGCTATCGTTTCTAATGATTAGTTTAGAATTCATGGGATACTGTACACCATAGCGTAGGCCTACTAGCTTTTTATTTCTGCATTTATTAAGCGCTACGATCTAATGACTTGGCATCAATCGATGGCGCCGAGCAGTTGTGAGTTAAGGACTTGCTCAAGGTCCCTACACAGTAACGTTTCGGAGGAGGCTCGAACCCGTACTCTCCGCGTTACAAGCCGAGCGCTCCATCCAGTATGTTACCGCGCTAGTAAATTAATGTTATATCGACCTGACATATAGAACTTGGTGTTAACCGTGTTTAAGAATGCAAATATAACGGTTAATCTCAACGGTGTAGAAGGCTGCTGGTAGACAAAATTGTAAAATGTTTAGCCTACTGGTATTTGTTATATTAATATTACATGTCGACCCAGGATACCAGCAGGTCCTGACATAGGCCCACAAGAGAGGAAAGCCTACAACTTTGTGCAGTAGTTTCTCTGCCTGTCTGCTATCGTAATCGTATCGTAATTCCGAGATTTCTACAGCGCCCAACGAAAGCCACGTCACGGGGACCAGCGTATCACAGGCCCTCAGTCAAAACAAAATCGATAGGCAAAAGGGTTCGGTTCCAGGTCAAGATCCAAAAGTCAGACGGAGAGAGCGTGGCAGCTACGGGTGGTGGTGTTTGGGATTGGAGAGGAGAAAGAGATAAGAGGAAGAAGGGGTACGATCTGTGAAAAAGAAATTTTTGAGTTTTGAGTGAAAGGCCGAAGCAGAAATTGCAAGCGGTGGAGCATCGATGAGTTTGTATGATGGGTCAGAAAACTGTAGCAGTTCTGGGGGTAGTTTAAGGATGAGGTGACGGGAGGGCGAAGAAGTGTTAGGGCAGACGAGGACCGGGTTGAGTGAAGCGGTTGTATTGTAAATAACTGACTAGGATAGGAGGGTTGGGAAGATTGAAGTGTGTTGTAGGTAAGTGATAGGAAATGAGGTGATTTTGTTTTGACTGAGCGCCTGTGAATAAGCTGGTCACCGCTTCAGAATGCTTATGAAGTCGGTTAGAGCGTTGGTGGCGCCACTCTCGACTTCCCTCAGATCTCAGTAGGTTTAAGCAACAGTGTAAACTTGTGCGTAAACTTGTTTCTTCAGCAAAATCAGAATATTTAACTAACTTAATTGCCGAAAGTTCTACATCTCCAAAAACTCTGTGGATGGCTTTGAATAAATTACTACACAGGGAGAAATTAAATTCATCTTTTGGCGTGTTCTGTTCTACCCAAGAGCTAGCCAGTAAATTTTTGTCCTTTTTTGCTGATAAGATTTCTGGTATAAGGCTGAAATTTAGTGGTTATTTGTTATGTGATAAATTTCTTCTTCCTAGTTCTTCTCCTCCAGTCTTGGATTACTTTCTGCCAACAACTCTTGCGGAGGTCCGCAGACTCATATTTTCTTCACCTGACAAAACCTCTCTCCTAGACACCATTCCCACTTCTTACCTAAAAGAATGTTTTGATGTCCTTGGTCCAACCATTACGTCAATAATCAATTTCTCGTTGCTTGAGGGATCCTTTCCTTCTGGTTTTGCTCATGCCATAGTTCATCCTCTGCTAAAGAAACCTTCTCTCGATCCAGGTGACCTGTCTAATTACAGACCCATCTCAACTTTGAATTTTATATCTAAAATTCTTGAACGGGTAGTCTTGAATCGTATGCAAGCTCACCTTTCTTCCAACCCACTAATTTCTCCATTTCAGTCTGCTTACCGTAAATTTCATTCAACAGAATCTGCCCTGCTTGCTGTCCATAATGACATCATGTGTTCCATGGATAAGGGTAAGGTGACTGCACTTGTTCTCCTTGATTTGTCTGCTGCCTTTGATACTGTCGACCACTCTCTCCTTTTGCATCGTCTTCAACATTGGTTTGGAGTTTCTGGTCCTGCCCTACACTGGTTTGCTACTTACCTCAGCCCTCGCACTCAATCTGTATATTTAAATGGACATTATTCAGCTAGTGCCTCGTTGACTTGTGGCGTTTCGCAGGGTTCTGTACTTGGTCCTCTTTTGTTTACATTATACACCACACCTCTAGGTACTCTGCTAGACAATCATTCACTGGGATATCATTTCTATGCTGATGATACCCAAATCTACATCTCATTTGACAGTTTGACTTGTCACTCGTCTGTGCAGCTGTTGTCTGATGCCTTTGAAGAGCTGCAGTCTTGGATGGCAGCAAACAAACTTCTCCTTAACCCCTCGAAGACTGAATTTCTACTGCTTGGCACTCCTCAGCAACTTGGGAAATTCGAATGGCTTAAATCTGTAAAACTGGGTGATTCACTGATTGAGATGACTGATACTGCTCGTGACTTGGGTGTTGTTTTTGATTCAACCATGTCCCTCACAAACTATGTAAATGGTATTTGTAAGTCATCATATATGTATATTCGAGACATACGCAGAATTAGGCATTATGTCCCCATGTCTTCCAGAATATCCTTAGCTAACGCATTGGTCTCCAGTCGTCTTGACTATTGTAACTCCATTCTTGTTGGTATCACTAAATCAAACATGCAGAAACTCCAAAGAGTTCAGAACTCCTTGGCTAGAGCCATAACAAATACTTCTAAATATGAGCATATAACGCCTGTGCTTAAATCTTTACATTGGCTTCCTGTTCAGCAAAGGATTTGTTTCAAATTAGGACTTACGGTTTATAAAACATTGAACTATGGCCAACCACAATACCTGAAATCAATCCTTATTCCCCAGACTTACCATTATTCTGCAAGGTCATCTGATTGTCTTTCTCTTGTCATACCTTGGGCTAGAACTGTTCTTGGTAAACGAGCATTTTCGGTTGCTGGACCAAAATTTTGGAATTCCCTCCCTGTGTCTGTTCGTTCTGCTCAGTCGCTCCTGTCATTTCGTTCTCAACTTAAAACTTACCTGTTTCAAATTGCTTATCCACCATAGGCTGCCTCTCTGTCGTGCGGACTGACCTCCTGGATATCGACCTGATTGTGGCTTGGTTTTGGTGTGCCATCGGTTGATGCCTTGTGCATTAGACACTGGCGCATTAGAAGTTGCTAATTAATAATAATAGTAATTAGACTCACAACGCCTACGAAATTATATTAGTTAATTACTATTCACACGTCATATTGACTCGCCGATGGCGCTTTTTGCCGTCAAATACGTACGTAATTGAAGGCGGCATCTTCCTTCGGTAAAATATTCATCTGTGGATAAGCTTGCAATCATGAGGTTTAGATGTTTTGTGTTTCTTTCTGGTTTTCTGCAGTCGTTTTCGTGCGATTTAAAGATCACGTGATTGGTTAATGAAATTGGTTAATTGGTTAAGTTTAGTTAGATACAACAAGTTGGCGCCGTTTGCAATGTTTTTGGCCATATTGGCACCTCGACTGCTATTTGGGCATCGCTGCGCACTGCTATAGATCTTACTTCCATGTTATTTGAAGTAATTGAAAACTTGAAATTGCTGCAGTACCTAAACAATTTGCAAGAAAAGTGGGTTGGGCGGAAGAGAGAATGGGTGTGTGTAAAAGTGCAGGATAGAGCGTGAAAACCAGTGCCGATAAGAACAGTCTTTACAGGCTTCTGAGGAGTGTCTTTAGAGATCTCTGAAGCAAGGTTTTACCTTTATCTTTATGCTTCTGGAATTTCTATTAAGGTGTGTAAATAAGTGTGTTTTTCTTACCTGCTGAGAATTTTTTGTAGAGGTATATAAACGTGTGTTACGTTTACCTTTATTGGCTTTTGAGGTGTTTCAACAGCGGCATGTAAACAAGTGTGTTAGTTTTGCCTTTATACTTTTGAGAAGTTTCTTAGTTTTAGGAGATGAGTATTCAAGTGTGTTACTTTTGCCTTTTTTGTTGTTTATGTGTTTACTGTAATAGTCTGTCAGCTTTTTGGACTTGAAAAACTGGCTTGACCACACTAGCACCATGTTTCATGCCGAGGCTACATATGCTGCGATGGAATGCAGGTCTTCGAGTCCGAGACAATGCGGCGGTGTGAGCGGAACATACCTTCTCAAAGATGACGAAGTTGAAGATGACAGCGAGGATGAAGACTCCTTGAAAGGAGAACCAACCCAGCCTCCAAGTCCGAGCAAGAGTCGCAAGTGCATTCTTGCCACTTCGCTTGCCTCTGTCTTCGTTGTCAGTGTGGCTGTTGCCATCTTGGTCCTGGTGTTTATCGCTTTGACAGCTACACCGAATGGTGCTTCCTCACCTGTGGCCCAGGGTCATTCTGTCCTTCCGACGCCACTCCCTACAACAGTGATGCCGAGATGCGGGGATCTGTCAAGTGCTGTTGTTTGCCTTGGTCTGCCAGGAAGCAGTTGTGATCTGATGCTGATTGGTAACAAGGAAGATGACATCTTTGTTTTTAAGGTATAATCACCACAAAAAGTCAAACTATGTTGAGTTTTGATGCAAGCATTTTATTTATTTAGTTATCTAGATGCTTGGTGTAGCACCCCTTAAGTACTTAAAAAATGCTGGATTCGCTCGCCTGATTGCTGTTAAAGTTCACTTAGACAAGAAGTTCGTAAATAAGCAAAGTGTGCAGATGACAGAAGAGACACCACTGGTGGGCTTCCACAGACACATTGCCCCCGGATGATCGATTCCCCTCCAGAGTTTGCACTTGGCATGATGTATTCACTGTTAGACTATTTAAACAATGTTTAGCCACATCAATTTTTAAGGAAAGCATTTTAGCATTTTAATTTTACTTCTTACCTGACACATTGAAGCCTGCGTATTATGAAGAAATACTCTTCTGTAATGTAATGTAAGCTACACTTTATGTAGCACTTTTGTGAAAGGCTCTAATGTGTGTTACATCATTTCATTTAGAAGTTCTTCCAGTTATTATTGCTTTTTCTGTCTCTAAGATTTGAAAGTGGAATCTTTGGCTATGTTTTCTTGGCTTTGCTATTTTCAATGGAGTTCTCTTCTGATTCTGGAAGAAAATTCAGACCATTTTTGGGCTTTTCCTCATGCAAATGAGGAAGAGAACTCTTCCAGTAGGCAGGTGCATTCCCCACCTGGCATTGCCAGACCCCAGACCAGTTACTGTGAGCTTGATTTTTGATTTTCAGGGAATACCCTATGCTCTGCCACCTAACTCAGAAAGGCGCTGGAAGCGACCGGTCCCATTCACCGCATCTTGTTCTGCTACAGAGGCAACTCATGCTATCTATGCACAGTCATTTGGAAACAAGTGTATGCAGGAGGGAAAAGATGGAAAGAGATCCGAGGGAAGCGAGGACTGTCTTTACCTCAATATTTGGACTCCTAACCTGACTTCAGATGTCGACCTGCATGTAATGGTCTACTTTCATGGAGGCGGACTTATTTCAGGAAGTGGCAATGAAAACGGTAAAATGATAGAGTAAAACTGAATTTAAAGTTCGGGTTGACTTGAGCATAAAGTTATGGGGTCAAAATATATTTAAATTTATGATTGACTTGATTCTAAGCTATAAGGGAAACATTGATTTCAAGTTAGGGTTGACTCAGGCATAAAGTTATTTGGCAAAATATTTTGATAAATATGAATTTTAAAGAGACTGATTCATCCCAATGTTTCTAGGTTCTCTTCCAATGCCTGAACTGGTCACCGATGCAAACATGGTATTCGTAACATTTAATTACCGGCTCAATGCATTCGGCTTTATGGCACTCGAAGCGTTGGCCACAGATGGCGCTGCTGGCAACTACGGACTCATGGATCAGATTCTGGCATTGCAGTGGGTTCATGACAACATTCAAAATTTTGGCGGAAGCCCAAACAAGGTTGGACGCCCTAATTTCTTTCCTGCTTGAGTTTGCATTCAAAGTTGCTCAAGAAACAGTATCTATATTTTGTCGATTTTGTGTTAAACTGGAGTATTTACCCTGTTGGCTGGGCTCTACCTGCCTGCAAGAGCCCACCGGCATTGACTTCTCCAGTTAACTGAGCATTATCTGCTGTCTTTTAACTAACAATATCTGTATCATGTCAATTTTATATTAAATTAGAGTACTTACCATGTTGGGTGGGCTCTACATGTCTGCAAGAGCCCACTGGTGTTGACTTTTCCAGTTATCTGAGCATTATCTGCTGTCGCTTAAGCAATAATATCTGTGTAATGCAGATTCTATAACAGACTAGAGTATTTACCCTGTTGGCTGGGCTCTGTGTGCCTCAAAGAGCCCACCATCGTTGACTTCTTCAGTTTTCTATGTGTTACAGATGAACTTTTTGTTCTTAACGAAATTTGACACCACTTAGGAAAATGTATACAAGACGAGAATAATATTCAAGATGATTATCTGTTTGTGCTCTGGTAAGATGTTAATCTGTTTTTGCTTAGGTGACTGTCTTTGGACAAGGGTCTGGCGCAACGTCCATATATGTGTTACTAACGTCAGAGCGTGCGGCTGGACTGTTCCAGAAAGCGTGGCTTGCTAGTCCTTCTATAAAGCTGGAGAACAGTTTGGCTGAAGTGTACAAGCAAAATGGCGAGTTTCTAAAGTGAGGAGATCATAAAGAGTAGTCTTTTATGTTTTTATGATTTGCTGTTTGAGTGAGGTTTATGTGAGGCAGTAACTGATTATTAAATTTACTGTTATTTATACATTTATTAAGCACCACTTTCTAACGATTAAGCGTCATCACTGATGAAGGAAAAAATTCTTAAAGGCTGTAACTAAATGCCTAGACTCATGCAGTGTAAGTTATTGTAATGTATTGTATATGTCCATTTATATAGCACCTCTCACAGAGCAAACTACTTGGGGATGCTGCTGGCATGAGATTATTGTGCTGAGAATAATGCAGGGTCATTCTCATTACAGCATATTCTGTATATATTTGCATGTGCAGTTCTGTATTTACATGCATACATACATACATGTGCATACAGGCATTCAGTCATACATATATACTACCCGGTACATACCTAAATGCATGCATACATAGTGATACTGTTATACATATATATAGTTGTATGTATACATATACACAATTGTATATATGTGCATGCATACATTCACTTAAGATTATATTGATTATCACTTATCTGTAAATGTTTGTAGCAAGACGGAATGTGCTGATGGTGATTTGTTGCTGGAGGATCGGTTGACTTGCTTGCTGAACCTTTCTGCAGAGAAGGTTCTTCTGGCAGTTCCATGGAAGTCGTGGAGAAACCTGCATTTTTATCGGTTGCCACTCAAGACGGAAAGAAGTACAATTATTGCAGTTGTTGATGGTAGGAAGTTTGCTCAGAGTTTTTGAACATGATTCTGTGAACTATCGTTTGCACTGGATAGCGCAAGTGTATTTGTGCCATCCTGTGACCACTTTCTGATTTTGGAGTCAATGTGTTTTGACTATATGTTGTGAAGCCAGCTGGGTCAGCAATCATTGTGCTTTGCTGTCTGTGACAGCATGCAAATGTTACACTGGGAAACTTCAAGTCAAGCCCATCGTGACCTCCTTGGTGTCGAAACAGTCTTCCATTGCATACACATACGGTTGCACTCGACTCTTGAGCATACGTTTTCAAACTACGACGATCTGAAAGTTGACTTAGAATTCTTCAAAGTTGTTTGACCCAAATTTGATGAAAACTCCTGCTTATAACACCTCTAGTTGCCTATGAAATTTTTTTGTAGGATTTGTTCTGAAGTTGTCGCCACTTGATGCTTGGAAGAGAAAGAAATTTAATGCTGTTCATCTTTTGATCGGTAAGAGAAAGAAATTTATTTTCTGATCTGCAAACTAATTCCTGATCTGCACTTCGATCTTTAAAGTGTAATTTTTTAGCGTTTGATCTATAAGCTGTAGTTGCATGACCTTACATTGAAGTGCAAAGTAATGCATCAATTTTTCACAACCTAGATTTAAAAGTAAATAACTCATTTCTACTTTCAATGCTGACGTTTGCTTGTTTATGCCTACGTGTTTATTTATTTGTGTGCATTTGTGATATTAACTGTTTCTGTTTTGCCCAAAGGCAACACCGCACAAGAGACTGATATTTTCTCAATGAACGAAAAGCTGGTTGACTGGAGTAGCTATGACAACTATGTCTACCAGTTCATGGTTCCTTTCGAACATGTCAGTGCTTCTGATGTGCTCACAATGTACGGTCACTTACAAACGCCAGAGCACAGCCTTACAAGCATGGTGTCGGACATGAGAGTCATTTGTCCAGTTGACGAGATGGTCAAAGTCGCTGCCAATGCCTCACTCCTGCCAGTATATCGATACATCGCATCTTTCTGTGCAGACGAGAGATTCAGCGCTTCTGGAATCCGGAAGAACTATGCCTACAGTGGCATCGATGTGGAGGCATTCTTTAATGTGGAATCGGCAACATCGACCCATAAAAACAACCGTTTCACGACATTGATCCGAGACATTGTTTTTGGCTTCGTGCTTAATGGCTCCATTTCCGACTGGGACACATTCCCACATTCCACTTATAACATTTCAGTGACCGTGGAAAAGATTGCACCACGTTTCGAGTCACAGGAGTGCAACTTCTGGAGAACAAACTGGTTCTTTCCTGACTATGCCTGGATGAATTAGTTTTGATCTAATGGCTAAGGCATGTGTGGATGTTTTAAATCCAAGATACCAGTTCTGGTGTTTTGGTTGGGGTCGCTCTTCAGATGTCCATGAACTACTAAGATGATAATATCAAAGTTGCATTTTTTACAATGTTTACTGTTCATAGTTCTTTCGTGCATTTAGCTCCACTGCACCATCTTTTTAGCTGTTTTATTTATTGATCCAAATTGTCATCTAGTCGATCAAAATCATTATTGGCCTTATAGTTCTTACTCATTCCATGACTTTGATAGTTCTTGTCAAATTTAACCATTGATCTCAATAAGCATTACATCAGCATTCTTGAAATATCCCCAAACTGGATCATGTTCTCAAAAAATCCTGCAAACTCAATTGTGAATTGCTGAGTTTTCTAAATGATCTTGAAAAATCCTATAGGCCTGATCATGCATGGTGAGTTTTCTAAAGTTTTGCAATGTTAGTTCTCAAGTTACTTCAAAAGCAGGGCATTTCACCTGCCTTTGTGACAGTACCTATTTAGAGAAACATGGGTAAAAGATTTCTAGGCTGAAATGATGTCGTAAAGAACAGCTTTTACTATAGGTGAAGCTTTTAAAGCAATAGTTGCAGAGGTGTTTCTTACTGGTGTTAGTGCTGTTCGTTTTCTGGTGTTACTGCTTGGCTGTTGCCTCTAGAATGTTGTGAAATCATAGTCTTTGTATTTATATATCTGAACATTTGTATAGCACCTTTAGACCTTCTCAAAGGCTCTGAAAGCCTGCAAATAAACTATAAAAGCTTGTTATGATGGTAAATTGTCATCTGATATACTTTTGTTTTGCATGAAAAAGTTCACATCACAAGGCTGTGAAAAAACTAAATAAAAAGCTTGTTAGAAAAGACTTCAGAGATGTGAATGTTTGTATGAAAAGCCTTGTTATTGTGACAAATTGGCATATGACCTTGTTAAAGAAGGTAAATTACTGCGAGGAGTACAAACTGTGCTTGGAATTAACTATTTAAGAAAGTGACAGAAAGCCAATTAAAAGGTTTTAGTAAAACAAAATCCCAAATTTTTGTAATGTTTAATTACAAAGCAGAGCATCCTGATGTTGTTGATTAACATAAGTATCCGGAAAATGTCTGAAATTCTTGGAGGACCTTCAGGCTGTACATTAACAGTCCACTGTTGTGCTATAGTTAGTAATCTGTAACCTGGAGTTCTGAGTTGGAGCCAGACAGAAATATCATTTATTAAAATGAGGCAAACAAAATGACGTCTGCTTAACGCTTTTGTAGTTCTTGTACTTGTAGATGTTTTGCGATGTTATTTTTCTAGTAGTGTAGTGTTGTTTTGGATTTGTTTACCCATTAAATGAATATTTTGAAAGTGGTTGGTGCTCAGTTGTTAAAGGAAGGAAAGGAAGGTCGAGTTGTATGTGACAACCAACTACCTAATTGCTGACTTTCTAATTTGTTAATTGTGGCTGTATTTCACTTATAAGTCTGTTTTTATAATAACTTGGCAAGAGTATCAAATGATTACCGATTAGAATTTTCATGTGGTTGGCTTTCATGTTTACAAATGTCTATTTTATAAGAAATTTGCAAGAATATCAAACAACTACCCTTTGATAATTTTTTTTGCCATTTTTACTGGCAGCTAAATCTTTAATAACGTTATAAGAGGACTGGTAGTTTTACAGATTTTCGGTGTACCCTGCTTGTGTGTAATTGGAAAGTTTGTTTCATATGGCTGCTAGTGCTGGGATATTTCTCCACCGAGTACATTTCATTAGAGAGTTTGTCAAAAGATGAAGATATGATATCTTAGTTGAATTTCTAGGCTTTTGGTGTTAATTTATTACAGGTCGTTTCTTTGTCATCGAAAAATAATGATTAAGAACTTGCCTTAAGAGCCATTTGGCAACTAGAAGTTGTGCAGTCTTTAGTCTCTTTAGGGTCTTGCTATCCAAGAAAAACTGTCCACATTTTATTATATGTAAAGGTTATATTACTGTTAAAAATGGAACACCATACACCGAAGTACGCTACTAGATTTAGGCAAGATTACAGTAATAGGCATATTCAGTATGCTGCCAATACTCATTGAGTAACATACTGTCTGGAGAAATACTGTACCATGCATTTTCTATATAACTTAATACTCAAGTTAAAACACTGGTCAGTATGCAAATAGATAGTTAATATTAATAAGGCTGATATACTGTGCAAATAGACAATAATGATGAGGTTGATTTGCAGTGCAAAGACAATTAATATTAGTAAGGTTGACAGATAGACAATTAATATTAACGAGGTTGACTTTTTATGCAAAAGCTGGTCTTTGAGTTAATTACACTGGCCAACACATAATTTGTTGCCTCAAATGTTAGAACTGTTTCTCGGTATATTTGACCTGCTGATTCCAGAAAAGGCACCAGTTTTCTCCCAGCAGGTCTAGTTTTCGAGATATAGAACATTATGCCATATACCAGTCCTTGCCTCTGCTCGCCCATAAAACATAAGGCTATAGCTATAGTTATGTAGTGCTCAATTTATTATGTGATACACTAAATAAACATAATAATACAAATACTTAAAAGAAAATGGTAGTACCTGAAACTGTACTTATATGATACCAAACAGAACAAGTTTGTTATAAAAATTTCAAGTCATTCGACACCGAAGAAGCTCCTTTTGTACGATTTCCGAGTGTGGCATCTGCCGGAACAATCGCGCATAATATTCCAGCAATAGTCTGCCATCATGTGTGCATCCCATCTTCCTTGATATCGATTTTCCATTGTTTTGATGTCTTGGTGAAATCTTTCACCTTGCTCTTCGCTGAAGTCACCAAGATTCTCTGGAAAGCGATCTAAGTGACTGTGGAGATAATGGACTTTAATGCTCATGTTGCAGCCAAGCTTGTTGAAATGAAGAAGCATATCCTCTACTAGTTGTGCATAATTGTCTGCCTTCTTGTTGCCAAGAAAATTTTTAGTTACAAGAACAAAGGAAGACCAGGCACAAGATTCGATTTCATTCATTGATGGTATGAAAAGTGGGTCATTCATAAGTTGCCTGATCTGTGGACCATCGAAGATTCCAGCCTTCAATTTTTCCATTGTAATTCCTGGTAACTTGTGTACTATGTATTCGAAGCATGAACCTTCTTTATTCAAAGCCCTGACAAATTGTTTCATCAGGCCTAGCTTTATATGTAGTGGTGGCAGTATGATCCTATCTCGTGCCACCAAAGATTCCTTGATTACATTTTGAGCTCCAACCACCATGTCTTTCCTCGAAGGCCAATCTTTTTTTGTCCAATGTTCATGCTTGGCTCTACTGTCCCAAAGACACAAAAAGCAGGGATACTTTGTGTAGCCACTTTGTTGACCAAGGAGGAAATTTACCATCTTCAAGTCTACACAAATTACCCATTGATGTTCTTTGTATTTTATCTTTTCCAGTACTAAAGAGATGGCATTGTACTCTTCTTTCATCCTGGTGGAGTGACCGATTGGAATAGAACCAGATTTGTTGCCGTTATTTAAAAGCACACATTTCAGACTACGTTTTGAACTGTCGATAAAAAGACGCCACTCATCTGGGCTGTAATCCGACAGACCAATTTTCTTCAATAAGTTGCTGATGTCATTACAGAATACTAGGTTGTTGTCTTCGGTAAAGAATGGCAGCAAATCCTTTTCTCTGTTTCTATAAATTGTAATTTTCGTTCCAGGCTGAAGTGCATTCTTTTCCTTTAGTCTGGACGCAAGCAATTCAGAGGACTCTTTGGAAAGATTTAAGTCCCTGATCAGATCACTCAACTCTTTTTGGTCAAAACGTTCACTGTGTGAAGTTGATTGGAAATCACTGTCACTGCCCCCACTTTCTTCACTTTCGTCATCTTGTCCGATATTGGACATGCAAGTCTCATCGTCTGAGAGCTGAGGTAGTTCGCGAAAAGGTGGAACTGGTACAATATCCGAATGCGGAACAGGTCTCCTGGCTGAAGGTATATCAGGGTAAGACAACTTGTGACAATTATTTCGATTGATGCCTATGATATTAACCATACAAAAGTAACAGTCGTTGAAGTGGTTTATCTGTTCCCTCCAAACCATCGGTACACCAAATTTCAGGCAGCTTCTCTTTCCAATTGTCCAGTGGCGCAATTGTTCAATACAAGTTTTGCATACTGTATGAGGAGCCCATTGCTTATTTTGATCTCCAAGTTTGACACCAAAATAACCTACATATGCTCTTTTTACAAACTCAGAAATCGGTTTCCTGTTTGCTTTTAGTGTGTATTCCTCACAAATGTAGCAGAATATGTCTGGATGGTTAATGCAGCTCCGTCTGGAAGTAGCCATAACCTTAAGGATGTTCGCATCTGAGGAATTAAATGACTAACCTAAAAAATAGTAAGAACATGTAGTTATTTAATGCTCACATTCACAGATTGTTCTTGCGACCAACTCTTAATATGCCCTAAGATGACTGCGGCTGCTATTTAGCTTTCAGGAGGCGGTTTATATAGGCTATAAATGCTGACTTCAGCATAATCTATTTACATAGTTCGAAACCATGAAACGCTGTATAAGCACAAATAAATTCTAAATGAGGCCATGAATTTAGTGCTGAATAAGCTGTAGGCTACGGAATAGTTATTTCGTTGAATCAGCAATATCTCAGCACGGTGCAAGATATGCTGATTTTACATTATAAGGATGTAGGCATTATATGAATCAGCAAGAATTATAATTAGCCATAAATTAAGCTTATTATGACATTTTAGTTTTGCCAAAGACATCGTTTAAAGAGTGGACTGGGTTTTCTTTACAAAATCGACGATATCTCAGAAACTAGACCTGATGCACTCAATCCAATGACATTTTCTGAATCAGCGCCCAAAATTACCCCAAGAACAGGTCTAAAACCGAAGGCAACAAGAAAAAAAAATTTTTCTGTTGGCCAGTGTTATCTCTTTAATGTTTTTATCCAGATTTTGACAATCACTGTTTATTTCCTGTCGATGTTGCTTAAAAGAAAAAGATTAAAGGCAACCATTCTTGTTTGTTCTATCTGTTCAAACAGTCGGCTTAATGGAATGAAGTAGCAGCTCAGTTCAGTAATATCTGACTCTGTCTCCATAACAAATTCTTCACACATTGGAAACTCATTAAAACGATGCCATAAAACAAGGTTCTGTTACAATGAGCTCATTTTGTATAACAACTTATTTTTGGATCCATGTCAGAATATCAGGATTCATGTTAAAATAAAGCATGTTGCAAGGAGGCCCCAGTGTAACAATAATTATAATATTCGTAATAAATCCTAGTAACTGGGGCAGATTTTAACCAGAATTTGTTACTTGAAAAGTAGCCAGTACAGAACTCTGTAGTAAGAGGTTGATTTTGGGACATATTTACAAAGCCATTAATTGTTGTCACCTGATTCCTTTGTAAATTCTTCAGAAACTAAAATTGCTGATACAATGAGAAACTGCAGAGCCAACAATCCTTGCAGAAACACTTGAATTAATGTTCAATTCACGTAAGCAGATACAATCAGCTCCAATAGTTAAAATAATACCATCATACTATAATCACAAAACTCTGTTAATGTTACATTTAGCTTATCACAATTTTACCAGTGCAACTCTGCTAACACCTGTTAACTTTTGAAATCTGGATACAGAACACTAGATTAACACAGTTAAGCAGCTGTTTGCTATTCAATTCAGATAAAAATGTCAACTCTTGGCAGCTCAGTTTGTGTAAAGTCAGTCGCTAACTTATGTTTGTTCTGTTAGTTCTTTAATGTCATTTCGGTTGAAACTTAATTAAGACCGATTACTACAGTGTATTCAGAGGAACTCAATCTTTGTTTTAAAAATCTCAACCAAAACGTTCTATTTGATAAAATCATTGTTGTCGATAAGGAACAGCACGGCAGCAGTTATGCTGCTGTTTGCTATTCAATTCATATAAATATTCCAACCCTGTTTCAAGTTTCCAATTCTGTTTCAACTTGCTTGTCCATCATAGGCTAATTTCTAGTTTCCTGACCTACTGGATTTCAACTAAACTTCTTCAACGAAGGAAGATTTTTTACTGTGGTTTTGCTTGAAGCGACCACTGACTGAATCCTTGTGCATTATGATAACATCACTACGAGTCATGGGAATAAATCAGTCACCAAATGAACGCATCCTGAGTACACAAAACAGCATTCTGTTGTTCAGAAGAAATAACTGCATAATTGGTAGCTTCAACAAGAATTGAACTCCTTAAACAAGCTGTTAAACCTCAACTCATGTGGCAATGAGATTAAAACAAAAATCTAGTTGCACCCAACGTAGCACCTGAATCCTCACCTGCAACGTCTTGTAGAAGTTACACGTACATCATTTTAGTAACCAATTTGCATGCTGCACTCAAATGGTAAACCCGCTGTACACTGACATCTGCATGCCTACATCTATCTGTTACATGTCAAGATTGTCATGTAAATATGGGTCAGCACGAAATTAAATTGCATGTTCTAAATGTCATTTTGTTCAAATCCAACTCCATGGTTGTCTTGACATGGCCAACTGGTACTGGTATCTTATATCAGTCCTCATTCCCCAAACCCATCACTGTTCAACCAAGAGCTATCATAATCCAAAAAAATCATCTGATCCTCTTTCTCTGGTTGTGCCAAAAACCAGAACTGATCCTGATGAACGGGTTTTTTCGGTTGCTGGACCTAAATTTTGGAATTCTTTTCCCGCATCTGTTCATTCTGCACGGTCTCTTACGTCATTTCAGTCTCAACTTAAGACTTAACAGGACCATTTTCAGTTGGCTTATCCCCCATAAGCTGCCTCTCTATTTAAGTGTACTGACTTTCTCGATATTGATCTGACTGCGGCTTGATTTTGGTGTGCCATTAATTCATGCTTTGTGCATTAGACACCGGCGCTACAGAAGTCGCTAATTACAATTTACAATACGAATCTATATATATATATATATGTGCATTTGAGCAATCAGACCTGCCATACAATGATCTCAGAGGAGCTGAAACATGGCTGTCTGAAAGATATAACAAGGCACAACTTCCAAGAGCTGAAAATGTGAAGGACACACAATGAACCAGTTGAGCCCCCAAATTCTTTGCTATGCCACTGTAGGCTAAATCTGCTGCCAAGTAAAACATGAAAAATGTGGCCATTTGAAAATGAAGAGCACTCCAACTGATTCATAATATGTTTCAAAGCAGAAAAGCTGGTGCAAACACAGCTCTTCAACTGCCAGCCAAATTCACAATATATGGTACAGTTATTTCAATCAACAATATACATATATATACTATATAGATATAAATACATATTATACATCGTACATGTATATATATACACGTGTTTATATGTAGATATATGAAATATTCAAAGAATTTCCTTGTTGTTTTAGGCTTTTCGTCTCAGTGCAATGTAACAGTTCCAGGCGAGGGATATAGCATTTCCGACCAGAACACGATACTGAAACAGAAAATGAAAACAATCACTCCAAATGGATTTTCTCAATGAATGCAACATTATGTGAAACCATGCTTAAATTATCTAATTAGAAACTCAAACAGAAAATGAAACCAGTTTTGTGGGTCTTAACATACTGCCTGAAACCAGTCTGAATAATACTTGATGTCCTCCCGTTATGAAACAGAAAGTGAAAGTAAGAGTTGTAAATGCTCCAATAAAGAAACTAAAGATGAAATCATTCAGAGTTATAGGCATTCCCATAACAAAACAGAAAGTGAAACTATTCAGAGTTCAAGTGTTCCCAGAATGACATAGAAAGAGAAAGTAGAAGCTGTTAGTGTTCCCATAATAAAAAACAAAATGAAAACACACGTTTTAGATGTTCCAATAATGAAAATGATTTCGCAATAAGTCACAATTGTATGTAACATAAAGAGACCGAAAGCGCAATGCAAATAAACAGCATTGCAAACCGCAGTTTCTAACGTTAAATTATCACAGTATCAATTGCATAACATAAAAGGGCCAAGAACAAAGTACTGTCCCCCAGACACCTATGTTCACTGGGCCAGCAGCGGGCCCACACTGTACACTGGCGGAAACTTATGCACTAATTATGGACCTAATGTGGGTATAACGAACATGGTTGTCAGGGATATGGTTTGTTGTATGTCCATCTGAGGAACAGCACAGCTGATGATAGCATGTAAAAAACAGGCTTAAAGATATAAACAATGCATTTCTATCTTCAGACTCTGAATTAAAGGTTACCTGCTGCGGAATGTAGTTGATGTTGATGTACTGAATGATCGTCAGCACTTTCCAGTTCATCTTTAGAGCGATCCGGTAGACGGCCAGAACTTTTTCATGGTCCAGTCGTCCAGGTTGACACTGAACAAAAGAACAGGTCATCAGAATAAGATCATCTGGACAAATGTCACCAAAAATAAATTCATGAGAACAAGGTAATCAGCGCAAACGTCACCAATTATAAGGTCATCAGAACAAGGTAATCAAGGAAGGTCAATAAAGAAAATGTCATGAGAGTAAGGTACAGCAAAGGTCACCAAAGATTACATCATCAGAACAAGGTACTCAGGGCAAAGGTCACCAAAGATTACATCATCAGAAGAAGGTAATCAGGGCAAAGGTTACAAAATGGACATGCAAACAAACTAATCAGGAAACATTAGAACAAAGCCAATGTGAGACGACTGTAATCAGTTCAACCCTAATAAGAATTTCACAAGTAACATCCAGATCACGATGATCACCATCATGGTTGTCGTCACTGTCATCAACAGATGCTGCTAACAACAATCCTTCTATCAGCCTCAGTTGCCATCTTCTGTATCCTTAACATCATCACAAACTTCTAGAATGACCAGAAACTTCTAAACTGATTAGAACAAGCAAATACTGGAAAAAGCCTCACCTCAAGCAAGGTCACACAGTACAGATACACGATCAGGAAGAAAGGCGTGTAGAGGAAGCGATCAATCAAAAGGCGCTTTATGGAAACGTGGGATGCAGTCTTTGGAACAACCTTCTCCAGAATCCGATAGAAATGATGCATGATTGGACCAACAAAAAAAAACCTAAGGATGACAGAAGACAACCAGCTCAATATATGCAGCAACACATGTGTACATAACATAACCAGTCAACACAACTTCAAACATCATAGACAAGAAACAATGCACAGAAACACTATGCCCAATGTAACACCATTCAATAAATTGCCAAACATAACATAACTAGAAACACTGTAATATAATAATATGCATACAGAAAAACCAATTTCACATATAGTCAGACATTGTATACAAGAAACATTGCAATGAAAGTTTTACTTTATTGCTCTACATTTTATCGGAGTTCAGTGACCCAATTTAACCTACTGACTTATACAGCGCTGTTATCGTAATGCACAAATCATCAACTAATGGTCACTTCAAGTGAAGCCATAGTCAGGAACCATAATCTGTTAAACCATATTCAGAAACCATAAACCATTGGTGAAGTCCAACCGAAACCAAGAGCCCAGGAAAACCAGAACACCTAACCATTCTCCCATTCCTTTAAGTTTAGAAAACCAAACCCAGTTAGCATACACCCATTTAAACCAAGTGTCCACTAAGACTACTGTACAATAGCCACAAGAAGTACTTAATGTGCAATTGTATAAGGCATTATAACCATTCGACTGACGCACTGTCAATAGATAATCATGCTAACAGAAGGAAATAAACCAAATAATACAAATGGATGAAAAATACTAATCATCCAAAAGCGACCTTTTGCAGTCAAAAATGATAAGATTACGGCTTTTAGTGATAAACTGTTTAATAGTATTTAAAAGACACCTGACCCTGTCAGTGAAAACGCAAGCACGCTTCGCCAGTTGATTTTGCCCGAAGCAGACGGCACGAGACATTGTGACATTAGGTTGCCCAACGCTCCTGTACAAGCACTGACAAAAACAATACGATGTTTCGTGAAATTGAAAGTATAAACATAACAAAATCAACATCAAATAGAAACTAAGTAATAAAAAAATGCATTGACCTACAGTGTACTAATATTGTGCAAACGGGCAAGAAAAATTGTGTGTGTTACCAATGTACTAACAGTAAAAATGATCTGGCAGAAAAACAGTTTAACAGGAAATAAAGCACAAACATCAGGTTTCTTCCATGTGCACCCTTTGACTATCCTCCTAAACAATTATGACAAATGTACCCCACTTAAGTGGTCCAGATTACGATTCTACTATGACGATACTAAAATTATACTGCTAAGTAATTACGAAATGCTGCCATAAAACTACGAGCATGCACAAAAATCTTATGCAAATGTCCACTGCCCATCTGCGGCTATGTATGTATGTTTATATGCATGTATTGTGTGTACGTTGTACTTTACCTGTGAAAGCTGATTTGTTGCATTTGGATCAATAAGAGTTGACTGATGTATGTATGTATGTATGCATGAATGCATCTATTAAATCATTTATATTGCGCCATCTAAGCACTTCTCAAAACAACTGTGAAAGCAAATCACTACAATATTTGGGGTCTGTTGTTATAATAATGTTATGAAACGCATTCAACTGCCAATGTGTTTATAAACCAACAAGGCACGGAAGGGACCAGAATTACGTTAATCTTAAAATTCTACCCAGGCCGGGATTTGATCCGTTTCGAACATCTTACACGCCTTCACCAATGCACTCTGGTAAACTCTAAAGTTCAGAATCAAGCAAACGCTGTGAAAGTTTTGGTCGTCTACGGCAAAAGCTGTCGGAGGTTGTTTTCTGTGTCTCACAGATGCAGCCAATAAACGGTGTCCAGGGACCGAAGATCGAATTCAAGCCCTATTATCGCCCACAGAGTACGACGTTGCCACGAAGAACATAAGAAGTATGCAGTAATTTAACAATGCATACCTGGTGCATGCCTTCGTTAAGACCGGCTTTTCCTGCAAAAGCCGTAGATATTTCTGAACCACGGCTTTGAATAAGTTGTCGTCTTGCGATTTACTAAGACTCATCTTTTCTCTTGGCCGTGTTCGAAGTCGAAATTCCCCTGAATATAAGAATATCCGATCGTACGATATGGAACTTTAGAACATACTGACGCAAAGCCAATCCAAGGCCGCCGCAGACTTCTTTATGTGGGCCGCCATGTCACGATGTACACTTCTTGAACCCAATAAAGTTCACTGATTACTTTATCAACAACGGTGTTACTAGCAGTGTGCAAATTTTATGGCTTGAAGCAATGGTTTAAAAGATACGGGCAGAAGTAAAGTAAAGGCTAATTAAAGGCCTAAATTATTAAACAATTCGGTCTACTCGTAAACCCTGGACCCAGAGCTTCTCCGCAAAATTTTGCCCATGTCCGACGAGCTCTGATAGCGAATGGCTGCGGAAGAGGAGTGTTTTCAGTTTTAAGTGGAAGACCTGCCAATACTTCTAAGTCTTGTCAAGACATCTCTTAGATGTTTAAGGTGACTTTCCCACGTTTTCGTGAAGAACAAGCGTGGCGTTGTCGATCAGGCTAACTGTCCACGGGGTGAGGGTACTCCAGCCCAGTTCTACGCTCAGAACCACCCGCCTCACTGCCCCTTGTATTTTCACTGTAAAATGGCCTCTCCGTGTCGTCTCTGCCTGTATTGTTCGTTCTCTCTAAGGATTTTTCAAGATGGACCGCTTCCTTAAGTGAATCAACACTAGCATTCGGTCTCGGGATCCGACTCTGCCTCTTCCGCGGTCGCCGGATGGGCAACGTCCTGAGGATGGCCTTTACTCAGAACAGGGTTCTTTTCTTTACCGGCAATAGTCGTTTCCTTTCCGCGTGAGGACTTTCTCGTACCACCATTCTACATCTTGTAACTCGCCCGCTACCACCAACATTCTGAGACACCAGTCGTTTTCTCGGTTCCGGGAACAGGGACACTTTATGACAAGCCTCCGCGTCTTTCCGCCCTAGGCACATGGTCGACGCATCTTCCCACTACCACATGTCTCTTTCTCCATCTCCGTGTATAGGACTTCCGGAGTAAGTTTCCGTACCAGTTCTCTGTTTGGCAATTATCGACCAACACTGCTTCAGGGGATAGGATACCCCTATGGAACACTCAAGAGAACGTCCCCTCTCTAACCTTCTGTAAAACACACGGACCTTCGTACCGACCTACGCACGAGGGGGCCCTTCTCCGCACTTTAGTCAGTCCTCTGATCAGTGTGTGGCGACAAGCAAATAGAGGAGTCAGTATCTTCCATGTCGACTCCGGTATTATCGGGGTAACCGACCCGGACTATGATGTACCGGGTTTTTCTTGGTCTGCTTTAGTATCCAGTCTCTTTCGTACCTGGGCTTTTCTTGGTCTGCGATAGGATCCGCGGTGTCTTCCCCTTACCTCTTTCTGCCGTCTGAATTTCGAATGGTAGAACCGCGGCCGCGTCTTTCCCCGAGTTTCGCACAACCCGTTACCTTCCAACTATCGTGACTTACTCAGACTGTCTCGCGACTTCCTAACAGGGTGGGCCCGAGCCCTGCTGAACCAACAGAGCCAGTCAGAAATCAGACAGATTGGTATACTTTGCAGAACGTTTGCTGAAGATAGAGACCAGTTCTAAACATTGCTCCAACTCTCCAATTGCTAGTTCAAAGATAATGATGATGATGATGATGATGATGATGATGATGATGATGATGATGATGATGATGATGATGATGATGATGATGACCATGATAATAATTAGCAACTTCTAATGTTCCTGTGTCTAATGCACAAAGCATCAACCATTGGCACACCAAAGCCAAGCCACAATCAGGTCAATACCCAGAAGGTCAGTCCACAGGACAGAGAGGCAGCCTAAGGTGAATAAGCAATAAGTTTCAAGTTGAGAACGAAATAACAGAAGCAACTTAGCAAAACGAACAGACACAGTGAGAGAATTCCCGAATTTAGGTCCAGCATCCGAAAAAGCACGTTTACCAAGAAAGGTTCTAGCCCAAAGTATGACCAGAGAAAGACAATTTGATGACCTTGCGGAATAATGGTAAGTCTGGTGAATAAGGACTGATTTTAAGTATCGTGGTTGGCCAGAGTTCAATGTTTTATAAACTGTAAGTCCCAATTTGAAACAAATCCTTTGCTGAACAGGAAGCCAATGCAAAGATTTAAGCACAGGAGTAATATGCTCATATTTTGAAGTATTTGTTGTGGCTCTAGCCAAGGAGTTCTGAACTCACTGAAGTTCCTGCATGTTTGACTTTGTGATACCAACAAGATTTGAGTTACAGTAGTCAAGGCGATTAGAAACCAATGCGTTAGCCAAGGATATTCTAGAAGACATGGGGACATAATGCCTAATTCTGCGTGTGTCACGAATATTCATGTAGGCTATGATGATTTACAAATACCATTTAGGCCTATATACTTTGTGAGAGACGTGGAACAGTCTTCCCGACGATGTCAAGTCACATTTAAAACACGGCTAAAAACTTTCCTTTTCAGCCTATCCTTCGACGGCTGAATGCACTGGTGAATGTACAGCGCCCTTTTATCGACCTCGGCAGTGTTACGGCGCTATATAAATTGTCTTATTATTTTGATGTAGCCAGGTGCAGCAAAAGGAACTGTTAATTAGATCCAACGTGTTTTGACTGAAGTTGGTGTTCAGATCAGTTTGTGTACAAAAATAACTATGTACCAAATTTAGATGCGAAGTCCGCACTGGGCACAACCCCACACCTTGATCCACATCTCGATGACACCTCGCTCCCCTCTGCGGATGTCCCTCATGGACTACCACTGTCTGTTCCAGCTCTCCTGCAAAACTCTGTTGTGACAGTATACCAGCTTGTGACAGTATACCAGCCTACCTACCAGTGGCGGATTTAGCTATAGGCGTCAGTAGCGGTTCGCCCTCCACTGCCCCTCTTGTTTATATGTCAGCGCCCCTCAGACCAGACCCGTGCATGGTCGACTGCCAAAATGTGGCGCCCTCTGGAAAGGATCTTGACCCTCAATGCAAGCAATCCCGAAGCCACCACTGCCACCTTACCAGTAGTTAAGTGAAAAACTAAACCCCTCGATTCACTCAAGATAACTAATGACTTCCATAGTGCTTTTTTAATCCACAAAGCATCAACCCAACAATTTATTTCTCAGAAAACATCAGCTTCAATACAGCCAGTACATAATCTGTTGCATAATCACAATTTCTTAGCCTTCGGTTTTGCACTTTCTTGCACGATTTGCAGACAGCTAACTTGTTTCATAGAGGAGTTTTTGAATAATGAAATAAACATGCTAAAAAAGCAAACAAAATCCACATTTTGCAAAACTGCTTCTTCTTTAAATACTGTTTTACAGTTTTACACATCATTACCACCATCAGTAACTGCCTTCTGGCACATTTTTCACAGTCTTCCATCAATACACAATTCAATTAAATATGATATTAAACCATATCTTTAATGATTTTAAAAAAAAATTCAAATAGTAGCAACTCTGTTCTGTGGTTGCTAGAGAATTTCAAGGTAAACCTTCATCTACGCGAAGAGGGCTTACACGGACTGATCAATACATGTCTAAAAATTATTTATATAACCAATGTTGACAAAAGGCATGATCATATTCAGCATGTAATGTTAATATCAAAAACATTCCTATAAACTCAGTAGGGAAAGTAGTACATCAATCCGCTAGGTGGCATATGTGTGAAAGTGGGCGTGATTTCCGGTCTGCCTTGTGGCAAGTATCAGCTGTATCAGTAGCAAGTATTAGTATGGCAAGCGATAGATTCATCTGAACATAATTATGTGATATTGTTGGTGTTTGTTACTACTGGTAAACCAAACTAAGTCGTAGAACTTCAATGGAACCTATTCAGGGTGACATTTCCCTTTAGTGAAACTCCTTTGAACACAACAATTGTTTGAAAGTGATCATTACATCAGATGGCAGCAGTAAAACAAAGATCACACTAGATGGCAGTACAAAACAATGATCACACCAGACGGCAGCACTACAGGATCTACACATCAGAACATCTTCAAGTGATCCCTAGCTCCTAGATTAGATTACTGTGATTGCAAATTTTTTTTATATGTTCCTGAACTATTTCGGCAACTATAAATCTTTCTATTTCTTGACCCGGTTGGTCGACTTGTGCTTCAGTCAGTTGGATCCACTTCTCATCGGACGGTGTCACCACGACAACCTCCTTCTTTCGGGTCTCCAGAATGTTTCCAATTACGGCCTTCAAGAAAAATCAACAACAACAAATAATAGTCTATGAGTAAGTGAAAATATTTCAAAATAATTTTAGAAGGACTTGTCAAAGAAGCTGTCAAGACTGGGAGAACTTTCACAGAATGCTGGCCAAAACTGAACCTCAAAGATGAAATTGGCCAGCCATCCGAGGCTCAGCTGGAAACTGGCTTTTTAAACATACATACATACAAAGTAAACTCTAGTAGAAACACTGTACCTGGTGGCGATATGTCATCAAAGCTTGTTTGGCCTTGCTCAGCAGCAATTCTGGGTTGGTTTCAAGCTACCATAAAACAAACATCAACGTACGTCTTCTGCAGCTTCACTTAAAACAGAGTTTTTCTTCACAAGTTATTTACATGAAGACAGCAAGCTGGCAACATGCATGATTTGCATTTTGATTTTGCATGATCAGTAACTTACTATACATTACCGTAAACTTTTCTGCTGAATAAAGACAAGCTTTACCTGAACTTATTTTCATGGAAGTAGTGCCTAAATTTCCAATTGTGATTAGAAATTTGTATAGAACCGCTTCCCGAGAATCTAACCTGGGGTGCTATCTACATTAGCCTGAATAGATAATTTTGTGAATTGATGTATATTTAGTTATATTTAGTTGTGCATGTCTGTCAATTATATCTGCCCATATTATTATCTGGTTTAAACGTTTGCAGCACGGTGGTCTGTCGGTAACACATCTGGTCAATGATCATGCGGTTGTGGGTTCAACTCCGTGTAACGACCCTGGGCAAGTTGGTTACGCACATCATGCCTCTGTTGACAAGCAGTAAAAGTTGGTACCGGTGTAAGCTGAGAAGTAACCAGCAAGTCCTGCAATGCACTGATCCCGAGAACAAGACCGTGGGATTTGTACCGCTCAAAAAAGGAAATGAGCGCCTCCCCTACATCTCACTTTTGGGATATTGGATATTTCACTTTACTTACTCACTTAAATGTGTATGCAATCAGTCCATACAATGTAATGTATGTGTGCTTGTCAGATGCTAATAAAGGCATGCTTACTAACTTATATGCAGAACAGAGACAAGATCAATTATTAAACACAAAGCTCACCTTGAAGGAGACCACAAAAGCCTGCGGACACCAGTCACACACAAGTGGACGCAACATCTTTGGAACCAGTTGGAGCGATAACTGAAGAGGTCCATCAGATGATTGTATCTTGTGGTCAGGCTATACAAAAAGAAATTGACAGCAAAACACAATTGCAGACAAACTGAAAGGTATCATTTTGATGGGTTTTTTAAGGCTCAAAAATTTCACTATTAATGTTAGCAGGTGTCATATGCAACTTTTCCTCTAAGCTGGACAGCTGTGCAGCAGTTTTTGTCTATGCACACTGCAAAAATGGTCAAAACATAATTTTATCAAAAAGCATCGTGTTCAGAAACCCGTGCACTGGATTTTCAAAGTAAAAGGTGCATTGGTTATGTCCCGAAAATTGATAACCACTATAATCAACACATTTTTAAAGCCTGCAATGGGTGTTAATTAAATGGTCCAACACAGGAGAAAATGGTAGAATCTAATCTAATCTGATAGCTTTTATAGCGCCACTGTAATAATGAGCAAGGCATCAGTTGATGGTCGCTAATAAGCTGAATCGTTGTGCAAGCCAAATTTCTGGTTAAGGTTGAGTCCAGTCAAAGGTCAAGAAGGAAATCCAAGAAGACATTGCAACAGCCTACACATGAAATGAGTCCAGGAAGAGATGAGTGTTTAGTCAAGATCTGAAGGCCAAAACAGACTTTGCAGAGGAAATGTTTGCCGCAGGAGTTCCAAGATCTAGGGCCAGCAACAGAAAAGGCACGCCTGCCTAGAGCTTCCCTTGTGCCTTAAATGGCATGGTGCCCATTCAAATGGGCAGCAGTGGTGAAGGATCTCACCTGATAAATTCATTGAAAAATTAGCAGGGTCAAGGCCATACAGTCTCTATATAAAACCACGTACATTTACATGTGTGCATGGAATAGCATGATTAAGACAGTCCAAAGACCTGGGCAAGTACAAACTTGAGAGTCCGTACAGAATGAAGATAGAGAATCTGGCTGAACAGAGGAGAAAATGTATTGAGCAATATCTTCAAGGGGTTTTCCAATATTTTCACATCATGGCATTACCTCATAAACTATTATCACATTACTATTATCACATTACTATTATCACATTAGAATGACTCACAGATGATCACAGACTCACCATGCTACTACTGGGAATGTAGAAGTCAGACACAGCAGCTGCCAAGTATAAAGCAGCCTTCGTTCCACACCGACTCAGTGACTCTGCTGAAGCCTGAAGCAGGTAAAGGTACTCACTCAGAGTGATAAACTCAACCAACAGCAGGGTACCAGCGCTCTTGGCCGCGGAATGCTTCATAAGAAGTTGGAACAGCAACTGGCTGTTCTCATCCTTAACTGAAAACAAGATAAAAGAAAGAGAATCAACTTCATGCAAGTGCATAAATTTACACAGCCAGAAATGTTCATGTGAACACTCCCAAAATAAGCCAGAACCTGACTCTCAAAACAAGCGTCCACTGCTAGCAAACATTATGTTCAACTGAAAGGTGACTGTAATGCAACAAAATATAATAGGATGTAACAAAGGAAACCAAAGCTCTAACTCACTGCTGCTCAAACAAATCAAGTCTGCAGCAGTCCTCCTTTTTGGTCAGCTTCAGAATCAAATCAGGATTCAACAAATATTCAAAAGATTCAAGCCATGAGAACAGTGTGATTCCGAGTTTATGGTAAGTAAGTAAATATGTATGCATATGGCTATATATTCAGTGCCTTCTGAAGACACTCAAAGAGGCAGTAAGCATGTACCATTTATTACCACCTGTCTTATAGTAGAAAATGATGAAAATAAGTTATTATATTTCTGATGCAGTTGGTGTCCTCTTGACTTCCAGATAAGATTTAAACTGGCCTATCTAACCTATAAAATTCTTACTATGCACAGTCCTACTTACCTTCAGTCAGTAGTCTCTCCTGATGTCCCTCCCCACAGCCTGTAATTTTCGGGTATGGATCTCTTGACTGAGCCATGATATAGAAATGACATGGGTTCTCATGCATTCCATGCTGTTACCCCAAGGAATGTATCGACTACCAATGTTTCTATGATGTGCAAACTCTGCCTTCTTTTAAGAAACGCCTGAAAACTCGCTGGCTTTCAAACATCTGGATATCTAGCTACCTGCATCTCAGAGTCACATTTTGTGTGATGTTGCATGCATTACAAATTTTGGTAATAATAATACTAATAAAACATAATAAATTCAATTTTAAATCAAGTACCTCTGACTTTACTGTCTTCCAAACAGAGCATGTCAAGCAAATTGGACAGCTGGAGATGACGATGATAGGGCTCAAGCGAACCACGCCGGTGGAGAAAGATCACGCCATAACCCGATTCCAAAAAATACCTCAGCCGTTAAGATCATATGTTCTGACAAATATCATCTTAATTAAAGAATGGTTAATAATAATTAACAGTAGCTAATGATTTCAACTAATTACACAACAAAACTAAGTCAAAAGTCAATCCACTTAATGAATTAATAGCGTATGTATCTGGCTTTTTATATAGCACCTTTTAGGTAAATCGCAAATGCACTAAACATGGCTATTTAACAGACCTAAAAAGGTGTGACTTAGAATAGCCTGAAAATGTTTCCATGTTTCCTGAAAATGTTTGCCACAGAGGCAGAATAGTACATGCTTTTAAAAAAGACTGTTCCACAAGGACAGACCAACACACAAGAAAGAGCAGTGTGCCTGCATCATTGTACAGAAGTGCAGCACTGGTCGGCACGTCCTCACGGGCCACTGGACACAAACATCGTCGACCAGGCTAGCCGAAGACAGGTATGCAGAAGCTTGTCCCATGCGGATGATCATGACTTGTTAGTGTTAATTGACAATTTGTCAATTGTTATTGTTCATTAAATATAATGTGTTCTGTTCTTTGGGCCCCTATGGATCTCCAAAGTTTTGTGATTTCAGAATGTGGCTTTGCTCAGAAGCGATAACTGATCGATTCCTTGTGCATCACGATAATGAAAACCAAGCTGAAAGTCACATCAATTTTCAAATTACATCTAACCATTTGTTTTACATGTGCATACTAAAAGGATACTCGGCTGAGATGGCACCTCGGCTTCCAATGCTGAAGTTGTCAATATACCTCACTGTACGACTCTCGAGTGGGACAGTTGTACCACCAGACTAAAACAATACACACATAACTCCTAGATTATGTATGTAAGCATGTATGTATGTATGCATGCATGCATGCATGTATATAAGTACCCTGACATTTCACATAGCACCATTTAGGTACACCACAAAAGTGCAGTCTTATAGGCGTCAAGTTTGGTAAAATACGGCCCAGGTACTCGAGTCCATTCAGAGCAGGTACTCAACTATTCAACACTGGACAATAAATCAATCGCCCAAATGGGCCTCATGCGAGTCATACACACTTAGGCCTGACTCAAAATTAGTTCAACAGTCACCTTACCAATGACACCATGGTATTTTTCAGCTTAGCAATACAAAAAGCACACTAATTTCTATTGACTTCTTAGAGACTATATCCAGATATTTTTATTTTATACACTTTGCTGATTGATAACTGTTAGATGCAACCCAATACCTCCCATCCCATGTCTTCACCAGCCACAAAAAACTGCATTATTAAGCCATAAGCTTGAAACCAATACAAAAACCTGCTGGAAATAATCATTACCATTAAATAATCATTATTTGGTTGGGTTTCCAGTAGCCAACCTTTGGTTGGGCAGCAAGGCTTCTGGGTGCTCCATGACAGGCCTACTGCCTATGCGTTGTAAAAACTGTAAAATAAGATTATAAAAGTTCATCTATAAAATAATGCTCAGATAACTAGAGATAATCAACTCAACTTGCTTTACCAGAAATGGACAGAAGCGTCTGCTGTCAAATAGTATAATAAAGTTAATTTTTAAACTAGTGTACTGCACTGCATCATTTTGGATTGCGATTTCGACCTGAAACCACCATCGACTGATGCCTTGGGCATTATGTTATAGAAATCTTTAGATTAGATTAGATCAGATTATTGCATTGAAACTCGTTGTAAACAACATTACATGCATCGTAAAAGTTGCTTTAAAGGCATATCTTGAAAATTTCAACTCAAACCGTAACAAGAACTAGCTTCCGCCCTTCTTTTAGATGTCTTGAAACGAATTCCTTGATTTTCTCGACCTCTGCCAGACAGTTTCGTGGAATTTTCATTCCATCGAAAAAACTCGCACAAGCTTCCCCTTCTGCCATGCTGTTCTGTTTAGTTACTAGATCAAAGATTACACATTTAAAGATTCAACTAGCCATGACATCAAATAATGAACTACACTTATGACGTCCCTAGAATTGATGAAATATCTCGGCTGGGCCCTGCACCTCATACTCAGCTACGGATCCTTGGGTTTTGAGAGCCATACCGTAATCGTAATCTCGAGATTTCTACAGCGCCCAACGAAAGCTAAGTCGCAGGAACCAGCTTATTCACAGGCGCTCGGTCAAAACAAAATCGATAGGCAAAAGGGTTCGGTTCCAGCCATGTTCCAACTATGTTTGTATGAATTAAGCCAAATTGCATGTTAATAAAACGAGTGTTCAAGACAACTTTATGACAACATGCATGTTGAGATGCAATGTTCCAAGGCTTAGTCTATCAAGTTTCTCTTGTCGTTTTTGCGTTTATGGAAAACGTCACTCGACACCTTCAAGTAATGGAAACTGGATAAAGCTATTCAGCTCTACTGGCTTACAGTTAATACCTTACGACTGCGTTATGACGATGAGGCTATCCAATATCATCGCCAAGACTCGTGTATCCGTAGACAATCGGTGGCGATACCTGGCGAGTTATGTGGCACTAATCAGACGATTGGCCGACTAAATTTTGAGAGATACGCTGGCGCTCTGGCTACCAATGAGGCTACACATGTATGTATGTATGTGTGTGTGAATGTATGTATGTATGTATGTATGAGAGAACGCGCGCTAGTCGTATTTGATATGTAGGCCTATATTATAGAGGGAGATAGTAGTTAGTGAGGGAAGGAAGGAAGAGTAGGGAAGCGGAAGCATAGCTAACTGAAAGCAACGGGGGGTTTTCTTCAGGAAGGACATTTGCTGTACTAATCGCGCAGCAGCTCGGCGCCAGATGCAAGTTTAACAATAAGCCTACTATCGGTAGCAATAGTAGGCCTACTGTGGTGTGAAACGAGAGCCGACTGGTTAGAGCGCTCCACTTGTAACCCGGAGCACGGGTTCGAGACTCCTCCGAGACGGTTACAGTGTGGAGAGCTTGAGCAAGTCCGTCACGCACAGTAATTGCTCATCGTCATAGATTGATGATTAATCATTAGATGGTAGCGCTTAATCTACGCTGAAATAATCACAGAAGAATAAAATGGCAAAAATAGTTTATGATCAATGAGCGTATCAATTGGCAAGTAGGAATAGAATATTAATATCGTGGTACAGTCCTTCTAATAATGTTAAGCTTTTACTGTCACTAGATATCGTCAAATCACGGCTCAAGGCGTCGTCCACTAAGGACGTCCGCACACAGGGTCACCCAACTGCGGACAAGGTGGAAGGAAGGCCCCATTTTGCCTTTATGAAGGACCCCAAGGCATTTCCTTCTGGACGTAACTAACCGCAACTTCTGTAATTAAAATGTTACGAAAGGAGAAATTATGACGGAGAAAATATCTTTGGCAATTCTTAATAAATAGTGTGAAAGAGTAATAAGTTCGGGACACTGTATAGGGTAAGTTTACTTAGTAAGAGCTGATCGTTCCCATAACGTCATTCGTAAATTGATATGGTGTTATCTGGAACCGGTGCCCCATGGATTACGTTGTTTCAAACGTCAGTCATAGGGCTGCTAAAACCTGCAGTCATTCTCAGAACTAAAACTTTGGATGTATCATCAGCCGTGTGAACGGACTCTTAACTCGGACACCATGTCTGGCGGTCGTGTGAACAGAGCTTTAGGCCTAGTGGGACACCATCTCGAATCTGCACCTACGCTGTTTAACGAAACTGAACGGGGTAGGAGCTGGGCGACCTACAAAGCAGCAAAGTCAGCCGTTAGCAAGACTGCTCCACCCCTCTGGAATAAACTCCGCTAGTTTATAGGCGACAATATTATGCTTGTAGGTCAGCGGTACAATCTGCTATCGTAAACGCAAAATCTACATTTTCTAGACCGTTACTTAAAGAATTTTTATGAAAATAGCTGACAATGATGTAGCCAAAGCTTTCATCTATATGCAAGGTTGGAGTATTTGTAGTTATGGCCGCTAAGGATCACACTATTAAATCACTTCATTGGCTTAAAATACCTGAACGAATAGAGTACGAAGTCCTATACCTTACCTGTAACACACTTCAATCCACCCAACCCTCCTATCTTCGCCAGTTACAGTATTTACAATCCAACTACTCTGTTCAACCCGCTCCTCTTCTGTCCTAACCCTTCTTCGCCCTCCCGTCACCTCATCCTTAAAATTTGGAAATTGTTCTATAGCCATAGCTGCTCCACCCCTCTGGAATAAACTCCCTCCAGAATTAGGCCTAGGCAATTACCTGATCCATCATAGGAACTCATCAACACAATTTGCAATTTCTGCGCTGGTCTTTCATTCAAAACTTAAAACATTACTTGTCCGAAAATCTTATCCTGATTCTTCCTATTCCTCATATCTCTTCTCGATTCAATTTCTAGCACCATCCACCGTAGCCGTCTGTCAGCCTGCCTGCTGGATCTTGACATGGAACCGAACTCTGCCTATCGAGTTTGTTTTGCTTGAGCGCCTGTGAATAAGGTGGTTACCGCGACTTAGCTTTCGTTGGGCGCTGTAGAAATCTCCAGATCACGATTAAGATGTGATCTAAGTTTTACGATTATGGGATTTAGACAGCTTCGTAAGCTCCACAGCGTGGCTCAATGTATATGCTACGAGACCGACCCGGCCACCAATGGTTTTAGAGCGTAATTTTAAGTCGAAAATTAAACAGTGAAAGGGTAATTTGTGCATAAACGATCGGAAGTCGCTATAGGGGGTTAGAACTGACCCTCCGACCTAGAATTAAACGATCAAGTTTTGACCGCGACGTGTTAAATTCTCTAGCGCGGTCCGAGGCCGAACCCCGGCAGCCAGAGGTTCTACTGCATATGTTAAAACAAATTTTTGTATCGAAGAATTCACTCAAATGGTAATCTACGTATGTTTAAATGACTACAAGTGGTAACTAAACTGTAATCAACATAATATCATATGTATATGACTGCAAGAGATGAGTACGTTAAAGCTAACAATCCCGGCATAAACTTCTTGATCAAGACTGGGGCGGTGGACTATTGGCCAAGGTCAGCATCATATGAAGCCCGTATGACAATATTCCCATCAGGGTTTCATGTTCCTCCATACGACGTTACTGTTGGGAAGTCATGAAGCTGCCTGCGGGTAGATACCCGGCGGCCAACGGTTTCCAACCGCATCCATTTCAGAGCTCATCATGTGCAAGTTTCTATTGAAATTTTGACTTTATATGGCAATCTCTACATAACAACTAAACTACATGGCATGTAGCTGACATGATGCACTAGTTGGTTACAAATGAACTAGACATCTTAACGAACTCTGAACTCACCATCATCGAGGCTAGCAAGCGCCGTCAAGAAGTATTTTGGCGTTACAAGTGTTCATTTATATTAATATTTGCAGACTGTCTAGTAGGCTATGCACACTGTCCGGCTGTAGCCCACGTATATGCTTTACCATTTCCAAGTGCTATGGAGTTACAAAAGTTCTCTGCACTTACCTGACATTGCTTGAGTTGACGGAAACCGTAATTCCACCTATATTACCAAATGCAGTCTAATGTAGATTTCTCTAGCACTCCTTATTTGTAATAACACAGAAACTGTTGCCATATCTACACTAACAATAATACTTATGTGGTATATAATAATAATAATTAACACCACATTACTATTATTACTATTTAATGGCTATTAATTATTAATAATAACCATTAAAAAATAATTAGAGTTTAAATAATATTAATGATAATGAAGTTAAAATAATAAAGTTTCAATAATATTAATAACTTCACTTTTTCAATGCAGTGTTGCCAGGTGATCATTCATAAATCGTAACCATAAGTGTGCACTTTTTCAGCAACCAAAAGCCAAGTGAAAAGAACAAGAGCTCAATTCCCAAGGCATTCAATCGAGGTTGTATGCCAAAGTCATCATGAAGGCAAAATTTAAAACACGATAGTTTTGCAATAAACAAATTTGTGCAAACCTCCTGAAAGCAGTATATCACTTCATTCATTCAATGTACACATAAGAAAATGCCAAAATAAGCATAAGACTGAAATAAGGTTTTCAGATAAAGCATAGATAGATTTGGTTTTGATTGTGGTTGAAACCCATTAATGAATTAAGCAGATATTCATAAAATGCAGTATAATGTGCATATACTGTATGAATCAACATACAGTATTGGTAGATTTTCCAGGTGATGTTCGAAAGAAAATGACAAATCCAGCCCTGGTCTTGTAGGAGTAATAAAGCCAGTTTCAGACATTGTACGTTTTGTCTATGATTCCACAAGCTGTGTGGTAAAAACATTTTCATGTCAAACCACATACAGTAATAGCTCTAAGTAAACTTTGCCACTATTGGCAACATAACTACGTGCAGTTTGCCCACAATGCCAAATTCAAACATAATCAGACATTTATACAGCGGCTTTGTGATGATTGTCAAAAGCCCTGCATAGATTCTGGCTGCTGTACGAATAAAAATCATTGCTCTTCAAGATCAGCATGTGTGTTTTGGACGTTTTTTAAAGACATCAATACACTCAGTGGCCTAACTTCAAATTTCACTCCCTCACAGGTTTACTCAAATAGGTGTTTGTACCTTCATCAGCCTCTGCATTACAGATTAGGGCCCAAGTCCCATGCAACCGTACTCCAATTGAGGAAATTTTGATTTCTGGCAGCCAGTTTTATCTCCACACACTGGGCTGTAAACACCACACACAAAAGCAACTGCACTTTATCTTTCAAAGCAAAGCACTAAAAGGGTGCCAGGTTTGAAAGATGAGTTTGCTGAAATGCTGAACAACAAACTTTAGTTCTTGGATAATTTTCTTGGTCAACAAAGCCAGGGAAACCCATACCATCCATATGTTTCTAAGTAGTGCTTCATTAGTAGGTGCTATATAAATTTCAACAACAAAAATACACTTTGCAACAAAATTCACTAATAATGATAATAATTGCAGTTATTATTAACATTATTATTTAACCCCGTCAAAATATACGGCTCATAAAACAAGACGAGTCTTATTAAACAGACAAACGCAAATTCATCATCAATCTCAATGCTATTGACAACCTTTGAACAGCAGCATATCTTCATGGTCGTAAATGAACCAAGTCGAGCATCACTGTATGCTTACATTACAGCAATAATTTATCACTTTCTGTAATAAATAAAATTACTGTGCTGGAGCAGAGTATTGGGCCAATGGTTGAACCCAAGGGAAGACAAATCTAAACATCTTGATAAAGAATATCCCCAAATTGCCAACTAAAAACAGTTGCAACAAACTCAGATTGTCAGCCTCAGTGTAATGTAAGGAGTTTGCTCACCAAATGTGCCTTTCAATAAAACCTCCATAAATAAAGCCCATGAAAGGGGACATTTCCAGACCAGTTGCATGCTTTAGAAATAAACTGAAATAATATACTTGAAATCAATCAACAGAAAATTGCACATATGGGCTATACACATACACTCTTATTATTTTAGTTTTTATATAGCACCACTACCTAATGAGAAAGAATCAACAGATGGCATAAAGGGCATTCTCAAAGTTCATACACAGCGACCGTCTGAAGAGAAGGCTTGAATCCACACCCAACATGTTAAAATGCGAGCACTATATCAACTGTCTATATCATAGACTTCACACAGATCGCCCTATAAGATTACTTTTACATTTGGCCCAGCATACAAAATCAGTTCTTGCACATGTGCTGCAAAATTGTCCATGTGGCGACACCTGCATGTAAACCTGCATTTAAAGCACAGTCATGCACCGCACATACATCACCAAAATCACTGCATAACAAGCAGTAGAATGCAGACTTCATGCAGAATCCCCATCCAGGACTTGGTCTTGCTAAAGCCGTCCATAAATGTAACTGCACTTTTGTCGAATAGCACAGTTTAAAGTATTCACTCTCCCAAAGTGATGCCGATACAGTACATGTATGAATTCCAGACTCCTGATAGTTTGCCAGTTTTCTCCTGATACAATTTTTCCAGCCACTCCTTTCAACCTGTCACCATCTGCAAGTCATCTCACCACATGCGAGCAAGTGTGCACTGCCCACGGCTCGACTGATTGGTCAAGAGACAGAGTCGAAGTCCAATTGATCAACTGAATGTTTCCATTTGCTGAATTCTCTATGACTTGTTATCCAATGCATTCGGTAGCCAGTCTGAAATTTTATAAAATACACAGTCTGTAAAGAAATTTAACAAATATTTGTTCACCATAGTACAAGCTCCTGAACCTTGCTTCTATCCAAAGGATTGTGATCACAGAATACGGTTTTACTTTGAAAATACTACGGACCAGTTTAGCATCAACACATACCCTCTAGCGATATCAGCTATACGCAAGAACATGGAATTTACAGTACACTTGGACTGGTCTTCACAGGCAGTGGCAGACAATGAAGCTCACTCGTATTTTGCAACACCTTAGAAAGTACATTTACAAGTATTATTAGTGCTATTATTATTATAATTACTAAATGTCATCATATAAGCATTTCAGTTTCACAGACCTTCCCACCTGAACTGTCACAGACCCACTTTGTTAAGTGGATAGACATACACAAAATATCATTGCATAAGTCCTATCCTAAATTACTTTGATTGAGCTGGTCATTGCTCAAGTTACTCAATCTTTTATTTAGTATATGGCATAAAAGCAAACTAACAGTATGACAGAAATGACAACATGCATTGACTCTACTTTGATTTACAGGTAAGAATTAAAATATCAGGCCTCAGTATTAGGCCTAATTCCACCCAATGTTAAGATTACTGAGCATAAACTGAACTTGGGACCCAACAGCTGGGCCAATCCTAGGCCCACAGTAGCCCTGTTTTGAAAGCTCACGAGTGCACTCTCTATCTTGTAAAATAGCTTTACTTAGACCCCCTAATATTAATCAGTGTTTATGTCCAGCTTCTACCTACAACATTGCTAGAAGTACTAATATTTATGTACTGATTTTTAATTAAAGATATAATTGCATTTATATACCAGCATACAGTACTGTACAGCCCTTCAAGCCTTTGTACAACGTTTATAGAAACATCTGCAAGTGTATCATGGTGCTAAAAAACCACAACTGTATGGATTTCTTGTATTTACTCTGTTACTCTAAGGTTGGATACCTTTTGGACAAAGCATCGCCCATATACAAGGTGATTATTTGCCACTGCATATAAACTGCTTTTTTGTTCTGCTATATGCCGTGCTATTCTTGACTTAAATATAACAAGGTGTCTGGATGAACTGCCAGAAATCCATTTTTTCCCCAGGGCACAATCAGTTTTTGAGCACAATGTTCTACCACTAGAAATCATAAAAAGAGGACACCTCTTATAACGAGACTTTCCATACAGCTCTAAGGTGTTATAGGGAAACTAACAGCTGGCTCAATCTTCACAATGCCTGGTATTTTGGAGGATCACACAAGGTCAGAATGTTGGTAAACAGTGCCAGCACTGACTGTTCAGCTAGTTTATGTTCATATTTAAGAAACTAGCAGTTATGCAGCAGAAAAGTGACACAGGGAATTAATATCACTTTCGGAGAAAAGCTTGAAGACCCTACCACGATGACTTCACTACAGGAAAATGGCAAAAAGTGGCAAGAATTTTAAAAGCAATAAGCCTCGTTTTCCAGATTTTGGCTTGGAAAGAATTAGAATAATTGCTGTTTGTCTCATTTTGTAAAAATGCAGGGGTATGTAGCAAGCACCCGTTTGGAGGACCTCGGCTGAACTGATACCAAAAGGAAATCAACGTTCTTCACACAACTTAGTTTAACACCTATTCTAAAGGCAGTTTTAAAACTGCAGCAGTTTAGTGTAAAGTTGTTAAATGTTCTTAAACTCATCATTGAGCATACAATAAATTTAAATGGCTAGACCAAATTAGGAGCTGGGTATCAGTTCCGTCTAAATTATGATTTCTGTAAAACTCTAGGAACAGGTTTTAGACTTCTGAAATTAAGACTGCCAAAATGCAGCTATCTACTCATAGTATAACAGAACCTAAAAACAAATAAAAATTTTACAAAAAGAGAAATGTTGGTTTTCCAAACTAGGATCTTAGCTGAACTAGTGAACTCCCACATGCAAGATATTTCATCAGAGTAGAACGAATTACAAAAATGGACAGCTTTCAAAGGCAGTTTACAAAATATTTTACTCACAATAACAGTTTTAGTTATTCACAGTCAATACCTGTTTATTTTGTCAGCATTATTATAAACTCAATCTACGATCTTTTACTGTGCCGCTATAATGTGTAAAGGCATCAACTGCATATTGCCATATGGGCTTCATGTGATGCTGGCCTTGGTCAATAGTCCACCGCTGCAGTCTTAATCAAGAAGCGCACCAGCAAGTTTGCAATCCAGGTCTGTCTCATCAGACACAGAGGCAACCTAAGGTAAAGAGCCAACGTTCGAAGTTCATACACAATCTCCAAGTCACAGTAATATTTTTGTTTTGACTTCTAAAATCTTTACCATCTTAGTTTGTTTCTCAATGTCTGGTCTCATCTAGCTTCTGCATTTGTCTGGTTTGTCTTAAGATGCACTTGCTCAGATTGGCATAAGACTAAGAAGCACATAACTACAGGCCTTCAAGATGGGCCGGGCTCATTCAGTAAATTTGCACAGGCCCAAAATTTTAAGTAATTCACCCAAGTGAACTATCAATCAGCAAATAATATAAAACCGACTTGCACAAGTAATCAAATATACTAGCTAAGAAGCCAAGAAGGGCTGAGGTTATTTCTAGGTTGTTAACCTATAGCCAGCTGCTTTAAGCAGAGTCAATACAATTTTTTGTTTTAAGCATTAACTCCCACTTCCTGCTTATAATTTTAACTAATGGGCAGAGCATCAGTTATAAGTGATTTTGCATGCCAGCTACTCTAGGCCTACACTTGTATAGTAACTTTAAGTGGCTGGATATTTATTCCAGCTGGTAGACTCTTCCTATGCTCCAAATGAAAAAATCCACACCATTCAAGTCCTTAAAAACAGGCCTTGACACTTACAAGAACTTTGCCTTGCTTACTCAGTTGCCTCACTTTGGATTTGACCGGATCAATTCTCAGACCTGGTCAAGAACCGACATCCCAGTTCAATAATTTCATCTCTAGCCACAGAAAAAGCACGCCTTACTCACTTACTTACTGAGTCCCTTGCTGACAGAAACAATTTTACCTTACAGTATGAAGATTTTAAGAAAAAAAACTAGCCCAGACTTGGGCACCGTAATATTAAAGGCGGCCGTAATACATCACCCCCTCTATAAATGGACTCGTCCAATGTAGTAGCCTACGCTGCAGACCTTTGATCGCTTGAAGGGGTGTCAGCCAATAATGTCTAACACAACGGCTTTTCCAGGTTATTCGTTATATTTTTAGCGGGGCATAAAGAGTTATGTTTACATTTGTGTAGCCTAATAAACAAACTAAACTGGCCTAATAATCAGCCTACATTAGCACAGTTATCCGTCTAAAGTTTTATTAACAAGACTGACACGTAGTCTAAAATGATAAAATCAACTGCAATAAACCAAGGAAAGGCCCCAAACCAAACACAAATCGGCCGAAAGTTGCAGACAATTCAAAACCACAAAATTTTGGTCTAGTAAAGGTGCAGAAAACCTAAACTGCGCCGACTCGCCTTAATCGCTCTAAAATCAGTTTATCTAGCAATAAAAACGGTCTAAACTCCCCAAGCAAGAAATCTAAACCCACTTCTTGTTGACATCAGTCGTCCGCAGGGCGCTCGTCCTCTGAAGATGCGCTACATCCTTCGTCAGACGATCGTTGTCCTCCTTCAGCTGTTCCAGTTTCCCCTCCATAATGAGGCACTCCCGAATCAGTTCGTCCTTCGTCATAGCCTGCAGCCGCTCCGCGCGAAAGCTCTCGTATGCCTTAATGAAATCTCGCCGGAGGTAACTGTCCTCGAAGTCATTGTGCCACGACGGCGAATCGCTCAGGGAATCGTCCTCCCCGCTTCCCGAACGGTCCCCTAAACCGGATAGATGCCGATGCCTAATGGGCGGCTCAAAAGTGATCTTATCATCGGGATCAGGTTCGACTCCGCGCGGGGTTCTGTCGTCACCGTCGTGCTGCTCCATTAGGAATTGAGTCGTGTTATATGGGGCCATCGGTTGACCCGAGGCGAATCTCTTGTCTCTTTTCCGGTTGGCCCTGAGGGCCTCCAGTTCCTCAAGCTCTTGCTTCTCCTCCCAGGTCATCTCGACGTAGGGCTTCCAGCGGTGGACGCGTTGGTGGTGGTGGTGTTCGCCGGCCTTCCTCTTTCGTCGGCATCTTTTCCTCTTCTTTCCATCGCTCTCCTCCTTTCCATCGTCTCCGGACGCCTCTGCTGAAGGCTGTCGCCCCGTCTCTTTGGTCAGGGATCGATCCCCCGCTGACCCGTCGCAGCTGTTTCGAATCTCCTCTCCTGCGGCAGCTGCTTCGGTTGACCGTGTCAGCTCCTTCTCGTTGACTTCAACTTCCATAAGCGATCAAAATCGTTAAGCGACCGAATCTTGAAACTGCCTCCCGCAAAATCAAAAACTACCGATAACCAAGGAACCCCAGAGTAAACTCAGACAACAAAGTCAATGTTGTGGAGTAGCCGAGTCCAAACCTCCTCGTCAGCAATAGCAAACAACACAACCACCGCTCGCAAAAACGAACTGCATGCGTCTAGGCGCGGCGTCTAAATTTATATCCGATTAGTGTGCACATCCGTTAAAGAAAATAGTCCCAATGTCTGACATATTTCATCAGGCTAGAAAATCCGTCAACAAATCTACAAATTAGACGCTGATTAAAGTATTCAGTGTAAACTTATACATGTTTCGACGTTTAATTTGTAAAATACTAAGGAATCTAGAAAACAGTCGCGGATTGATGGATTTGTGCTACGTTAAGCTATGGCTGTCCCAAAGAATATTAATAGCAGCGTAAGATCCTAAGCGAACGTCGAGCATTGTAATACAATTTAAATTTAATCGTCCACACATGCATATATTCACTTTCAATATAAGTTGTGTTAAGGCAAGTTATAAAATTGAGAATTAGTCGATTTCTTAATATTATTTTTGTGTCAATTTCGGCATTCAAGAACAACACAAATAGAATTTATTCTGGTACAACCTCGCTGTTGTTCAACGATATTTATCAGCTACCCTGCTTTTATTAACAGCGAACAGAGAACCAGTATGACTTAGCTGTTTATAAAGAATAAAATGTATAATTTGACAGAAATGCAATATATATTTAGAAATTCGGTATCATTGTGTATTCTCGGGTTTAAACGTTTATATGTCAGCGGTACATGATGTTGTCTTTCAACCTTTGATTTCCTTATATTAGGCTTTATGATATTCGAGCTGCTGTTAGTAAGTATGATCATACGTATGCTTATTGGAGGCATCTTTTTCACCATGAGAGGTGTTCTTTTTCAGGCTGTTTTTCGATTGTGTCGAATTTAAAACGAACCACTCTTTCGAGATGATAGTCACGATATTTTTCTCAAGTGATGACTTACTTTTATTGATCACATACCTGTTTCAACAGGTTATAGAGAAATATGTGTGAGAATTCAGTCTCACAAATAAAAGTAACTTTCCTTGGATATATGCCTTGCAAAGTAAGTAAGTAATTTATTTATTCGCAACATTCAGTAAACAATATCAAGTCCCAAACATCACCCACCGTAGCTGCCGTGCTTTGGATCTTGACCTGGAACTGAACCCAGTTGCCTCTCAATTTTGTTTTGACTGAGCGCCTGTGAATAGGCTGGTCCCTTTGACGTGGCTTTCGTTGTAGAAATCTTGAGATTACAATTACGATAATAAACATAAGTACATAAAATTCTCACAGATTCAGTGGCAGGCTGCAGGTAAGTCTATGAGGGCTTATCATACCGGCCCCTCATAACAATATAATTTCATGTGGTTAAACAGTAATACGGCATAGTAATTAAGTATAATTAAAACATGTAATTAGAACCAATAGTCTACAATTATATGTCAGATAATGAGAACATCATGAGAAATTTTAGCTGTAAGGAATTATTTAGATGCACAGGGAAGTCATCTTATGCAACTTTAGCATGTGCTTATATGTTTGAATAGTTATTGTACTTCTACATTGACCAGGTAATTCATGCCACCACAATGTTGTATTCAGTCCTTTGGATGATAAAAACTTGCAAAATTTATTTTTGCAAAGTAGGCCCCTTTAAATAACAGTTCAGCTTTTGGTTTTTAGAAATAAATGCACGTGGTTACGTAAGTGCTCCGTCAACTAATTGACTAATCTAACTGAATCTTCATCTTATTGACTAATCTAAGTGAATCTTCATCTAATTGACTAATCTAAGTGAACAAAATTTATGATATCTGCATTCATAAAGCTATAGCGAGTAAGACCTTAGGAAGTAAGAAAAGAAAGTGAGCTAAATTGCAGTTGAAGTATGATCAGTGGCAGGGAGGTAAAGCTACAGCTCCAGTGCTTGACAGGAGGGTGACAAGGGGTAAACATGGTGTCCCCCTAATTTTGAGGCATGCCAAATGCAAGGCCAACGGCTAGCCAGGGTTTTAAGGGGCTTTCAAACAATGTATTTCAAAGGCCTTCAACAGTGTTCACAGAGTCACTGTGGAAGATAATGAAGAGCTATGGAATTCCAGCAAAGACAATTGATGCCACCAAGAGCTTTTATGATGGCAGTACTTGCTTGGCGAGATACGGAGGAGAGTGGGTGAGTGGTTTCATATTTTAACTGGCATGTGTATGATGTGTGAAGGGTTGTGTTTTGTGACCGATAATTTTTGCCCTAGTCATGAATTGGGTGATGTCGAGAGTGACGGAAGGCAGTAACACTGGACTGAAAAGAATAAGCGGTGATAGTTCAAGAGACCTGGACTTTGCGGATATCGCCCCTCTGGACAGCACTTGGAAAGGCATCAAAGGACTAACAGGAGGAGGCAGTGAAGGTGTAACTTGCTATCAATCTGGAAAAGACAAAGATCATAAAGATTGGAAAATGGAATGAAATGGACAAGATTATAATCGATGACAAGGAAGTTGAGGTCGTGGATAATTTCTGGTACCTCGGTAGCTTAATAACAGCAGGCATCAGCTGAGAGAGGGAAGTAAAGATAAGCATAGGAAAGGCATATGCTGGTTTTGGGAGACTTGAAAAGATGTGGAAGAACAATCGATGCAGTGTGAGGACCAAGATACGTCTATATGAGGCTACTGTATTAAGCACACTGAGCGCTATGTGGAACTGAGTTCTGGCCAGTGATGTTGGCAAATAAGAACAGACTGGAAGCTGCACATCATAGATGGCTGCAGAAAATTCTGTACATTTCATGGCATGATAAAATATCGAATAAAACTATAAGAGAAAGGAGAGGACGAGAGGATATAGAAAATATCAACAAAAACAGGAGACTGAAATGGATGGGATATGTCACAAATGACATATCCCTCGTGTGGACAAAGATAGAAAAGCCAATTAAGCAATGAACTGGATTCCTAAAAGGAAACAGGAAGAGAAGACCAAGGAAGAACTGGCCAGAGACCATCAGAGACGACTTTGGATGTTTGGAGATGTCATGGGACGAGGCAGGAAGACTGGCAGTTGACGCATGGAGAGGCTGTGTTGCCTGACATGCAGACCTGCACTGGAAAGACTAAGTACTAAGGGTTAACTAATGTCTGCAATTGTAACTGATATTACGATAACTGATGCAGAGGGGAATTTGGAGGCTTTGTTCGAACTCAATGGAGACGTAAATGTACAAGGTTTTCAATGAATTTTATCGGGTGAGATCCTTCACCACAGCTGCCCATTTGGATGGATGCCATGCAATTTAAGGGCCCCATGTATGGACTGAGTTAGCATGAGATTCAGATCTCTGAAAGAAGCCACGATTGGTATGTTAAAGCTGAATACCTCTGGCTATGGTCATGCAACACTACCCCGATTTGATTAGACGGAAATCATATTTGGGGCACTTATTTAATATTTTGATTAGATTGCAAACTACAGTCTCAAAACTGGTGGCATTAGCCAAAAGATTCTACAGCCAACACCTAGGCAATCAGTGCATTACCAGAATAACTTCAGCATATAATAACAAATCATAATAAACTTAATACAAAAACACCGACTGTTTATGCAATTTTTGCTTTTTATTTCTCAAGTGCTTACATGCTACTAAGTATTCTGAGTAAAAGTAACAGAATTTAACTGAATATTTTAAAGTAAATGTTATTTTAAAAAATCTTAAGACTTTATGGTAAGTGGCACTGAAATAAAATTATATGTACCTTTTACATAAACTTTTTTTACATAAAAATATATCATTATTAATACATAAACTTAATGTCAGATTTTAGGTTATTTATTATAATCTGAAGATTATGGACTCGAGATCCTAGAACCGTTACACGCGAACCCCAATTCTTAAGGCTGGATTTAAATGCTGGAGAAGACGATCCTGTTTCCACACCGATTTATTCATGCCTGACCACCTTTGAATAAACTCGTTCTGGCAGCTTTTTGGACACTGAGGTTTCTATGGATACGTCATACAATTGGTCTTTACATGCAAACTAACTAAGTTTGCTCTGCAGGTACTGGTTCTGCAGGTACTGGTTTGGAAGGTAGTGCTGTCTTAGTGGAAATTGTCATAGCTTTTAGCAGAGAGCTAGGAGGGATTGGCAACTGTGAATTCCTGGTAATTCATTTGCAATGGATGTAACACAAATTAGAATACCCTCTGAACCATTTAAAACTAATGTTGTGTTGTGTTACGTTACTCTGAGCTGTGGTCACATCATAACTGCAAGAGATGTTGAAACCATCAGAGCACAGGTATTTAATATCTTTTTAATTACCGGTAGTCTACTGAACGTTTTTATAAGGTTAATCTCGATGTTACAGTGTCGAATATATTCAACCAAATTGCAGAATGAGATGGCTTCCCCTCCAGAATGTCCTCGAACATTTGCCAAACCCCCTCCAAATCCAGTTTGGCCAAAGGCCTGCAATTCCACAATCCAGCTCTCCCTACTTTAGCTTTCCAATGATGGTAACATTTAACTATGCAATTGTTTCCTGTGCTCCAAACATGAGGCGGCTTTTAACATGCAGTATTAGGAGGGGTCCATGAACTCCAGTTTAAGAAACCCAAATATCTTACCCTGTCAACAGGTTTCATTACAATTAGTACACTGTAAATAACAATATCATAAGCTACATATGCATAAGTAAAAATGCTTTCTGAAAACAACTGTGAATGCTCTTCTGTATTGCTGAAACAAAGAATTACAGATAAATACAGGTTCATCCTAAAACCCAGAGCCATGCCTCTGCAGCACTAATGTTGCTGGAAGCATGCAGTAATGTTCCATTGCCCTAAATGCCTTAGCTTACATAACTGACTGCTTTCTTTTATCACCAGTTAGCCTGCTGACACCCCAGTGTATTTGGCTTACCAGAAGCATGCGACCTGGAGCAAATTTAAGCTCACAAATTTTATGTAGCACATAAGTTTTGAAGCTTTAAATTATGTGATCATTTCATACTCTACTTCAAACTCCTTCAAAAATGTAGAAATATGTAAGAAAGACATTGTTGAAGAGATGCAGTTGAAATTTTTAACATTCACATAGTAGCACATACAAAAAAATGTTAAACAATTTGACCAATAGGCCTGCAGTATTAACTGTAACAACATACAAAAGACCAACAAACTCTAAACAACCTCTGTCTGTCTACCTGTGCTTTTTTGTGACAGCATGTACTGGTAAATGTAAAATTTAAATGTACAGCACAAGTCACCTTTTTTCATTGCCCCACATTTAAAATTCAGATGCAGACTTGCCTTTACATTAACTTGTTTGAGTACCTGGACCTTTATTTCTACAAAATAACTGTATACACCCGCAGCATTATTTTATGCAACCAATTCATAGAAGCAAACAAATTTAATAAAGTATTTTTCTTATCGGAACGTTAATTCCCAACCTGAAATTGCATTCTGGATGATGCTACCAATAACACTTAACAGTAAATTCTTTAAGACACACTAAACTCAAGTTTTTAAACAAAGTTTTGAAGAAGTGATTTAAATTAAAGACTCAAAACTTCACTCCGTGCTGACGAGTTAAACAATCTGCAGAAATGCTCTTACAGATAAGAAAAATGTTATAACACACAGTCACTAACTAATACACTGTACAAGAACCTGAAATATGTTACATTACGACCATCAGAGGATCAAACAACAAGAAATTCTATTCAAAATCCTGGCTATCACTGTTCAGATTGCGAATGTTAAGGATCATAGAAATGGAAACCTTGAAATCCTTCCACACAACCTACTTGCATGGTCAAAGCATAAAGGTTTAAATTCCACATATGTTCACCCTTTGTAAAAACCAAAGATGCAGACTGATGGTTGGTAAATCTTCATATTGGTAGACATCCCAATTCCAGACACTTTCAGCAACATCACAATGGATTGAAAATGATTTCTATTAAAACTTTCGATACTTAGAAGTGGTTTACATTTTTTAGTTTGGTCACATATGTTGTAGTAAGTACAAGTATGGTAACCAATTAAGCAAAGTACCAGATGTATATTTATATACAATGTACGCAACTGTACATACATGTATATATGTTGTTTAGCTGCTTTCAGATCTATGATCCAAGTTTTTTCTTCACTGCTGCTTTGCAAAAATCTGAGCAAAATCCAGTTTGATTGATAATACAGATTTCTTCACGAAACTTGGCTTTTGAATGCATTTCTGACTGTCACCAGTGCTATTACTTTCCTACGCTGTCATGAAAGGTAGAAAACTTAAAGGTCTTATTACAGACAGCAAAAATACAAAGTGCTTGGCTACTTATCAAGAAAATTAGTTGCTTGGCAACTAAAACTTCAAATGATTAAAATGCAAAACTTGTCCTGTAACTAATACTGAACCTAAATATCGTTTTGGTGCTAGCTAACAGATCTCACCAGAGTTAAAACTTCAAAGACACAAATGGCACAATTCAAACAAAGTAAGCTTTAAAAAGGTGTCCTGCAGTTGGACTGCTGTGGTTGTGTTTGGCACCTTGGCTGAAAGACCCTTCAAAATTCGGGACCATGCATCTGAAGAGTTTCTATAAAAGTGTGTAAATGACAGTTACCTTTACCTTTAAAGTGAAGTAGCATTAAGTAGGCTTTTAAGTGACTTGGTTGTGCAGTTCGTAGTGTGATTGCCTTCAACGCTTGAGGCTCTGCATCTGCTGAGCAGCTGCTATGTTACAATGACTTTGGTCAAGTTGTTGCTGTACAGCTATCTTTACATAGCTCAGTTTGGTACCACTGCCAGCTGAGAAGTAAATGGCAAGTCATAAAAATGCTAGCCGTGTCAATGAATTTCGGATTCATGGCTTTGGAATGGAATAAGTTCACGCACTATGTCAAGCCTTTATACACGGGAGATTTGAAGCTGTTCTGCCCAACTGCAAAAATATTGTTTTGTTACAGTGAGGTAGCTGTTGTATCATATATCCAATGTAAAACTTGCATTCCAAAGTTACACTGTGCAGCTTAAAACCTTCACATGGTTCATCCTGCTGAAATAAACTTGATTATTCATGTATCAGCCGATGCATGCATTACTGCATAAACTCAGTGCCTTGGCTCTGTTGACAGACTTTGAAACCACTTTTATTAATCCCAACTGACAGTTGGATAGAAGGCAAGTAAATTAGCTCATATATTGGATGTCTGTCTCAACAGCAGTCTTCAGATGCATGGTTTCGTTGGTCACTTGGAGTAAGGGGTGAATTAAGAGATGCAGTGTTGTAATGTAACTCTAGATGATGGCAGCTTTATGCATTTGGGTCTAAAGAGGCTCCAAAAGGCAACGATGTATCTGATTACTTTACATTACCCTATATAGCAAACAAACATTACCTTACATAACATAACATTAACCTATGTTATACCACAGCTGAAAAACATAAATTTCTGGTGCAGAATAAATTGCCATTTGGCTCCATAAGAAGTCTGATCTTCTTGTCATGGTTGCCATGAGCAGTTGTCAGTTGCGTTCACTCATGTGGTTGTCGTTTCGGTTTGCAGCTGCGTTGGTGGACGCCAATGCGATCTGGGTTAAACTTTCGTCCGCAGTTTTCGCAAGCAACACGGCTATCCATAGCTGCTTGAAAAGCTGCTTCATTCACGGCAGCCAAGTCATATGAACCTTTACCTGTTCACAAAGCCCCGATTATGAAGTTAGGTTTGAACAAATAACAATAACACAACACACTGAATGACTTGTACAACACTATATTTAATAATACTACTATTATTATTACACTGAATAATATTAATAACATTATTATTATTATTATTATGGCATCTGTGCAGAATCAATATTATTATTATGAATTTTATTTCAGTTGATATGCCACATAGATCTCTTCCCATTTTTCCTTCTGACACCTAAATTGTGTATTTTGACAGTCTGCAGCTGTCGAACTGCATGATCGCTGAAACTGGTTTCAGTTTCAGCTTTGGAAAATTGCCTGCAGGTTTTTGAGTTTGATAAGTGTTGAATGATTCTTTGTCAGGGTGTGATTTGTGGGTGGACTGAATGATTCATACCGTTGGCCCACTCTGATACATTTTTCCCAACCATTATGCTCTTTCCCACAGGTTACAGCTCTTCCCCATTGCTTTCAACCATAAATTACATCCCTTCTGTGTATAATTTGCTCTCTGAAAGAGGATACTGAGCTTAATGATCGTTGCTTTTCTACAATGCCTTCCACAAAGATCTTGGAGGCACTCGTCGTCGATAGCAAAAATGATGCTAAATCTCAGAATAAACCATTTGAAGTAGTTCTGCCTGGTAAATAAATGCACTGGATTTATGTTGGTCTTGTGTAAACTCTCCTGAATAATTTGGATGCAACAAAAATGAACAGTTTGAAAACTATTTATGGTGTCATATAAATAGTGCATAAAAAATTACAGGATTTAAAGGTGCAGTCATATTCATGCATCTACTGTCATATCAGGAAGTGTCTTCTCATAATGCATGACACAACTGTTGCAAGCGATAGACTGAAAATACTAGAAATTTATTTGCTTAATCAGTTGACCTTCTGCAAACTGAGGATGTGAAACTAGTTGACCACTTTCCTATGCAGTCACTACACAGTGGTTAACGTGTCAACTCAGGCTAACTTTACTATGTAGTTCCACTTTTCACAGCAGTTTTAGATAATAACAGTTATTAGCCTAATTTTAGCATGTACATACATATATGTATATCAGCATTTACATCGTAAATGAATGATTTAATGTGTTTATGCCTGCAGCTGGGTGTAATACTAAAGACTCACTTTTGCAGCTACTCACACTTTTAGGTAAGTTCAGTCATTGCTGATCAGTAATTACATTAATAATGAAACTGAAATTATTAGCATATCCAGATACTTTTTCTGCAAACCATTTTCTTTCAACCTTACATTACTTTTAACACCTTAGCATACAAAACATAATTTTGCATTCAAAACTAGCTTTTATATCACCCTTGGCATGCTCACAATTACGATTACAATTATGATGCTCCTTCAGGTTAAAAAATGATGGTGATAAATAATTATTATTTCTGCATTTATTAAGCACCACTATCCGATGACTAATTATCAATTGATGGTGCTGAGCAATCGTGAGTGAAGGACTTGCCCGAGGTCCCTACACATTAACCGTCTAAGGGGAGCCTCAAACATGTACTCTTCACATTACAAGCTCAGTGCTCTAACCATTTGTAAATTGTACAAGTTTTTTTATATAGCAACCGTATGGCCTCGACCCTATTGGGTGAGAATCCTTCACCATAGCTGCCTGTTTGAATGGGCGCCACGCCATTTAAGGTCCCTGTGCATGGACCGTGCTAGCCCGAGATTCAAAACTCTGAAATAAGCCACGACCGGGATGCAAACCGGGGATCCTCATGCACAGAGGCTTCCCTGGCACATGCGCTTACCGAAGTAGCTAACCAAGCCAGCATTATTATTATTATTAATATTACTTACTCTCTTGATTGAAGTTTTACAATTTTACAAGCACAGGACAACTTTGATGAGTTGATGTAGTCAGCAGTTTATGCTGATTTACCTATTTTTGAGTAAAACTAATTTGTTATAAAAGTCATGCGTGTACGCTTGTGAGTATGGTGTTTTTGCAATTAACGCTAACAAATTAATGATATGCTTTGTAAGGGTCAAGTAAATTACTGCTATTTAACTTTTGTTTTTGTGTTATCTTTAGCAACTTATGGTGGTTTGTGCCTACTTACGACAGGCATAAACTAAATTAAGAGTTTTTCATGACTAGCTAAAACCAACCCATTTATGGTACCTTTCCAGTGAAGTAGTGTATCTCGTGGTTCTGCACTGGTAGCATGTCTGTGTACAACTTAATATGAGCAAAATTCAGGAAAAGATGGATAAACTGGAAAGTAGATGTATCATAGAAGATAATATTATTTTTCTTTAGCTACCCTTTTGCATTCAGCTAGTTTTTTACAAGCTTTGTCTCACCCGTTATTGGCACAATCTCTGGTTTCTTTGGCTCTTCCCTGCGCATTTGTGGTGGGAGTCGATCGTTTTCTGCGTGCCACTTCTTGAGGCACTGTGGCTGATGGATCCCAATCGATTTTGAGCCAAACTCGCGACCACACAAGTAACAAACGACCGTTCTTGGTCTTGCGATCCCCGGACCTCCTTTTGGCTCCTCTCGCGAAGCACCCTGGTAAAAAATATTCAATGAATATTAAAATGGATACAAGGCAGTCTAGTGGTTACCATGCTGGACTATCACCCCATAGAGTCAGGGTTCAGATCCCTGCCAGGGCAGAAAGATTTATAAAATTTTCATTCCACGCCTGCACCTAGTGAACTCTGCAATAAAATGAGTACACTGACAGGTCAATGATGGTGGGAAGATCAGGCAGCTATGGGTGGCACTGGCCACCCGCCCTCAAAAGCTGTGGCTAAGAAAATAAAGTTGCTAACACTTCTTACCCAAGACTTAGGGTAGCTCAAGGGACTGCTTTTTTCTATTAAAAATAAACTCAGAGTTGTTGCATATCAGTGACTATCAGTACACGATGTCTGTTCAAGATTTCGCAATCAAGGTGCAAGGTTTCCTGCTAGCAGGACCTTGAAATGAATAGGATGATGTATGTGCAAGTTCAAAATCCAAAGTAATTCACAAACTTTGAAGACATTATTATTAATTTTTTCATTTATTTTGTATTCATTTATATATTTTAATATTAAATTAGCACAACATTTTATTATTCATCTTGCTGGTAATAATGCTTCCAACTGGTATGGCATGAACAGCTTATACTAGGAGAATGCATTATTGTATCCATCTGGAGAAATACACACAGAGATACTTAATATTAAATTAAAGAAATTACTAAATTTTCTTTGTATTGCATCATGTTGTTTCTTATGCTTTATTTACAAAGACATTTCATCTTGTGAACATGAACTTACCATACTTGCTTTTGATGACTGACCGTTCTGCATCCCCGGTGGCATCTTGTATACTGTGGGCTGCAGGCAGTGCAAAGATAAGTAAATTTGCAGAGTAAAATAACACAGTATAAATTACGTAATACATTACATTACCATGGCACATTTAAGACACATCAGAAGCCCATAAAATGTGCAGTTAAAATGTCCAGCTGCATGAATGCGCTACTGTGTTGTTATTATTATTATTTTACAATTTTACCCTACGTAGAAACGATCCCTCAGGATTTAAGAAATTTCCAGAGAAATAAAAAACGTGTAACCCTAACCCTAGGCATTTGGAGCTGAACTGCCACAAAAGTCAATGGCATTCCAAATGCTAAATGTTGGAAGAGGTATCTGGTATGATTTCCTGAAGTTATTATCATTATTATTATTAAATTTATCAGTATTATTATTAAATTTATCAGTATTATTATTAAATTTATCAGTAATATTATTAAATTTATCATTATTATTAAATTTATTATTATTAATATTATCATCATCATCATTATCATCATCATCATCCAATGTTATGTGTACTGTGATAGAGTTTTCTTTCTTTATGGTATTTATTCTTATCTGGTAACAGTCTATCTTTACCTTAACAGATCTTTCCTTTGCATCACCACCAGTTTGATAGCTGTCACCATCACCTGCAGCACCAGGTGGCGCTTTCTTGCTGCCCTTGCAGATCCTTTCATGGACTGCTATGCGATCTGGAGCAAATCGTCGCTCACAGTTCTTGCAAGGAACAAGATTGGCTTTGGCAGCTTGCCACTGGGCCTCTTGCAATTCCTCACTGGATGGGAATAAAATAAACAGAGGGAACAAATAATTACTATGGATACAACATTGTAAAACACCAACGTAAATGGCCTCTGCGTAAGAATAAAATTGACAGCAGACTAAAAAAAATTAAAGCACGCTAATATGAAATACTGAGGTGAATGGTATCTCTGTTAATTCATGTGGAGATATAAGCAAAAAAGTAACCCTAAATATAAAAAACAATCAGGAAAAAATTTGGTTCTCTTTAGTGCCAAGTGACCAATGCTATTGTTTACATGTAATAAACATTCTTACCTACCTTTAATCTGGTAACTTCTGAAGCACCACACTTTTAGAATTGAAAAGTTACTAAAATTAAGTTTAAGCAAAGCAGTTGCCGACTTAGTACATGCCTCTAACAACATCTAGCATGCCCATAAACATTTGATGGGTGCCATATGAGCCCTATAAGGGTTCCCAATGGGAAAATGGGTGCGATATGGGCGTCCTGGTGAGAATATTACTCTTCTTCCGTTGACAGATTTTGGCTTAAGGCAGATACAACAGTAAACACCAGGACAACCAGTTAGCAGTAGTTTAATAGAAGCGCCACTTCCATGTGGTGCACATGGAATTTCAAGCAGTTCACAAGACTGAAAAGCTGACACGTTACCAGTACATTGGCCACCAAAACAAAAACTGATCTAAATAACCCACATAGGCGGCATGGTCGTCTATTCAGTGGTGCATTTGGTCTATAATCAAACGGTTGCGGGTTTGAGCCTGCTAAGTAGACTCCGCGTAACAACCCTGGACACAGTTGTTAGTGCACACTTATTTGTCTCTGTCACCAAGTAGTAGAGTGTAGCACTGGCATAAGCGGAGAAGTAAACAGCAAGTTCTGCAATGCACTGGCTCATCGTTTAGGAGCTTGGGATTCGTTCCCTGCCTGCTCAAGGGCCTAAGAGTAGGAATTAGTCTTCATGTAAAGATCTCTGTCACCAAACAGCATAATTTGGTACTGGTGTAAGAAGGAAGTAACCAGCAAGTCAAGTAATGCAATAGCCCCACGTATATGGCCTTGGGATTGATCCACTCTCAGCTCAAGTGCCTAAGAGTAGGAAAAGGATAGTTTTTACTTTGCTTTGCTACACCACTGACCGTGACATCTGGTGGCTTGCCGAGCTGCTGAGAGCCTCTGGTTTCTTTGGTCGGGGTCTCCGCTGGCCAGGTGGCAGCTGGTTGTTCTGGACTTCCCATTTCTGGAGGCACTGGGGCTCATGGATTGGAAGTGAGGCGTCTGTGAACTGGCGTCCGCAAATGTAACAGAAAACGAACTTCGGTTGCCTTGATTGTCTCACTGGGCCGCTCTTTGCCATCATGTTACTGCTCCCTCTGGAAAAATATCACTTAGCAATAAATGCTCCCTTTTAAATCTGACATCACCTAAAATAATGTTGCCTCTGAAATTGGATATCACCAAGAAATTCTCCATTTAATTCCAGCCAGAAGGAGAGAGAGTGAGAGAAACAAATCTCCCTTTAAAAGGATATAACCATTATTACTTCCTTTGAGGCTTTCAAGCTGGGTATCACTGCTCCCTCAGAAAACAAATATGACAGAAATAAAGCTCCTGCTTAAATGGACATCACAATAAATCAGGCTCCCTCTGAAACTGGATATAACAAAAAATAATCCTCCCTATAATAGTGGATAAGAAAACAGGCAAAAGCAGTTTCTGATCAGTTCAAGTGCCTAACATATATAATTCTGAATTCAATAATTGAAAGAATTTTCAAGCACCAGCATAAAACTGTTTTAAGAGAAATATCTGACTGAATTCCAGTGCACTTACTTTCCAAACCTACTAGAGTTCAAATTTTTAACCTGAGGCTCAATTTTTTTGTACCAAATTTTAAGAACACTACAGTGCAGAAAACTTCAATTTTCAAAGTCATTTAATGTTTCGTAGCTTGCATACTTGACTCCTACTTGCTAAATTTTTACAAGAAAAGTACCTGAATTTCCATGATGTGGAAAGCTGTAAGACATCTGCAGTGTCTTCAGTTATATGAAAATGATGTCATATGATGTTATGGAATTAGCTGACAGGAAGTGTTTTTTAATTTTCTTCATCTTATTGCACAAATTTGTCATTTAAATAAATAAATTATTGAATTTCCTCCCCATACTCCAGCCAGCACCCACACTGGACCAACATTTGACCAACACTGGCCCAGTGTTCACCAACACTGTTCTAACACATGTGTGCTGGCTGGGTAATTTCAATGTCTGCCAATTTAAAAGTCTCATTCACCAACAGATAAGTTTTTGTTTTTCACTTATTCTGAGATTTATGCATTACAGAAGTTCTCAGATGATTATTATTTATTATTGTTACATTTTGTACTTTGACTGCCATCCAACTTTAATCTTTACTAAAACAGATGTCAACTTCAATTAAGCAAAACTCTAGACCTTTCTGGATTTGCCTTTTGTATCCTAGTCAATCATATATTATTTGTCAAATGTGACATGTTGCATTAGATATCAACAAAAGAGTCAATGATGATGATGATGATGATGATAACCATGATGATGTATCTGCAATTTAAGATAAGCAGAGAATGTTTCCTGTGCAGTTTATGGTGGAAGAGTTCAGATATTTAGCTGAAAGTTGTTATATTACAGCTTTAAAGAATCTAAACTTACTTAGCCTGTGAGTTATTTGGCAGGCTCTGTGAAGTCACCGGCATAGTCTTATTCATTCCTCCTTGTCCTCCCTTAACACAGATCCTTTCGTGCACTCCAATACGATCTGTTGCAAACCTTCGGCCGCAGTTTCGACAGGGAACCAGCTGGTCACGAGCTGACTGTGCCGCAGCCTCGTTAGTCGCTGTGAGATCTCTCCCAGAATTCCCCGACATTATCGTTGGCTTCTTCGGTACAGGGCGCCGCTGTCCCCTTGGCAGCTTGTTGTTCTCTGCTTTCCACTTCTCCAAGCATTGCGGCTCATGAATCGGCAGCGAGGCAACAGTAAATTCTCTTCCGCAGATGTAACAAACAACAAGTTGTGGTCGTCGTGGACCGTTTGGTCCTCGTACTGCTTTTGCCTTTGGTCCCTGGCTGCCATTCAAAAGCGGGCGTTTGTTGGTAGTCAACACATCAGACCCAGAATCTGATGGAGTGGCTCCACGGTTGATGCTTGCAACCGGCCGCATGGTCACGTCAATCTGATTTCCATGACCTACGGGCGTTGGCTGTTCAAGAGTCTGCGTCCGCTGGCGCTCGATGTCATTGGAGTTTCGACTTGCAAGGGGCTTGAGTGGCTTACCCGGCTTGCAGCTGCGTTGGTGAACTGCAAGTCGATCAGGGTTGAACGTCCGACCGCAGTTCTTGCACGGAACAAGATTTGCCTGGGCGCTCTGCCATGCCGCTTCGTTCCATTGGTCTCGGTTGGCTGATCCAATGCCTGGAAGCATCTGGGGCTTCTGAGGTGGTCGGCGCCGCTGAGCCTTCGGCAGTTGGTCATTCTCAGTGTGCCACTTCTCAAGGCACTTTGGTTCGTGGATGCTGATGGACTTGCTGCCGAATTCTCGGCCACAGATGTAGCAAACAATGAGCTTGCGACCTCCACTTTTCAGCATAATTGTTCTTTTTGCAGCCCTTGATTAACTGACACTTCTAAAAACAGCATTAAACCATGTATGCAACACGATCCACTTAACATGCAGTGTCGCACACAACATTTAAAAATTAAATTTACTATGTGAAACTGCTCAGAGATGCTCCAAAAACATAATGTGCACAAAAAAGTAAATACAAAACTTAAAGCATAATTTATGCAACATAATGCACATCTGTTATAGAATTTCTTAGAGATTCTTAAAAGGTTCTGTAGTTCACTGTTCGCATTTCACTTGATTTAATAGATCCCAACCACAAAGATATTTAATGTATCAATCATTACAATTGAATGTATTTATCAAAGCATCTCATGTAGCGCCTTTTAAGTATCCCTTAGAAGTGTAATATAATGTAAGAAGTTTAACAACCTTAGATCAAGCTGGGATAAGTAAGACAAGGACGACCTCACTCAGGTTTTGATCGAAAAGTTACAAAGGCTAACACTGAGGAAATGTAGTTCTTGCGTCCAACAGGATAATTCGGCTTCCCAAAATATTAATATCTCACTATCCCTCGCTTTTTCGGGTACTCGCAAATTTTCGTTTAACCCTTTCCATTGGTTTTTCGCGCACCACAACAAACCAACCAAGGAGTACATTGCAATTTTAAGATGAAAGAAATCTACCTTCGTAACGGTGATGTCTTACTCAATTTCTATCTTAAAATACCAAGTCGTAAAAATTTAAAGTTGAAGTTAAAAGGCAAAATAATATAAGAGCCACTTTAAAACTCTCTACGCCTCGTTTCGTAAACTTGTTTTTGTTTTCACCGCGATCATGACAACGACGATCAGTTCACCAAAAGCTATTCTGGTTCCATGCTTTCACTTGCTACGGTTGTCTTCGTCTTGTGTCAAAATCTCTTCCGGGCGTTGGTGATGAGTTGTCCAGCGTCTTCTCTGTTGTATCCTAGTAAATGTTCGCCTACTTCTAATACCACCGTATGGCCTCGACCCTGCTCATTTACGATGAATTTATCGGGTGATATTCTTCACAATTTCTGCCTGTTTGAATGGTACCACGTCTGTCTGTTTCAAATTGCTTACAGTACCTACCGTAGTCTGACTTTGGATATCGAATGGATTACGATTTTTGACTGGATGTCTTGTGCATTATGATTAGATTAGATTAGATTGAACACTATAGCTAGTAAATTCAAAACTTTAACAATCTGATATAACCTACTTGCTACATGCTGTACAATTATTTTTTCAATATTTACCGAAGTTGAATTAAACTAAACTATGGATGGAACACTGGCCCAACCTGCAGCAACACGATTGATACTGTAGGCAATATAATATATTTGCATATAAGTAGGGCCTAATAACATGGCAGTGATAACTCCAAAACGATCAAAAATGGGCCGAGTTAGTTTTTAAAATGTATCTTTGTATGCCTATTTAAACTAGTAGGCCTGCACATATGCATCCTTTTCAAGTTTAACAATACCTTCATTCGCACCCAGCTGTCAATCACAATGCATTGCGACTGGTGCATAAGAAATTCTCGTTAAAAGAAATCTTGGGCCTAATAATTATGGTCTTGTCACAGGCGCTGCACGAATGAATTCGCTTTCGCCTACATTATCTGAAGCGTAGATGGAAAGCCAGTGAAAGCTGAATGAAGTTTGTCTCAGAGTTGCTTTGAGGTCACAATTAAAATGCGAAGAGGAAATCGCCCTCAATCTTGCACACTCAGAGTCATTTAATCAGGAACATTACACTTCACCAACTTTCTGATAGTCAGATTGTGCAAACCTACTACTGGAATAGACTTAATTGTAGCCTACTAATTTACTTTGAAGAAGACTATATTCTTGGAGTGCTTGCTTGTTAATTCCTGGGTAGATTTAACAGTCTAACAATTTACATAGGCTATATATGGGGCTCCTTACGAGCAATCGCCTTCTGAAAATTTAAAAATTATGAAATAGAAATTCACTTGCTTGTGATCATTCTGCTTGTCTGACTTTATTGGACGTAATGTTCTTGGTGTAACTTCTTATGTAACAAAATTGTTTAACACGACTAGGCCTACATGGTAGCGATGTGTGTGAACAGGGATGGGCCGCGATCATGGACGGAAATGTTGTTTGGAATTATTTTAACGCATAGCCTAATGCTGTACCATACTATAACGTTGTGTCACAAACCATGCTAAAATATTTGGTACAAGTGTTATTCTACCTTAATATAACACGCAAATAACGGTTCCGCCAAACGTTGCATTAGCGCTGTTCCCACGTTTCTACAACGGTTGTGTTTAAACGACTTAGCTACCTAGAATAAATTAGTAAAACAACGTTTAATAAACGTTTCACACATTAGTTAGGCCCTATGTCAACCATTCTACTAACGTTATGAAAACGCCAAAACAACGTTATATTATGGACGCTGAAACATTCTTTCATCATTTATGCAACATATACTATAACTAATTATTATGTTGTAACGCGTCCTTTGAGTAAGACATTGTTTTATTAAGGCGCGTTATAAATATAAGTTGTATTGTATTGTATTTATCAGCAACTGACAAAACAACGTTAATCAATGTTTCACACAAACATTACGCCAACGTTACACTACCACCAAAATAACATTACAGTCTCACTACTGCAACGTTCCTTGTTTTTGTTGACGTTTTATCAAAAGTAATAAACTGATACTACAAAATTTAATCTGTGTTTCACGCAAACGTTACATCAACCATTACGCTAGCGTTAAAATACCGCAAGAACGTTTCATTATTGTTATCGTGACGTTTTCAACGTTTGCCTGTAAGCGTTTAATCAACAAAACTACGTCATGTAAACGTTTTATGCAAACGTTAGATTAGTGGTCACAAACCCGCGGCCCTAAAAGGCGCGTCTGGCGGTCCACAATTATGAAAGAGCGCCTTTCAGGTACATCGCTATATATGCTACCTGCGCTAGCCTAAATGGTGTTAGGCCTAAGTGTCATTTAGAAAAAATTCCGTCATTTAGCCTACGAGCTCTTAACAAATAATGTTTTTCTATGAAGCGACTTATGCCTTCGGGGGATGATAACCCTGCAAAAGTAATGCGAAAAGCGAGAACACTGCAATAGCGAGTTCAGCGATGACAGAGAACGCGAGTTTTTCTCCAATCAATACAACAACAAAACGATGTTTATTCTGCCGGGACTGCATTTCGGTAATGAAATCGTACATTTTGCGCCGACACTATACCAAAAGACACCAAAATCAATGACTTTCCACTGAAGATTGATTTACGTCAACACTTACTGCAACTCAAATTTAAAGCATTAAAATGAAAGCCCCAATGAAACGTTCAGTTGGAGCTACTGCAGAAACCTCGAATTGCTCAAATTCTTCTTACAAGGAAGAATTAAACCTTTCTCTGATGGACAAAGTCGTGAACGAGTGCTTGTAGGCTGCTTTTCTGGATGCCAGTCTGATATTTCCTTCAAGTTGTTCTTTTCAGGGTTAATTTAGGTGCCCGCTGTAAGAGGATTAAGTAAGTTTCAAGAGGGCTAATTAGATTAAAGATGGCGGGAATTGCGCTGGGTATGGGACATAAGGGGAAACGAGACAGACTAAATTAAGATGAATAGTCCATGAAGCTAACCTTGCGAGGCGGCCGTGGGTTTGCAGCGTTAGCGACTTCGTTTCTTTAGCCTTTGCATTAGACAGTGGGCAGCAGCTAGTCCTCGCCCATTCCGTCTGATCACTCCATGTACTCATTTACAGCCTACGTCGCTAGGGAAATAAAAATACCTTTCAGTTTTGTCGGGTATTTGTACACCTGACCTCTGGAATGACAGTCCAGTCCGCCTACCATTCGCCTATCGCACAACCCCTAAATCTAATTTAAATTGCCTCGTAAAACTTTGACGTCTTTCACTGACGTCTTTCTCAAAGGCCATAGCCTCATAGCGGTGCGGGTCATACCCCAGATTCTGACAGGGTCCACTTGTGTAGCAATACCCGGTTCAGCTGGTTCAATGAACCGTGGCCCCTGTTTATAGGGCCCCAACTGGTCGCTCAGAATTACTAATAAAGAATTAAACTGCTTTAAAACAACAGGTCCCGAAATAGATATCAGAAGGAGGAATATACAGTTGAACTGTGGCAAAAAAATTCCTGAGCTACGCAACTATACGTCATCGATATGGTGGGTGAATTTTGACGTCTATTCTCTCACGATTTCCTCTCGACGTTTTGTCCTTTTTGGCGATGAAGTCTGCCGCAAACACCCCTTGAGTTTCTCGATCGTCGGTCTGTCAAGATTACAAAGATCGAAATCGAACATGGCATCATCTAATCGATACGTCCCAGACTCCTCCACGATTTGAACGACTCGCTTCAGCAACTGAGCATCTGCAAGAGTTGCTAACTTCTGCTGGAGTTCCATCAGGACCGCTAATGGTTCCCCACTTACCGTAACTACTTCAGGACTTCTGGTCGGGTCGCTGCTTGGAACAAGTGGATGAACGCTTTCGAGATCGTCCAACTGCTGCGGCAGGGTTGCGGTTTGTGCAGCTTTTCGAGGTCTTCCGCGTTTGGACTGTCTACCATTCTGCCCAGACCTGCTCCAGGCGACCTCCTCCTTTTTTCGGCGTTTCGCTGCCTGTCCAGTGCCCCTCCTTTGCCTGACCGCAGGAGGTTTCAGCTTCATCGGGGTTGAGGTCAACCAGGTGTGGCCTGAAATGTGGGGGTGGACAACTTCCCTTGACCCGTGACCTGGTCTTTCGATCTCGTTGACGAAGTTCGACGCTCTGAGTGGGGTAAATGACCGATAGATGTCGGAAGGGTACTCGACCGAGAGGTCACTGACCCCAGTGTCTTCATCGTCTTCGTTGTCTGAACCACATCTGAGAGGTACGATTCTTGGCTTCTTCCGTCGAGAACGCTGCTCCATCCAATTGTCTTCTCTCTCTGGCCAACTCGATGCTCGAGGCGCAGAGTTGTAACCACGCTGGGTCTGTCGGCTGACGTTTCTTCTTCCCGTTCCGCTTGACTGCGCAGCAGACAGCGATGACTCGTTTCGGACTCTTTCTTTGGTCTGCGAGACAGAACTTCCGGCGTTCCCGACGAATTCGTCCGTGGCAGATTTGAGGAGCTCCAACTGTGTAGATCTCTTACGGCCGACTCTACTCGGACGGCCAACGGAACGTGACCATGCGTGACAGCTCGTCGTCCCTAGATCCACCGATACCCGGGGAGGGACTCCGTAATCGGCGTCAATCTGGAGTTCTTGTTTTGGAGGGCTGTACCCTAAGAATACGACGTCTTCTTCGTCAGAAGAATTTGGTGCGCCTGGCTGCAGGTGTCTCTGGTAATTTATCATTAGATTCTCTTGGTTAGGCCTATTTCCAAGGGAGCTGCCCGCATTTCTCGTTCTGGCGGCAGGCCCTGCGCGCGCAGGTCTTCCCCGTTTGCGTTTACCGGGGGCCGGCTTCTCAGGACGAGGTAGAAGGGGGTTCTTGCGCGGTCTTCCAGGCCCACGACGCTGTATTCGAACGGGGCTCACAATCCCTGTCACGGGCGGGGTGTCTTTAGAAGTTTGCGGAGCCATACAGTGACTGATCTGAGACCAGATTCCCGAAGCGGAAGTGAAGTGTCCTGGTGGGCGCTCAGTTTGGAGAGAAGTCTGGCCTTGGCCTCTCACCTTGAGAAGCCGTCGTCTGATGATAGAGTCTAAAATGTCTGGTTTTGTCTTGAACTTTTTGCTTGTGGTCGATGTCTGGTACAGCGCCATCTGAGGAGACGAATCTGAAGAGGGGCCACTGACAGCAGCTGGCACAAACTTCGTAGGGATGCGACCTCGACGGGAATATGATTTCCTGGAACGGTCTGGTGGAGCTTGGGAGGTCTCGTTCCCTTTCTTTGCCATCTTGAGTTTGATGGCGAACGGCTGAGTGACTGGAGACACGGGGCTCCTCCAAATTCCGTTCATCTCCTTCAATTCCCTTAACCCTCGACGTTCTCCACCCCTTCCTTTTCCACCCACACCTCTGTGTCCTGCTCCACCTATTCCACTTCCTGTAACTTTTCTATCTGAGATCCAGGAATCTGATCCACTCACACCACCTCTAAGTCCTTTTCCTTCAGAGATCCAGGAATCACTGCTGAAGATTCCAGACGAGAATGAGGATCTGTCTTGTCCAAACGAGGTCACCATACAACTGGGGTCACGGCCAATGCCAAGGCTGCCTCTCTTGGTCAGTTTACTGGAACGTATGTTGCGCAACCAGTCTTGGAGGAACGAGGTGGAAGATTTAGACTGAATGACAGACCCATGAGGGTGATTCTCCTACAAAATTAATGTAAAACTCTATGCACTGCTCTGTCACGCATAAATGTAAAATGTAAATGTACAAGTTTTCCAAAAGGGACCGTATGGCCTGGATCCTCATCACCCCTGCCCGTTTAAATGGGCGCCACGCCATTTAGGCTCCCCGTGTATGGACGGGTTAGCCCGAGATTAAAATATGTGAAATATATCCACTATAGTGTATGCATGTGACTAGACATATTAAACAACACCTATTAAGTCCTGGTATCTACAATTTACACAAGGCCATATATTAATTAGATTAGATTGCATCATCTATTTTTAGGAATTAGGCCTATAGCATTATAGACTTGAGCAGATTTTAGATTAGACCAGACTGAGGATTAGCCTACACAACATAGTAAACATTACATTACTTAAAGCTACGATTGGATCATAATAACATTAATACTAAAACTAATAGTAGTATTACTACTGCTGCTATCATGATTAATTACTAATATATTGGCATATTGTGGTAGATTGGCCACAAGGCTTTCTTATAGACAGGTAATAAAAATACAAATATTTCATTTCAATGATGCACGGAGTATATAACAGTTTCATATTTAAGTCATTAATTCCGATTAAGTTTAATTCTAATATTTCAACAATTTATGTTTTAATTCGATCTAATAATCAAATCCTTATTTCCTTGCAACCCCTCACAGCTTTGATCTAATTTCTTACCTTCGATCAAAGCAGCGCCGTTTATCGTTAGCATTAAGGGGTTCCCAATGAATGAACGATCGTTGGCCGAGGGGTTTCTCGCGATAAGCAACTAATAGTACTTAAATAGCATGGAAGACAATAAACGTTGCCCAAGCCGCGCCATAGGGACAGATGGTTACATATAGGCTGCCGCACAGTGTGCTGTTTTAGATGTAGAACGGCGACGCTGCATTCTGTGTGTATATGAGTCAAAGCAAATTGGTATCGTTTCGTTAGCAATATATTCAGTGCATTTATGTGCTAGGCGAACATAGTGCATACAAATCAAGTCTGTACTCGGGGAAAGACGAGAGGGGGTCTGGGAAAAGACTAATCTGTGAGCTGCCGAGGCACAGCCTAATTAAACTGTCTGGTTCCGGGCTGTCTCCGCTGATCCGACAGGATTCTGGCCCACCATGTTGTAAGATCGCAAGACAGTCTAAGTCTCGACAGTGACACGACAACAAGTTGATCGGACTCGGGGAAAATCCGTTCGTGTAAAAAAATAATTACATAATAGGTCTGTGTAAAATGGAAAACGAGAACTATTGCTACAGTAGCTTCCTCCACTGCTGCCATTCGAAAAACTGGTAAGCCGAAATATACATTGTCTGGCTCAGATACCGCCTCAAAAGGATCTGATTTCAGGGTACGGTCCAACCCTGTTCCGAGGTTGAGACGGACTTATTGCAAATAGCGGGAAGATAAGAAGCTGCAGGAAACTCAGGAAGGACCACGTTATATAGATCTGTGTGAAAGAAAGGAGTAACGCCACGTGACCAGATAAAATAGAGGTTAAATCAGACCACAAAAATAACCAATACGTCAGAGTCCGGGTCAGGTTACCCAGGTAGAATATGAGTTGACACGATTGATACTGATTTCATATGTTTGTCACAACACACAGCTCAGAGAACTACCGAAGTGTCGTGTCGGACCCCCTCTTGCATAGATCGGTACGAAGGTCTGGGTGCAAATAAAGAAGGTTTAAAGAACGAGGACCTTCAGTGTCAGTATTTCATAGATATCCTATGTCCAGAAGCAGCATTTATTTAACTTTGTTGGACGAGAATTGCCAACACAGAGTCTCAGTACGGGAACTTACTCCGTAAGTCGTGGTGCATAGCACATATACGTGTTAGGCTGGAAACCCTGCATAACGAAATGGAGCGAGAGACATGTGATAGTGGGAAGTCCGTGTTAAACAAGGCACACGAAAAGGGACAAACTATTGCCAGCAGTAAATAAACGAACCCTGTTCTGAGCAAAGGTCATCCTCAGAACATTGTCCATCCGGCGACCGCGAAGAGGCAGAGCCGGATCCCAAGACAGAGCTTTAGTGTTGCCTGTCCCTTAAGGAAGCAGCCCATCCTGAACTTGGAGAGAACGTACACTATGGGCTGAGATGGTACGGAACGGCCATTTTATGCTGAGAGTAGAAGAGATGCGGGGGCTCTGAGCTTATAACTGGGTTAGAGTCACCTCCGCCCTGTGAAGTTATGTTCAGATCCCGACAGCCATAATATACCTTGTCTTGAGTTAGCTGCTGAGGCGTATCTGGTCCCTCCTGTTTGACCTTGAACCACTGCTTGCTATCAACAGTCGGCTCAATGGGTGAGAGATCGATTTCAGATGACTGCAGACAAGGCTTCAAATCGAGGCCGTGGCACAGCGATGATCCAAGCCCTGTATCATTCAGTCGGCTTCTTCGGAGAACCAACTGCTGTAAAGTAGAGCATCAAAACACAAATTTATGTAACGCTTCAAGGATGTAAGATAATCGACGAAGGCTATACTTAATTACAAGCTAAACTTAACATGCAAATGTGTGTGATTATTTGCTCAAATGAATGGGTGGGTGAGTTAGTGAGTAAGGAAATGAGTGAACGAATGAGTGAGCGAGCGAATGAGAGGTGTGAGTGAATAAGCTATTAAATAAGTTAATGAGCTAGTGATTGAGTGAGCTAGTGAGTGAGTGAGCTAGTGAGTGAGAGAATAATTGGACGAATGGGTAAAATGTAAATATACATGGTTTTATCTAGCGACCGTGAGCGATTGGTGGACTGATTGCTACATTTTATGTGCATCCATACGTAAACCCACAAGCGTTCTCTCATAATGCACAAAGAATGCCTACCGATGGCCGCTTCTAGGCAAAACCGCATCCCCGCGGTGCAAATTACAATCCGGCCGGGATCTGTGAGACGCCCCAGAGACCGGAAGCAGGTTAAGGAAGATAACGGTCCGAAAAAGATGAGACTCAGATCTGAACCAAGCCACATAACATAGAGCGGGCAGAAATGGCGAATTCCAAAGCCTTGGGTCGGTGTGGAGCCAAACAGGGCCTTGGCGAAAACATTGCCGGAAACATAGTTAGGCCCTATTGCTGATTGGATCACTTAACCTTGCAGGACGCGGGAATTTGTTTATAAAAATAGAACTGTGTTCTGTCAATACTGATTGTTGTCGCTTCATTCGTTAAAATTATCTCCTGATCACGACTGCATTCATACAGACTGCTTTGGCTTCTTTTCCCCACTTAATAAGATATGATCTTTTGCTACCAAGACAACAGGATACTTTAAAATTCGCCTAGCTACAGTAACTGTGTCAAAAGTGGGCGGTGTCGGAACCGTTTTCGCCCAGGGGCCGATCAAGAAAGAAAGGGAGCCAAAGCCAGTATTCACCCCTCCACCCTTGATGAGCAGACTTCGAAATGGTTCCCGTGGATTTCGAAAGGTCAGCTTCTCACACCGGATATGGGTCGTGGACTTTCGTCTGTCGAGGATGAGGTCATACAGGAAGCGGATCTTCTTCGGATGTCCCGGATTCCGGAAATACACATCAATTGGGAACAGGAAACCAGCATAACCTGACTCGTTCAGTATAAACGGAGGCTCCTTCTTAACTGCAAAACAAAAGAACATTCAAGCTACCGATAAAATTATAAAGTTAACACTCAAAAGGTAACTCATATCCAAGCTACTGTTAAATTAATAAAGCTAAAACATAAAGGTAATGCACTTGTAAATGCAGGGTAAAGATAACACGCAGTATACATGCCTTTGTAGAAGATCCTCAAATGCATAAAGATAAAAGGTTAAGGTAACAGGCATACAAGTGACGGTTAAAATAAATGAAGGGGAAAAAACACATCCAAGCTACTGCTAAAATGTCTCGTGGCAGCAGTTACACTTAAATTAACAATAATAATCGTCTGATGAGACCAGACAATCATTGTAATGACAAAGGTATACATCATAATTATTATCATAACTATTCATAATTATTACAGTAGGTCTATTGTAATAGCAGTAGTACTCGTAATAGCAACAGGCCTCATAATAGTAATCGTAGTCGTAAACTCTGCATTTCTTCAGCTGCCAAAAAAGTTGAGGCTTAATTACATATGCTTGTCAAAGATAAAATGACATACGTCAGGTTCGTTTCCATGTCAAAATGCAAAGGTCACGACTACAGTGTTCGGAAAAAACGCGACGAGAAAAGTTAAAAAATAGCTATTAATTAGAGCTGGACTGAATATTAGTATTCGATACTTTTCGGACCCGAATAGTGCTCCGTATCGTTCCTTCTTATTTGGCCGAAAAGTTTTTTAAAATCCAGATACGAAAAAGTAAATGCGCTGTATAATTTTAACCTACTATTAGTAAATGATCTCTATATAGCATCTACGCTTCCATGTTTGACTCCTTTGCTAATAAAATCTTTTAATTTCGGGTTTGATACTTTTCTGAGTTTTAAAGTGGTCTTTTCCTTGTTATATTTTCGTTAAATTGAACTTGCGTAGCCCATGAAATGTTCAGAGAAATTCTATTTGGAGTTGGATAAGCGAAGTCCAGTAGGAATTCTTTTAAGATAATCCGGACAAAGATCGGAGCAAACCGGTGTGTCATGTCAAGGCATTTATTTCATGTGACACTGGCCATTCTAAAGCTTTAGGGCCTACAACAAGCGCTCGAAATATTCGTTCGAAGTACAGGCATGCTGATGAATATGAAATTATACAGTTGAAATGCGCTAAACTGCTAATGGAAAGTCTCTTTGATAAAAACAAACTAAGCAAACTATGGTGCTTAATTTCAAAGAACCACCAAAACCCCCAAAAAACCCCAATCCATAACGGAACTTTGCGCCTGTAATTAAGCTGGGTTTCGGACTTGGCTTGCGTGACTGATTATTTACTTAGTCTGGCCTAGTTAGCTACAATGGTTAACGGTACGTCAAGGCGCCTATATCCGTGAGGATGCCGGTTCGCAACCCGATCGTGGCTTAATTCGGATATTTGAATCTCGGACTACCACGGTCCTTGCACGGGGACCTTCAATGGCCTGGCGCCCATTCAAACAAAGGCAGGGGTGGTGAAGTATCTCACCAGATCTATTCATAGAAAAATGTACAGGGTCGAGGCCATACGTTCGCTGTAGAAAACCAAGTAGATTTACATTCAGTTATTTGATATGTGGAGCCTGCAGCTATTTTTCACTAAATCCCGGTGGCCATACTGTCAGTTAGCGGCCGAAAGCTAAACCTTGCCCTGAAATTGCCTCTCACACGCCAATTTAGAACATTTAGACTTCCTGAACAAAACTTTCAGTAATCAGTACAATTATTTTTTTCTAATCTCACGTAAAACATTCAAAATTTAGTTTGCAAGCTTTTGGATGCTTCATGACAGTACACAAGCAAGTTAAATTAAAAATATTAGCAATATTTATGTCCAGTTTTTTACGCACATTTAGAAATCTAAACTATTGTTTAGCATGTCTGTTTTACTAGGCCCTACTATTCGTAATCGGCCGAAAAGTCTTAAATTATTTGTCATCGGGCGAGTATTAAGGATGCTGATTGGTACAGCTCTACTAATAATAATCTTAAAGTTAATGCTCAAATGCTCAGTCTGTGGTTGCTGCTGAGAAAAATCGCCGTGCACGCTGACATCCAGTGTAACTCTGGTCGAATCCCAAGAGAGAAAAGCGAGTAAAAACGGATAAAGCAAATTGAGGGAATGAGTCGAGGAAGCGAAGAGACAACACGCCACAAGTTACAGCAGGAGATTATTGTAGCGCCTTTCATATAAATAATAGATGAACAGATAGACAGAGTCACTTTTACCGCCATGTGCAAAACACCGTTTCCCACAGGATGTTGTATCTGCGTCCTTTCTTAGGGAGATAGAACTTCGTAATGGGGTAGCGGAGGAAAGGCAAAACCAGGAGGGGGTGTGGGAGAAGGCCGGGTCAGCCGAAGGGCAATAGCCCGGGAAACATCAACAATCCATTCAAGCCTTCTGTCAATCAGATTCCTCGCAGGACGTTCACCAAATTTACATCTGGCCCACCCTCATTTTCTAGAGCAGCAACCCGCCTTCCGGAGCCTAACTGGCCCTCGTGTGGGGCTGCGGGAGAAATAATGGGCCTCCCACATCGACCGCTTAACCGGGGTCAAAGTACACATCTAATAAATGTTTATTAGAGCCATTGCCTTGGGGTAGCTAACCCTATCCAAGAACCCCAGGCGCCCAGTCTGCCTCGTCGCTATCAACTCTGTCTTCAACCTGGGAAATCATCTTCAAAGAAAGCTTTAGCCCCTTTACATACTGTGGGGTTCAGACAATATGAAGCCTTAAAGCAGAGGTGATAACTCAGCAAACGTTAGATGTCTAGATACCTTACCCTACGTCCTACCATTTGCCCACCTAAGGTAAGGTAATCGCTCATTTATAACACGCCTTTATACAACATGCCTTTGGTGGATCCAAGTATACGACAAAGTTAGAAGGCGAAGAAATGGACTCTAGTGATAAAATAATTAGGAAACATAGCAGGTTGTCCAGAGATGCTGTATTGCTGTATTCATGCAGAGAAGATCTGGTTGCCAGGAGAACACATACACATAAACATACAGACAGACAGACAGACAGAGACAGAGAAAGGAGCCAGAGGAGCTGTTTAGGTTGGATGTGTTTAGACTGAGAAATGTTAAGGCGGGGATTGAATGGATTAGGGTAAGATTTCTTGAAGATGCATTGAATTTCAATATTGCAATTAGAAACATACTAAATTAGCGAAACTTTAACCAAATGTAATGTACTGAGACTTAATATAACGACATTTATACAGCGCCTTCCTCTCGAAGGCACTCCTCGCCAACTCTAATATGGTAGAGTTCGCTTTGATTAAAAACAAAAGACAGACAGAGATAACATGTTTAGGCGATATATGTCCAGTCCATTTTGCTCCCCTGAATCCTCCACTCAATACACACCCACACACACACACACGCAGACAGACGTACGAACACGGTCAGGTCACTGTGCGAACTGGCTTCCTCTTCCAGATGCACCGTGATTTACCCTTCTTCCGAAGGAGCCAGCCAATCAGGCAGATGAACAAATGAAGCGCTTCACACTTTTATTATTATTTTGCATTTACCCTCACAGGGTCAGTAAACCTGAATCTGATGCTCGAAGCAATTGTGAAGAAAGGGCTTGCTCAAGGTCCCAACACAGTCAGCGTCTAAAGGGAGGCGTGCACCCGTATACTCTTCGCGTTTGCAAGTCGAGCGCTCTATCCAGTCAACTACTGGGCCTATATGAACGGGTCGTAAGCACTAAGTTCACACTAGAGTCGCCGCAATTCTCTTATTCAGCCAACAGCCTAGCCTACGATTTTACGGACTTCGTAAATTCTAAAGCATGTTGGGTATAACATGGGGCGAACTGTAATTTTACGTGTATTTCAAACTGTTTTCAAGTAAGGTAACTGGAACTTTAGGTACTTGAATATCATTATCCAAAAACGTCATCAACCATAAAGACGAGGAAATCCACTGGTCGCGTTCTACGTGTGTGCGAGGGCCAGACAATTGAGGCTTTTCCGACTGTTAGAGGCTTCGAGCATCATTCGCCTGCAGATAAACTTGCTTTTAATCAAACGAACTCTAACATCATTAGGGTTTGCGAGGAGTGCCCTCGAGTGGAAGGCGCCACATAAATTCCAAGTTACATTACGTGTCAGTACATTACATTTTATTAAAGTTTCGCTGAAATTTAATGTTTCTAATTGCATGTAGCAGAATGCAATACTGAAATATAAATTCAATGCATTTTCAAGAAATCTAACAGCTCCTTTCTTCCTCTCTCTGTCTCTGTCTCGCTCTCTCTCCTCCAGGCAACCGGATCTTCTCCGCATGAACAAGGCATCTCTGGACAACCCCTATGACTTGACGCAGTGCTCATGCGTTAGTTGGTGTCCTGCGCTTACCTTTTAAGTTGCGGTTTAGTACATTTTAGAGGCTACGAGTATGTACGTATGTATGAAGACAACTAATATATCGCGTATTGTATTGCATTGTATCGTAATCGTAATCCCGAGGTTTCTACAGCATCCAGCGAAACCCACGTCACTGGGACCAGCTTATTCACAGGCGCTCAGTCAAAACAAAATCGATAGGTAAAAGAGGTTCGGTTCCAGGTCAAGATCCAAGAGTCAGGCAGAGAGAGCGTGGCAGCTATGGTGGGTGATGTTTGGGATTGGAGCTGAGAGAGAGACAGAGAGGGAGAGAGAGAGAGAGAGCAATAAGAGGAAGGAGATAGGATAGGATCAAGATAGGATCTGTGAAAGAGGAATGTTTTCAGTTTGAATGAAAGGCCAATGAAGAAATTTCAAGCAGTGAGGCACAGATGAGTTTGTATGATGGGTCAGATAACTGTCGCAGCTCTTGGGGAGTTCATTCCAGAGAAGTGGGGCAGCTATAGCTATGCAGCGATTACTAAATTTTAAGGATGAGGTGACGGACGGGTGGAGTGTTAGGGCAGAGGTGGAGCGGGTTAAGCGGAGTGGTTGGATTGTAAATAACTCACGAAGATAGGAGGGTTGGGAGGATTGAAGTGTGTTGTAGGTAAGTGATAGGACTTCGTAGTAATGTAATGTACTTGAAACCTGTAATATATCCGCCTTATCATATAACCGCACCCTTCGCCCACTCCCCTCCCTCACCCATCTGCAGATGAAAACTTTTAGATTTCTGTAGCGCCGGCTAACCTATCTTTTGCCTGGAGAAGCTCTCGTGGAGATGGAACTCGACCCTTTTGATTACGTGGTGTATCTGGCAGTTGCTGGCTCCCTCTGGCGAACGCAGGAAGACTTCCCAGTCGTGCGTGAAGCCTTCGAATGTCGGCTTCAGTCGCAAGGTGGCGTGATGACCGAGCTCCAGTTTAACCTGTACAAACTTAATGATTAAACAAATGTTGTTACTTTAATACTGTACCACGCTTTGTGAAGTTCCTAAGAGGCGATATGTAAATAGAATCAGTTAGGGTAGCAGTTAGGTACTTCTGTTAAGTATCTAAAAGGAACTACAGAAATTCCAAGAAGCATACATACATATATACATCTGTATAGGCTATATGATAGCACATCATAGGGTAGCATAGGATAGCACGGGATAGTACATTTATTTATTATTTATTTATTAAAAGCGCCTATAACGCGCGCGTAGTCAGTAAATTTGAATTTGAGGCGCGGATCTATCGTTAGCTGGAGAGTTTTGAATCACCTGGAGCTTTTAAGAATAAAAGAGGACATACCATAACACCGCATTAGCATGGTTTAACCGAGAACCAACAAGTGCACAAGCTACTGCTTTAGCCATGTCATCAGTTAGAGAAAAAATGCCTGATGTGACGAAATTAGAGATGGGCATCGGGCCTGGCTGGACCTGGCGGTCCGCTTTTTCTCGGGCCGGGCCGAGTTCTTGGCAGGCCGGACCGGGCCGGTCCAAGAAGTTTCGGCCCGAATATTTTTTAAATGTTGCTTTTCACATTTCGCAGAATTGTATAAAACTGCTGTCGCGATTTTTTGCTATTAGATTTTGTCCATTTGGTAAGTTTAAGTTATCATTTTAAAATGTCTAATACTTACTTACACTGAGGAAGTAATTACTGAACATAAAACAATCTGCGGTTAACGGTGCGCCGCATATTAGAGATAAGCATCGGACCGGGTCGGGCCAAGCCACAATTTTTGCGACGCGGGCCGGACCCGACGAGGACCGGTGTAATGCGAAATAAATTCCGGCGACAAAATCCCTCCAAAGCCTTGTGTCATTGGTTCACGTGACATATGTTGTCAGATGGGAACACAGACGCCACAGCCTTGTCTTCACTGCCATGTAATGTAATGTAATGTAATGTAACAAGCACTTATATAGCGCTCTTCAAGTACCTCTCAAAAGCGCTGATGACACGGCTATCCTACCGATCTAAACAAGTGCGTTTTCAAGTTAACAGAGAATGAACACTGAGTTAAACTAAGTGGAAAAGTACGAATGTTTAAAGGAAGACTGTTCCAGAACGATGGACCAAAGCAGGAGAAGGCACGATGAGCACGCAACGACGTGCGGTAACGTGGAATCAGCAAATCTCCACGAGCAGCAGAACGAGAGCAGCCATATACCATCCGGGTTATGTTATTGAATGTGCGTTGTATTTCTTTGTATGACGAGTAATCTGCTTCATCAGCGGAATAATTATTTACAGATTCGCCTACCCGTCCGAAAAGTATTTTTCCAGGAAGTGGGCGTGGTCGGAAGGATCGTCAAATCCTTCCGACCTCGCCCACTTCCATGCTTAAGGAATCGAACCCTGGCCGCGATTTTTCGGCCGGTACTCATCTCTAGACGGAATGCCCTGGTGTGATAGAAACAAGACCTAGGCTACAATCGACGATACACGTGAAGTCACAGTGAGTACGTTATCAATGATGACATCTAGAGTTTTAATCTTGTCTGATAACGTGATTTTAATTCCTGCAAGGTCAATAGCTGAATATTCAGAGACAGACAGCATACGCTGATGAGTTGTAAAAAGAACTGTCTCCGACTTATCAGGGTTGATTCCAAGATCATTAAAGCAGAACCAAATGTGAAGAGAGGACAAACAGAATTCGAGTTCAGTTTTAGCTCAGACCTGTAGCAGAGAGAGCGACGTAAAGTTTAAAATACACAGCATAGGATATGGCAGCATAGGTCCGTATAGCACAGGACAGCATAAGTTGCATAGCATACGATGTGGTAGCATAGGAAACCCCAAATAGGGCCTACCTGAAATTTCTCGAACGTGCTTGTTTCGTCTCAGAAGGACCCGACAGCTCTGCTCTGCTCTAGAATCACATTTGCTGAAAACACTGATACGCAGCCTTTTTCTGACAAGACTCGATTGCTCCAACCCGATGCTCTTTGGTTTCCCTTGATGCGCACTACTTCCTATAACTAGAGTCATGCACCAGAATGCATGACTGTTTCTTGGACTCTTCGTTCTTTACACTGGCTTCCTGTATCTCAGTCTTTCCTCTTTAAGCTAGAACTCCTTATGTACAAAGCATGTGCAAATCATCTACCATCCTACTTATCATCTATGGTTACACCCCGTAGCTCTGTTATACGCCAAGCCTATCTTCGATCGGCGTCTTCCAGAAGTATGTTGTTCCTGGTACACGTCTTATCTTTGGCCGGAGTTCATTCACAGTTGCTGGAACTTTCTACCTCCTTATGTGTGCAACTCTCTTAACGATAACATCTTTCGCTCTAAACTGAAAATTTACCTCTTTCAGTCTTTCTGCGGTTCTTAATATTTCCTGTTGCCCGGTTTCCATGTTCACTTCTGAACTTCGTGAGGAGTGCATTTTCATATTACAGTTATATTGTATTGTAATCTACAGGACAGTATAGCATGGGATAGCACAGCACAGCACAGCATCAGATTCCATGGCATAACATAGGATAAGATAACGCAAGTTAGGATAACATAGCACAAGGTTATGCAGCTTAGCATAAGTATGCATAGCATAGGATATCATAAATATGATAGGGCAGCATAGAATAGCATGGCATGGCATCGGGTTTCATAGCACAAAATAGGGTAGGACAACGTAAGATTGGATAGCATAGCATAAAGTTTCATATGATACTATAGGATAGCATAGCATAGCAAAATATAAGATAGCATTATAAAATATGACACAGGATATGGAATAATATAGATTAGTCTGCTAAGCAGGCTCAAACGCTTAATCGTTCGATTATAGACCTAAGGCTACCTAAAAGACCAGAGCGCCACAGTCATAGCACAGAATAGAATAAAACACAACAGAAAAACATAACACAATATAAAAGAAGAAGAAGAAGAAAAGCAGTTCCTTAAGCTAGCCCCGATAGGCAGTCATAGATATGAACCGTTAGCCACTTCATTTTACTTAGCCTCGGCATATGAGGGTGGTCACTCCTCTCCCTCGCCGTCTGAACTTCCCACTGACAGTGTACGGTCAGTATACTTTCATAACTGAGTAGGCTACGGAGCACAAGTGGAGCCGAAATCTCGAAACAAATTTCTGCCCTGTCGGGATTTCAACCCCGACCATTCGATTGACACAATCCAGCACAATAGCCACTAGACTATTACGTATCTCACAACATAATAAATTAGAATAGAGTAACACAGGATAGCATAAATTGGGGCAGAAGAACCCAGCGTACCATAGGATAACATGGCATAACATGTGATAGAACAGCATAGCATAATTTAGCATAGCTCACCTGTGCTTGTAACGGAGTGGAGCTAGCCTGTTGCAGATGCTTAGGCGATCGGGGAGTGGCATCCCTCTGAAAGAGGTCAGACCCAGAATGGGTCGAACCAAAGACGTCCAAGTCTCGACAGTCGATGATCCGGCGGTAGATCTCCACTGCCGCAGGAACCTCAGACATCTCAGTACAGCCCAATTAACTATAACGCTCTCTATAAGGTTTTGAAATCTGTCCTTGACGTATTTCAGTCCAGTCCGATCAATTAGGTTCAGATCTTCTGTTAAATCTGTCCTTGAAATCCGTTACAATTCTTCAAGACAACGAGACAGCTTCCTCAGTCCGAGGTCTTGAACATAGCTGAGGGATGTTCGGAAGAACGCTACAGAAAGACCAGAACAGTTCTACCCTAATCAACGATCACCTCAGACAGTCTTTTAAATGTTCTTTGTAATGTTCTGCATCCAAATATACAGTAAAACGCTGTAGTGTTGTGGCTGAGTGTTTCAAGTGTTTACAACACTCGGATTGTTGTACTGCATTGTAATCCAAGTCTTTCCACGCCTTGTCAACACTACAGGTCACTCGCAATCCCCATGTTTAATGTTCGTACGTATTTACGCAAACACTTGCTCGTTGTAACACTATACGACAAGTTGTTGTAATTTGTACTTCGAAATACACTACGCTTTCCAGCAAATCGCCGATAATCAACACTACAGAAAGTTGACGCGGTGCAAGGAAACGAATATCAACATATGTGGTTTTTCTCGCGAAAGTTCTTCAGCAGAGGCCGACCCAGTTCCACCGAATAGCACAAGCTATAATTCAAATTTCGGACAGTTACCGAGGTATTTATTACCCAGCCTTGCTCAGCGTCGTTTCGGCTACTGCCCGCTACCCGTCGTTAGCTCCCCCTTCCATCCGTTAAGTCACCCTCCACTGTCATTGGTCAGTGCTTGTCAACAAGGGCTAGGAATGGGGAACGGTAATAAACAGCCCACGCTGAATAATAGTAAGGGTGGCGTTCTGTCGTTTTTCTGACGGTGTAGGCAGCGGAGTTCCACCCACCATCAAAGAACCTTAAGAGTGATCCTTGCTGGTGGAAAGGGAAAACTTCAAAAGAACCAGGGAACCAAACGGAACCTCCACTTGCTTGCGGGTGGTTGGTATTCAGATAGGCCCGTCTCCCTTTGTGGTAGAAGCCTTGTCACCTTTTCCCTGATTTTCTAGGAAGTTACTAGTGGAACTTCCCCGGGGGCACGGAGAGCTACGTTAACGACGAAATCCGGAAGGAAATTAGACGAATTTTATTGTGTTTTAATGTTAATTGTTATCCTGTGTGGGCCGAAAACCGTTGAAACGACGGGTGGCTATGTAACCCTTTCTGAAATTGGTTACAATGGGTGCTTCCGATGGCATGTTTAGAAATTCTAAGACGGAGGGGCATAGGCCTAATTCTGCAACGGGGTTATATATAGATGGGGGAAAGTGGTTTCAATGAAGTCAGTGGGAGAGCGTTATAGACTCAGACATACGGGTCTACACATTTGGCAGCCAGGATTTGTAGGAGCAAAGGGGGGTATACTTCCATTGATTAACAGTTATTCTAAACTAACTAATCTAATCTCATTGCATCTCATCTAATCTAACGACTTTATATAGCGCCCCTTCCTAAAAACAGCTGAAACACCGTTATTGAACTCCTAGCAATTGCGCTGGCAACTGACATAGTAAAGCACCATAGAAATATCTCTTTAATCACGATGCTGTATAAATTGTTATTACGAACACAACTACAGTTATCATAACTTACAAGGCATCAATCGATGGCGCTTCAAATGAAACCATGATAAATTGTAATCCGTTGGAGAAGCCCGGTCGAAATCCATTAAGTCAGAAAATTTAAAAGATACGACTGGTACGCAGACTGAAACAGACAAGTCTTGCTAATCTAATCTAATCTAAACCATAGTAAAAATTATGAACCTGTGGAACTTCCAATGAAACCATTGTAATACATTGACACATACATACATACACACACAATCATATATATATATACATGCATTCATACATACATACAACATACATACATACACACATATATCATAGACTTATATGCATCCATACATACATACATACGCACATGCACACATACATACAAACGCACATGGACCACACATCGTAAGAGGGAGACTGGCGTAAATGAGGTGCAGCGGAGAACTCGCTCATCATTAGCACATCATTACGACCCTTGGTGACCTTTCAGATGCTAATTCCCTCCTTCTTCAACTCTCTTGTTACCCTTCCCCACCTCTGCAAAGAAGCAGAATCCCCTTCTCCACAATATGGACGTCGTTAGCTGGTCTACTTCAAATGGGTTAATCGATTAAAGGTGTAGTAGCTTGCAGACGGGCGGAAGGACAGACTGACGAACGGACAATCTGGCTGACTGAATGAGTCGGACAAATATATATATATATATATATACGTATATATATATATATATATATATATATATATATATATATATATATATATATATATATATATATATATATATATATATATATATATATATATATATATAGAGAGAGAGAGAGAGAGAGAGAGAGAGAGAGAGAGAGAGAGAGAGAGAGAGAGAGAGAGGGAAAGAGAGAGAGAGAAAGAGAGAGAGAGGGAGAGAGAGGGGGTATATACACATGCAGACGGTCAAAGAGAAAGACACACACATACACTCAGAGACAGAGAGAGAAAGTGAGATACTGAGAAAAACAGAGAGGCCTAAATAGAAATAGACAGAGAAATTTATTAGGAAAGAAATGAACGTACAAAGAGACACCCAGAGACAAATTCATAGAGGAAGCCAGACTGCCAGAGAAATTTAGGCAAAATGACATAGACTGACAGAGAGACAGACAGACAGACAGAAACCTCAACCCAGTACAGAGAACCCCTAATAGTTGAATCATCACATAAACCAATTCCACCCTCCCCTACTAATTACGTACCCTACTAACCCACCTCACAACACAAACACCCCAGATCAATCTACCCCTTCGATGGAATTTTAATATCATACGGGGTCCCTTTCTGGGTCCCTCTGCAAGCTATAGTTACCCCTTCCTCTTCACAACCAATGGTTCCGCATCACTTCATCTGTGCACTGACGCGTTTCAGCTGCCAAGGTGTGCCACACACATCCCGCGTATAAAAGCAGGTTGTTGTCGACAGGTACCCTCTTACTGGTATCTTGAGGGTAAAGTAAGGTCGACGTCAATGGCTCTGGCAACCAAAAGATGTCGTTAAACAGTGGCGACTACTAAGGTACCTGTTAATTCCGCCACTGCCTTAGTCTGGTGTGGCCAGTCCCAAGCCATGGTTAAAGGAGGAGGGGGACGTTAATCATCTGCGCTATGACACAGCGTCGTTAAACAGAATTATCAGAAAGGTACCTGTCAAAACCCGCCTATAATTCACACACAGGTGGTGACATATCACGTCTCCATTCTGATAATTGCTTAGAGACAATATTTTATATATAATAGATAGTAAGACCATTATATACAATCATACATTAAATACATAGGCCTATGTACACTGATCACAGTTAAAGTGCATTGTAGCCAATGATATAAGGAGTATAACCCCCATGACTGTAGCACAACTATTTTAGAAAGTACATGCCCATTAATCTTAGTGAGGGAGGAGTGTCTGTGCTTGAGTGACAGAGACACAGACAGGAGGAGGAGGAGGAGGGGGCGCTGGTAGTGACAGTGGAGAAGAAGTTCATGTGTATGTAAGAATGTAAGTGTCGTTTTTATAGTCAATTCAACCTTTAACGGTTTCCTTTTGGCCAACAACGTTCCCGAAAACACTTCGTCTTCACGTGGGTTAATACATTCCCTAAATGACGTAGGCCTACTTTTCCAATCTGAAGAAGCGCAGTTTTTTAATTTAAAGCCATGGGCATGAATCGCAATCGTAAACTACAGATTTTTACAGCGCCCAATGAAAGCGAAGTCGCAGCAACCATCTCATTCATAGACGCTCAGTCAAAACAAAATTGACAGGCAGGTTAAATGAGATTCGGTTCCAGATCAAGATTCAAGGGTCAGACGGGTATGGTGGATGGTGTTTAGAATTGGCGCGGTGACAGAGATAAGAGGTAGAGCAGGAATCAGGATAGGATTGTGGAAGAGGAGTGTTTTTAGTTTTAAGTGAAAGACCTGCACAGAGATTGCAAAAAGCGCAGTACTGGCGAGTTCGTAGGATGGATCAGACAACGGCGTAGTTCTGACGAGAATTCATTACACAGAGGTCGACAGCTATAGCTACTGATGACTTATAGTGTCGGTGAAACAGTTCAGAGAGAAAGAGGTAAATAGTTAGGGTGTCGTCAGCAGAGCTGATGGTCAACTGAGGATGCTTCAATGAGTGATCACAGTGTAAAGGATGAACAGAAGGGGTCCGAGAACAACGTCTTGCGGAAATCCATGTGAGAGGACTTGATTTGGACGAGTCTTCTCACTGTTTTAAAGGAAAAAGTGGAAGGAGATTTAAATTTGTATCCTGAGGACAGCAGTGTTTGTAAAACGAAACTAGGTTGGAAGTCTGGATTAAGATGTTGTGATCATTGGTATTGATGGCTGCTGAAATATTCATGAGGCAGTTGCAATAAACCTGTTGAAAACAGACTACAGAAACAAGCTTGTTGTAAGTGGGAGTTGGGTTCCAGTCGAGTGCGAGTTAGTAAAACCAGGCAGAGGTGGGTAAAGGAGTTGGAAGTCAGAAAAAGAAGCTATTAAACCATTATTGCCACAACAGTTTGATAAACTGGGACTAACTTTGACTTGAAGTATTTGTACTTTGTATTTAAGATACTTTTCAAACCAAGTTTAATACTGTACTTGTATTTAATACTTGCATAAAAAGTATTTATACTTGCATTTAAATAACTCCTTGATCAAGTACTATACTAGTAGTCAAAGTACTTTTCACCAGTATTTTACCCATTAATCAGTGTGGCCATAAGTGTTAAGGCAAACTGTCTGGTGTCAGATTACACTAACCGTCACCTGCTGCCAGTTTTATCAACCATAATCACCTGGAAAATCAAATGACACAACAACATCTAACTATAGGCCAAACAGACTATCTAAACTAACCCAACGACTTCTGTAGCGCCATTATCGTTATGCAAAAGCATTAATTGATGGTTCTGTCAAGTATATCATTGAAATCAGATATTGTAATCAACTGGAATTGCCTGGTTAAAATCCGATTAGATCTGGTAAGCAAGTCGAAACAGATGCGTTACTAAACACTTGATACCTGATCATTCAGGCTACATTAGTGTCTGCATTACCTTTAAACATTCAGTTGCAAATTTATTGCTATGTACTGTGACTAAATTTGGCATGTGAGAATGGTTGGCAGACCCCTTCCTTGCTGTCTATTCTTCCCACTAACGCTCTACAGTGAATTTACTCATTGTTAACTTTAGCCACTGCTTCCTAACTATGGTATTTTAGGAGAGTATTTTAGCCCATTTTGTTCATAGGGTACCAGTGGTATAGGTATCTTGAATTGTGTTTCTGCCATGGCAGGGATTTTAACTTGTGACTTCTGTGTTGACAGTCCAGCATGCTAAGAACTAGACCATCATGACACTCAAACTGTATTAAAGTAATGAGACTCAGTCCATGATGTATAACTCTTTCACACAAAAATGTACCCAAGTAACTAAACCAAGTTTATCCAGAATTAATTCCTGGTGCCAAGTCATGAATGTAACCTGGCACCAAAGCTCAAATGGCACCAAAGCTTCAATGCACCAAATGGCAACAGATTCTGGCACTCAGAAACACGGCCTAGTGCTTCCTACGCTCATAGTATCTGTCGTACATGTCACCCCACTTGGTGTGGGCATAGTATGCCTCCGGATGGACGACAGGGAAACGTTCGTTTATGTTGTGGTAGACTGGTTCTCCATTCAGCTTTCCCGTTTCCCAGCCAGGAACGTTCTTCATCAGTTCGTTCTCTTCATCGCGGTTCTTGCGCAGTTGTGTTAGATACCTATAAAAAAGAAAACGAAAAAACTCTGGGTCAAGGTGATGTGACAACTGCCAATTTATTCACCTAAAATCTGGGTCACCAGCTTCATAGAGCAGCCGATTGATACCACATCAAATACAGATCACTGCGAGCTAACAACAGCCAACGTCTGTTGGGTAAAATCTGGGTCGCAACGAGCTAAGAATAGCCACTGTGCTCTGCCACAAACTATGGCATCACACAAAATAATCCAGTATGCATGTACGTATGTGTGCATGCATGTACAGTATGTATACATGCACATGCATGTGTAGTTATGTATGCATGAATAATGTATACGTATACACATATCTATGCACCCGACATAGCACTTTGTAAGTCCCTTACAAAAGTGCTTCTTGCTGGCCTAAATAACAGCGATATAAGTTTGTTTACAGCATGAATGATGCTTATACAGCTGGTGGTCTGCAATGGCAGACATGTAGAGAACAACCAGCGCTTTTCCATCCACAGCTGACATTAAATGGTATTCAGAGTTCCCAGTCCAAACTTGCAATGCAGTGTCAAGTGTTACACCATACAGAGGTTAAAATCCTGACCCAGGATGAACTTATTTCAGAAGAAATTTCCTTCAGAGGCAGAAAAGTTAACTGAAGCAATAAAACAAATGTTGTTAATTATGATATTGCAGATATCCTACTTAATAACGTATCGAATGTAACCTAAAGCGCTTTGGAGAAGTGCTTAAAAGGCATGATACAAAGCTCAGGTGCATACATACATCATGCATAAATAGATTTCCAGCATGCACATTGACCACACACTGGTAACATGTTCACTCCACTCACATGCGTTGTTCCTCAGCAAGCAGCAAGGGTTCCAGCGCAATTCGAGCGTCGTTCATTTCTATCATCCATTTCCTGTAAAATAATTTGACAAAATTTCTTCACAAATTCAGCAAAACTGACACTTAAAACAGCTATATATATATATATATATGTATATATGTGTGTGTGTGTGTGTGTGTGTGTGCATGCATGTGTGTGTGCATGTGTGGGTGTGTGCATATCATTTCTAAAGTCTAAGTCAGCTTTATGTAACATAATCTGGCGTCAAGTGATTCTTTAAAAACCAAATCAAGCGAGACTGAGAACAGAAACAAGGTACAAAGACAAAATCTAGTGAGAGGCAGTGTTAGCGACTCCATTTTCTTAGCCTTGGCAACTGCAGGTGGCAAGTCTTCTCCCTTGTTGCCAAATCTTCCATCAACAATGGCAGTCAGTGTACTCATTTTGTAACAGAGTTCATAGGTGATGGTGCAAGAGGAACAGAAATCTAAGAATGCATTTCTGTCCTGGTGGGGATTTGATTTAATGCAGAAATTTAGAGGTAATTCATCTCATAATTGAATCATAAACTTAAATAACAGTGTAATTAAATGTAACATTGTAGTGCATCGTAACAGAGCATCACATCCTAAGACTCATCTGTTTAAATGTGCTTACCTATCACGGCCTGATTTCTGGTTTCCTTGATATACCGAATTTTGACCAGGCTTCTCAAACGGATTTAGATTTTGACATCTGTTTCACTTGAAACGACCATTGATTGATACACTGCACATTATCATTCTCGTGCTACAGAAGTCATTAGATTAGATCAATAGTACTCTGCTTCAGAAAACAACTACTCAGAACCTCAGCACTGAACCCAAAGAGAAAGGTGAGGTCTGGTTGACACAGAAGAAACAAATTTATCTTAACTGGTAAAAGTGGAATATCAAAATTACAGAAGACAAAAACAGTTTAAAACCTAAACTTCTTACTTTCTAATTTTCATTTCAACGAAGTAGCCGAGCCATGCCAGTCCCGTCACACCAAAGAAGATGCCGAAAATTGAATATCCTTCAAATCCAAATCACATTATAAATATGTGCGTATTACATCAAAGCTATGAAAGCATACATGCACATGTGTTTGTAAGTCCGCATATAAGTTTCACTATGTATATTTATTTATGTGGGCATTTTATATTCATGGCTCTTACAGCCTAGGCTGTCACAAACTCGTTCAACATGACCATATAACAGAACATCAATGGCACACAGTAACTGTGAGTGAAACGCTTTACACAATACTGTCTCTGAGAAGGCTTGAACCCATACTCTCAGCATTACAAGCCAAGCACTCTAATCAATCAGCTACCGCGCCTCACAGTATGTATCGTGTATGTATGCATGTATATATATATATATGCATCTGAGCTCTTATATAGCGCCTTTTTACAAAATTGTCAGAGAAACAGAAAAGGTAAGCTAAAGGAAATAAACATCTACAAAGCATTTTTACTGGATAAAGTTCAAAATGACATAATTTCAATACCAAGCGACATCAAAACTGGATTCTGAACCCAGTGGTAAACTGCTCTAATATACCACAACACAATAAAATTGCAAATCAATAACAAGATAAACTAACTTTGCTTACGCATTGTCCATTCTGCCTCGTGCAACCATTTTAAACTTTCCAATACGCCCCAGAAGTCTAATTCGTGTTTATATGCCAGGCCTCTCAACCTGCAATGTTTTAGCAACCTCTCTAAGGAAAATCAGAATTTTAGACAAACCTTCGAGCAATAACACCCAAGTCAGATGTGACCTTCAGCGGTTGTCAACTGTTTGAACGAAACAAGAGAACTGCTAAATCCGGAACACCTACCGGGGCATTTGGGCAAATCTGTAGTTTCGTGTTTACTTACCACTTAGGCCCTTTCTGGGTAGCTTTTTGGCCCAGTCAATCGGACCGTAACCCCCTGGAGGGGGCATGTCCTGTCGAAACTTCGACGCCATTTTTGCCTCTCGCAAAAGGGCACAGACAAAAATGCACTAGAGCGACGAAATATTTCGACGCGACGTCAATGACATGACCCATTTTTCTGACCTACTTTTGCAGAAACGTACGAGTTTAAATATCGGAGCATTAATTAAATACGCAACACTGTATTAATTAATAGCTGGTGCAGTTATGCTATAAAGCGACTAATTTATGTACATTTTGGAGAAGTAAGCTGTAAGTAAGTAAGTAAGTAAGTAAGTAATACATTTGTTAAGAGGTCATAGGTTCATTGACTGAGCGAGGAATCGTGAATGTACACGTTTTTTCTATAGCGACCGTATTACCTCTGCCCTGCCCATGAATTCATCGGGTGAAATCCTTCAACACCGCTGCCCATCTGAATGGGCGCCCCGCCGTTTTAGGTTCCCGTGCACGGACCGTGCCAGCCCGTGATTTAAATCTCTGAAATAAGCCAAGATCGGGTGGGAAATGGGCATCCTCACGCACAGAAGCGCCTTGAGTGACGTACGCTTTAGCCGATGTAGCTTCATGGGGAGTCGTACGCGTGGGTGGGTTACAGCGGTCAGACAACAAAAGCAAGACGACACAAATAGGTCTAAAACCGCTTTACAAAATGTGCCTAGCGAGATATTGTTGTGAACAATGTAGGCAGGAAGACTATGCTTGGCGCAGAATTGCTGAACCCACGTCGTAGAATTAAGTCCGATTGTCTCTGAAGTCAAGGAGAGACAGACAGTTTTGTGTAACTGATCGCAGAAATCTGGATGGCTGGTAGTGCTGTAAGGACGATGACAGGTAAGCTGGTTGATTGGTCGAGAGAGTTTTACGTGTGAGGATAGGTATCTTGTGAGTGATTCTGGATCTGACAGGCAGCCAATATAGATTTTCCAGTACAGGAGCGACGTGATCAAACCCTCCGATTCCTGTCAGCAGGTAGGATTACGAGTTCTGGACACGTTGCAGTTCGGCGATGTTAGAATTTGTAGTGCCGTACAGCAGAGAGTTACGGTAGTTGAGTTTTGCCTTGGCTACACTACAAGCGACTGTCTTCATAAGTTCTGGTGGCAAGCACGATTGAACTTGACGCATGGCTTTTATGTGGAAATACGATGATTTGCAGATAGCGGTGACGTGCTGGTTAAATATTAGTTTAGAGTCGAACGTCACCCCAAGACTCTTAACTGTTCCTGATAATGAAATGTTCGCACCCGCAATGTTGACTGTTTGTAGGTCCTCGAACGATTTTATTGATGAGGAAGTGCCAAGAACAAAGCATTTCAGACTTCTTTAGATTTAGGCATAGTACGTTGTTAGAAACCAGCAGCGTACTGCTTCAGTACATCGTGTTAGATTGTCGGTGTGTGATTCAATTTGATCAGTTAGTAACATTTACATGTCAAATAGTACTGTGGAATGCAGTACATCCCTCTCTGCAGACCACTGCTGACGAGATCCGTTAGGCTTTTTGATATGTTGTCAGTGTGATTCGTTGTTAAGTTCGTCGAAAAGACCGAATTGGATTTGATACCTTTTCTTTATTTTGTTAGCGGTTGAATACCACTGTATAATTCGATCGTGGTCTTGTTCTGTCAAGTCAGAAACGCATCGGAGGATTGAGTGACAATGAAGAGGCGCTACATAAATGACAACGTGCACTTACGATTAGAGCCTACGTCGGATGTGATCTCACATGATCTAACCAAATGACCTCCAGTGAGCCAGCCCAGTAAACTGTGCCCAATGCAGACACGAAATTCATTACTTGCAGTCTGTGTGCAGGTCTTTCATTTAAAACTGCAAACACTCCTCTTCCACAGATCATATCCTGATTCCTCCTCTAACTCATCTCTCTCACCGCTCGAATTCTAAACACCATTCACCGTAGCCATCTGACTGTCTGCCTGCCTAACCTTTGGATCTTGACCTGGAAACCAAATCTGACCTTACTTGACTATCGATTTTATTTTGACTGAGTGAATAAGCTGGTTCCCGTGATTTAGCTTTCGTTGGGCTTTGTATAATTTGTACGGTTGATGATGATGGTGAGTTTTCTGCTCGAAGGCAGGTCCATTGGCTTTATGCCACCCGGGGATGAGATGAGTGAGGTGGTTTCCCGTTGCCTTCCTCACAAACAACTGTGGGTGAGCAACTTGTCCAAGGTCGCTACGCAGTGGCGTGAGGTAGATTCGAACCCTCGACCCTCCGGTTACGAGGTATCGAACGGTTGCGATAAGAACGGTTACGGTTGCGATAAGATCAATGGTTTTCTGGATTTGTGGGCTACTTTAACAGAGACGTAGGTAGCGAAAGGTTCTTCTACACCCTTAGTAACAGTGTTATATCGGTCTACTTCCGGTGGTTTATTGCACGTTCTTTCCGTCGTTTTGCGTTGAGGATCCAAGATGGTGGGTGTAAAATTCACTAAATATTATCGTGTTAATCTGTAAAATATTCATTACATCACGGCTTTTTTGTTTGGAAAGTTGCTCTAAAGACAAACTGAGAGATATTTATAATAATTTTGAAGCAATCTGTTCTTCAAGTACGTGTCGATTTGTTAAATTTCCTTCACACAAAGTTCTGCATGGCAGAGTGGTTTCAAGCTATTGCTCCGCGCACTTAAACGAGAAACTCCTTCATCTTGAACTTTTATTTACGTTGCAAGGTGTATGTATAACGATTTGCAATAACTTTTTCGTGGTACTGGTAAAAGAAGAAAAAAGGGCCTGATTTTGTGTAAACGATGACACTTATCACAAGAAAAATGTGTGTAGGGCAGAGAGGGAGCGGAAGAAGGAGAGATGCCTTGGTTTAGTTGGGCTGAGAGTGCTGCTAAGGAGTTTCCTTGAAGTGGTGCAGTATACGTGTCCATTTACGTTATACCTAAGAAGGCTTTTATACCATTACCCAAAGTAATTAGTTAAACAGAGTAAGAGCTACTGTTTACTTTAGCAATTGCATGCTCCATCCTATCTCCTAGTGAACATTTTTTCATGCATCAGATTGAGATTTTCTGATAGGACATAATATGTGTTTTAAATAAATAAATAAATAATTAGTTGTGTTAAATGGTTTATTTGTTAAACATGCTAATAGTCTGGCAGTGTAAGGATAAAGTTTTGTGCACAATTACAAATAATATAATTTATGTTTTCAAGCATAATGTATAAGGTATGCGGTTTGTTTTCAAAGGGTCGTGTAAGGACAAAGACCGTCAAAAAGGCATCTCGGGTGATTATCGAGAAATATTACCCACGTCTGACTCTCGATTTCCACATCAACAAAAGAATATGTGAGGAAATTGCTATTATTCCGAGCAAAAAGCTCAGGAACAAGATTGCTGGGTAAGTGCGTTGTTTGGTATGTGTAACTTGTGCGCTGAAGGTAAAAATAGAGGGCAACACACTTGTTTGCATGCATGAAAATTCTCAGAAACATGGTTCTGAAAAGATCCTGATAAAACTTGGAAAGTAAAAATGGACACTTTATAAAGGTACACAGAAATCTGTGGAAACTAAGGAAATGTCTTAAAATCTGGGAAAGTATGGTCTTTGTTTCTAAATGTAATAACAAATTTGTATAGTGCCACTTCAAGAGAAACTAATTATAGGTGTTCTGTATGCTAGCCTAAATGATGTTAAATTTATGAAAATCGAAAAGTTCAAGAATAAGCAGGTCACCAGTGGCGGGGTCCTTGGGGTGAAGCCCAACCAATGGATTCCCATCCAGAGTTGGTAGATGACATCTTGTTCAAAGTCCCTGGATCGCACGTAAACTTCTGGATCTGTGACTGGGGGGTCTAAGGATAATTTGGTTGAGTGTAGAAGCAGCATAAATCTAACAACTACAGAACCTTTTATGGATTTCATGGCTTGAAAACTGATTTTCAGTTTCATGTGAAGTACTGGAAGGAGTCCAGTTACAGAATGTGTAAGAGTTGCTATGTCCAATTTGACTTGGTTTTCTATTAGAGATGTGGCATACTTAAGAGTATTGGGGACCGCTTTGTTCTGGCCGTTGCTTTTTGGCGTCGCCCACCACAGTAACGTTAATTATAGGCATGGCTTCTGTAAGTGTCCTGTCATCGATTGAAGTAAATAAACATGGTTTCTAATGCCTGCTGTCAAATAAGGTTCGCGGTTAAAGTCAGGGTTAGTTCGGCTTTGTAAATAGTAAATAACACTTAACTGGTCTTTGCAAATAGTGTTTAGCTTGACGAGATTCATCTTAGTGGCTACTAAGCTCAATGTCCGAAAGCCATGTCCAGAATAGCCCAAAATAGAGCGATCCCTGATACTATAAGTATGCCGTATATGTTTGGTTTTGATTAGAAATTAAGTTGGTCAAAACATCTGATATTCTCTATTTAAATAAATAATTAGTGTAATAAACAATTAAGTATTGGTCTTCACCTCCATCACTTAACGTGTGTAAACATTTCTACATTGTGAGGTGAGCCAGTGGTCTTTTGACAGTGATACACAGACCTTAGGACAAATGCTTTGTCATGTTATAATAGTTATGTTGCTGTTTTAAATTAGAAGGAAAGTCAAACCGAGTGCATTTGTATGCATCAAGACTCTCAATATAATGCCTTATAAAGACATCTCAAAACCATTTGGCTGTCTAAATGATTTAAACAGACGTAACTCTGCTGTATGCTGAAAAGCTCTGTGACAAATTATGTAACGTGAAATGTATTTAGATGATGATTGTTTGATTGTAATGCTTCAGGTTTGTGACCCATCTGATGGGCCGCATCCAGAAGGGACCTGTTAGAGGCATCTCTATTAAACTCCAAGAAGAGGAACGAGAGCGACGAGATAACTTTGTCCCAGAGGTAACAAGTTATTATTTGTTTGGCGCCTTCAAAGCTCTGTTACTTGTGCCCGTCTGCACTATGACCACTTAACTAAAGTATCAATTTTACATGATACACCAGGTTTCCAGCTCCCATTAAGAAGGGTGTTATATAATTGTTCATATACATATTAACTCTGGGTGATGAAGTGAGCAACTTGCACCCTAAAGACTTGCAAATTAGTAAGTCTTAGAAAAACATTATTAAAGTAGTGCTGTTTCAGTATAAAGAAATGATTTTTTAGATAAATTATGTTGCCAAGTAGATCAACACATTTCTTGGTTGTCACGTAAGAACTTCTATGCAATGACATGGGTTTTTTGGAGATCTTTTCGATAGGTGGAAAGCAGTAAAGTGTTAGAATAAATTTTTCCAGACCAAGCAGTGAAATGAAACTGAAATTTCTTATGAAATGCAGTGTCTTGGGTTTTTTGGAGGTCTTTCTTAAGCTGAATGGCAGTAAAGTTATTGAATAAATCTGTCCTGGCCAAGCTGGGAATCATTTTTGCTGGTGGTTTTCTTTTTAGTGGATTTATTTTCTGAAGGGTAATTTCTTATATGGTGGTGTAAAAATTTATAAAATGTTCTGCTTTCAGAAATCTGCAATTGAGGAAGATATCATCGAAATAGATGCCGATACAAAGGAGATGTTGAAGGCCATTGTGAGTAAAATATTCCCACTGAGCACATCTGAAAGCTGAAATCTGATTTGTTTTCTAATCTTGCTCTATCAGAGGCTGCTGGAGGGTCTGGTTTGTGTCTTAATTCGAAGGCTAATCTGGTTAAGCCGCTCCAAAGTCTACTAGCAATGATTCAGAATTTTATCTGTGATTTTTGACACATTCATTCACATTGAAGTCATACAGCATATATGTTCTATGTGTGCAATAAACACCAATTTAAACCAGACAGTAGACAGTCTGTTTTCTGGATGTAATTAGGAGTTCCTTCAGTGGATGTGGCATTATTAAAATGCCCCACACCACAGTACAGTTTGCTGTGAAAGACCAAGATAGCATAATCAAGGCCTGAATACTCAGTTGGTGAGCAGATGTCCAAAAGAGTGGATAATGCAGGAAGTGGACAGGAAGTGGATGGGGGAAGGGAGAGGTCCAGACTAGATCATTTTTGTGGATGTCCTTTTTGGTCATTCCTTTGGGTTGGTGAAGCTGCCAGTGATGACCTCTAGGTGTCTGAACGTTGTTTGCTTACTGATTAACTGTTTGTTCTTAGTGAGCTTTAACACTAGTTAGACAGGACTTTTGTGAGATTTTAGTGATTGTTATCTTACAGAATTCTTGCTGTTGATGTTTGCAGGACATGGAAAAGATTCAGAACCTTCAGGTGATTGCTCCAGTCGCCAACCCGACATTCAAGGGCCCGAGAGGGGGCAATGTGCCTGGCGCAGCAGCCTAAATGATGATGAATATTCGCAGCTGTGTTACTCTTGTTCTAAAATGTTTGACTATGATTACACAAGGGTAAAACTTTGTGGGTGAAGAGTTTCAGACAACTTAAAACTGTGTTTGTGTTTTGATTTTGGAAACAGACTATTTTGTTTTTCTTAACAGATGTGTAGTGTGATGTAGTTTATGTATGTACTTAGACAATTACTCTCACCTTTTATATAACTCAAGAAAGTGCTACAGTATGTTCAGTAGCCTAAGATATGTAAAAACTCCCAAGAAAAGTGCACCATAGGCAAATTATCCTAAGATAACCGGACAAGTTGCCAATGGCAGGCCTTTGCAAGTACAGGCCCGCCAGAGTTCATGCATGTTTTGTCTGTGTTTTTCTATGTTCGCGGTTCATAGGCACTCCATCTGGCAAAGGGCCGCATGTGAGGAATATCCTCACAAATGTTGATAAGGGTTGTCCATTAAGGACACACACAGAGGGAAGGGGTGGAATATAATTTCCAATACAGAGCAGACGTCTGCATCTAAATTTCCAATACAGATGCAGCCAGGTCCTTGAACACCAATTTCGGTAAGACAGTCTGCTCTGCATTGAAGCTGATAATACGGTAGTCCCTTTGTAGGACGCATCAGTATCAAAGTGACACTAAGCCTTGCAAGATCAACAGGTTAGTCTAATCTTGGTGCCCTGTAGTGCGGACGTCTGCATAGGAGATGGGGAGGGTAATGCCAATAGAACATGGGGAGGGAGGGATCAAAAGCAGATCATATTTGGCGGGCGTCCTTTTTTGCATGATGAACTTTGTGGCAACATCATTGAGACGTGATCTAACTGGAGTCGCTTGGGTGAACATGTCAGTATCGCACACCTCAGTGAAGTTGGCCCTACAAGATCAACAGAGTAGCTGAATCTAGTCTGGATATTATTAGTTTTAATAGGTTTATTATTATTTTAAAATTTGCTAAATCCTACTAGTTCGAATCTGAGGTGTGGTTATTCAGATGAATGCATTTAGATACCCAGATGTTTTGATTCTGTGATTCGACGCTCCAGTTGTCCAATCGAGATGGAGAGGGTTTGTCAAATGCGGACAAGAAATGGATGGTATAATGTAGGATTTTGAGAACGTAAGACGACCCCCAAGTGATTAATATTAGAGTTGATTAGGAGTACCCTAAGTTCATCTCTATTTAGTTTGCGGTAGTCACGTGGTTAGCATGCTGAAATGTAAACCCAGTTCGGGCGTTCAAATACCTACCATGACAGAAATGCAATTCCACCTATTGCAGTCCCACTAGCGCCCGATAGGGAGCTCGGTTATAAAATGAGTACATTTACTGTACACTGTCTAACAGCTCAGGCAGCGATCTACACCACGTGACTATTTTCTGCTGCAGCTACGATAGAAAAAATCGATTGCTTAGGCGTGTGTTTACATAGACTATGAGAAGTGCTGTGCAAAACGCAGTCCGATTCAGAGTTGTATTCGAGTATTCTTCGGACACACACGTACTTCCGGCGCTGACGTCACTTCTTCGGTATTGCGGAAAAGAGTAATAAAATGTCGGCTTTCATTGAACACTTTAATCGTTTGTCTTTTTCTTACGGCTTCGAGGTTTTACGACTTTGTTCGGTAGCACAGGAATAAACGAATAAGATTGAAGGAGTGAAACAGGAATAAGAGACGAAGAAGAAGCCAACGAAAAGGGTTAGGGAATGTAGGGGGACAGATAACCCTATAGGTACACAGACAGATAGACCGTACTTACAAACATACATGCATACATACAGGTATATACATGAATACATACATGCACGCATGCATTCATGCATGCGTGCATGAATTCATACTTACATGCACACACACATACATACAAACATACACATGCATGCATTCATATGTACATAATGGGGGTCAGGTTTACTTACATTATAAAATCTAGAGGTTATGTGAGCAGACAGACCGTATAGTCCTTTGAAGTATATTTGGATCACATGAAGATATTTTCGGTGGGAGGGAAAAGGAGGAAGAGAAACGGGGGGAGAGAAGGAGTAGAAAGAAAGACATACAGACAGAATTGAGACACAGAGAAAGGTATAGAGAGAGGAAGAGAAGAGTTAAGAGAGACGAGAGTGAGAGAGCGAGTGAGACAGAACATCAGACAGACAGAGGAGTAGAAAGAAAACGGATTTATGAAGAATGAAAGGAAGACGGAGAGAACCAAGTCACGAAAATCAATCGATTATAAAATACAGTTAGCGTGTGAACAAGTCTTAGACCGTGATCGCTTTAGTGAGGCTTGTGGCTTTGTGCCCCTGAGGAGCTATCCATCAGTGAATGCTATATAAATTTGCAATTACGGTTACAATGTGCGACACTAGCGGTCTTACTTTCTAATCCAACGGTTGCGGGTTCGCGTTCGTGTAACGCCTCTGCACAACTTCTTGGAGCTCAGTAACCTCTGTTGCGACGCAGTGGAATTTAGAGCCTGCCTGAATGAGCAGAGTTCTAAGCAATTGACAAATCCTGAGGTGCATTTGCCCTTGCCAAGGGCTTTTGAGTCGTTATTGACCATAGCCTCATATGCCGAGGCTAAGAAAATGACGCCTTTAACATTTCTCACACTGGACTGCCTCTTTAGGTTTGTTTAAGGGACTATTCTTCATAACGACATTCAAACCTAAGAGAAACCTAAAAAGGCTAAATTGTTTTCATCGATATGCAGCGATGCAATCAAGCATGAACGATGTAGCGAGAAACAGAGATACGAACGAAGCCAGTTACATAAAGATATCATATGCGATGGTGTGGCCAAAGCATATGAGTCGCCGCTGAATTTTTAACCCAGTACCTTGCGCCTGAATTATGCCCAAACAAATCAGTGCCATTTGTGTATCAGCCTTAGCCATTAGGCCCGATCCGATCAGAGGGAAAAATCGGATTGGATTGTGTTGGTGTACCGTGTACGGCCGCCTTCTGCCAGCCAGACACTCGCGCGACCAGTCTGCCCTGACGCACAGTGGCATCCCCGGCCGGGATGAATCTGGGGACCGAAACCCCCTTTGGCCTGGACCCCGATCATTGAGATTCGTGTAGATCCTATGACATTTTTAGAAGTACCCCTACCCCGATCGGTGACTCTTGATTTTGCTCGGTAGACCGATGCGAGTGTGATACAATATACGACAATTTTATCGAATCGGCAAACTGCGTTTGCCTCCATGGCTTCGTCCCGGACCCCGCAGGGGAGTTTACGACGCTCCTCAGACTCCTATTCGTTAGGGGGTTCGCGTCGCCGGCGCTCACTGTCTCAGACCCCCCCCCCCATTTTCATCAAGGTAGGCCTACTGGACCATTAGCTCTACAGGAAAAGGCGCACAAACACGTAGCCCAAATGTGCTCAGTTTCACAGTTATATGTTTCAAAATGCGTTGGCTTCCGAGACTCCGCCCTGGACCCCCGCTGGGAAGCTTACGACGCCCCAGACCACTGGTCGTCAGGGCTCGCTGTCCTAGGCCCCACACGTTTCCTCCAAATACCGGCCCTTGATTGGAAAGTCGCATACGTCACTTCCTACACAACCGCAGGCTTCCCCAACCACGGCACTCTGTTGGAGAGGCCAAGTTAAACTTGTCGACGGGTATCCATTAGTATTCTCGAGAATGAATGGGCGACGGAGATCCGAATGCCAGCTCAAAGGATCACATTAAATGTATTTTATTACGAAGCAATTAATGTTTGTCGGTCTTCTGACCACATCCATCCATCCATCCATCCATCCATCCATCCATCCATCCATCCATCCATCCATCCATCCATCCATCCATCCATCCATCCATCCATCCCTTTACCTTCCCTACGCCCTCCACCCATTCACCCTACCTTCCCATCCATCCATTCATCCATCGATCCTTCTCCTCCCTCCCTCCTTCCTTCGGACGGCCCAAATAACAATGAGAAGGGTGACTGCAACGAACAAAAACCTAATCCCTGCTTCCGGACGACCGACGACCAACTGAACTGCGCTATATAAATTTCCCCTGCAGACGTTTCCATACACGCTCACACCCTGCAACACATACATGCATACTAAGTCGAAAAAGCAGGCGACGGTTGCAAAGCCACTAATCTCTCCAAGCGCCGTGCGGACAGGACATATCTGACTGAAAACGGACGACGACACCAAGTGGAGGCATATTTAACTTTTCAACTGTTACATAAGTAGCCTAATCGTGATGGTATTCTCGAGATTTCTTCAATCACCAAGAATGCTAAGTCGCGAGAAGCAGCTTAATAGGGACCTAACGCAGGTCTACAGGTGGGATATTAGAATTTGCGAAAATTACCGTTGCTAAATTGAAGTCGTTAATTGTTCTAATTAAACAAATTCTAACCTAATTAATCTAATCTAATCTATCCAACAATCAGTCGATGGCGCACCAAAGTCTTTACTGTGAACGAAAGAAAAGAACCCTATAGGCGATAAATATTCCAATAACTAATGGAAATTATAATTCAACTGACAGTTACTATCATCCAAACTAGAAGAACTTTAGTTCAATAACTGCACATTTAATTTAACTATCCGTTTACTATAATTTATGTTCGGAATGTGCGCCTTTGGCCTGGACATAGCCCTGAAGGCTCCCACGCCATTGACTTCTGGAGGCACCGATTACTAGCTGATCGCCATTTTGCAAGAATGTATTTTTTTACAAATGACGTCATTAATGTTAATTTTTAACAGGGACTTTTTATAAATTTAAATCTAGTTGATGTTACTGTCACGATTAAAACAGTTTTAGTTTTCTTGAAACTTTAATTAATTAGTTAATTAACAATATAAAGTTTCGTTTAGTTCCGTTCACGGAGTATAAATTTCTGCAAAGTGCAGAGGTGACGTTTCAAAATGCATGAAAAAGTCAGGGCATATTGCTTGCAACAAAAATGAGACTTTTTGTTTGGCCAGTAGCGTAGTATGTATGTGAGAACTGGATCATAAAGAAAGATGAAGAGGCAAGAATCAACGCATTTGAACTGAAGTGTCTGTGGCAGAATCATAGAGTACCGTTGACTGCCAAGATGCCAAACACTTGGGTATTAGAGATTGCAGGAGTAGAGAGGAGTTTGCTCGGTTTCGTTAAAAGGAGGAAGCTGTCATACTTCATACTTCGGACATGTGCTGCGAAAGAGTGGAGACTGATTGGAGAAAGAGATCATCCAAGGCACAATTCCTGGATCCCGAGCTCGGGGAAGACCCAAGATGACATGGATAGACAACATCAAGTCGTGGACTGAATTATCGTTTGACCAGTTATTACAAGAAATAAGGGACAGAAGCAGATTGTACAAAATGGTCCGTGGTTGCGGCCAACCCTCGGCTCGAGGACGGTTAAAGACAAGACAAGACAAGACAAGACGAGCAAGACAAGACAAGCAGAGGTTTATCGGGTAAATCCACGATTTTTACGGCGCTTAAATGAATCGTGGGGTGCGCGATGGTCTAGAGATTAATGTGCCGAACTATCAACCCAGTGGTCAGGTGCTCCAGACACGGCAGAAATGTTTCGAAATTTCTATTCTACTGCTTCACTAGCGAATTCAGCTGGACAATTAGTGCACTGACCGCACACTGTCGTTGGGAAGATCAGGCGGCTAGGGAGAGGACTGGCCACTCGCCCTTATAGGCCTACGCAGAGGCTAATAAAATGAAGTCCTACTTTTGGCTGCCGCTAGTGTTAGCTCAAAGGACTGCTGTCCTTCACTGGATTTCTTAACGGAGCGATACGGGTTCTTACTGCACCCGATGCGATTAGGTTGTTTAAATTTATTTATGCCATTTGGCAAAGGACTCTTTTAATATCGTCGCTCCAGACGACATTCCGAAACAAGACAGACAGAGAAACCGACAAACACGCAAACAAACGATGGTACAAACGATCTCACATGCCCACATACAAGCAAACTCGCGTATGAACGCATGCGCGCGGTTCATACGCACACAAACGATATACACAACGGCGTCTTACAGGCTGCGCTGGCATGGCTTATACACATGGCGCGTTCCACCGCTGCCCGGAACATGGTTCGGGCTCGACTCCGAGCATGATTCCCAGAGTGAGGGGGCATTGGCGGATCCAATTGGAAAGGGGCCCAAGTCAAGGGGATTGTGCTTTATGTCACCAAAAAATTTTACGATCTTTTTACGATCCTATCTTGACACCTCTTCTTCCTCTTATCTCTCTCTGCTCTCCAACCCCAAACACCACCACCCCCATAGCTGCCACGCTGTCTCTCCGTCTGACTTTTGGATCTTGACCTGGAACCGGACCCTTTTGTCTGTCGATTTTGTTTTGACTGAGCGCCTGTGGATAAGCTGGTCCCCGCGACGTGGCTTTCGTTGGGAGCTGTAGAAATCTCGTAATTACGATTACGATTTTATGCACCGAGACTTCGAAGACCGTTTCCAAGTGTCCCGAAATTTCGGTTGACCTTTTTAACTTTTCGTGGTTTTCGTGTAATGTAATCGTAATCGTAATTCCGAGATTTCTACAGCTCCCAACGAAAGCCGCGCCGCGGGGACCAGCTTATTCACAGGCGCTCAGTCAAAACAAAATCGATAGGCAAAAGGGTTCGGTTCCAGGTCAAGATCCAAAAGTCAGACAGAGAGACAGCGTGGCAGCTATGGGGGGGGGGGTGTTTGGGGTTGGAGAAGAGAGTGAGAGATAAGAGGAAGAAGGGGTGTCAAGATAGGATCTGTAAAAGAGGAATGTCTTCAGTTTTGAGTGAAAGACCGATCAAGCACGCTAACCACTCACTATAGACGAACGCGCTTCAGGTGAAACAGCAATCAAAACCACAATCCATCGGAGAAGTTCAGTCGAAATCCGAGAGGCTCTGTGCTTTAACTCTGCCTAATCATGTTTCACGTCGACGCGGAGTATACTCCGAGCGTTTTCCGAGAATGCTCGAAGCAGTAGTGGAACGCGCCCACCGGGTCTGTCCTTCCATCGTCTGTCCGGTATATTCAACCGGTCACCGTGCGTGCCTAACGCACCGATTCCACAGGCTGCTCGCTCGGCCGCTCGCCTATCGCAACACCACCGTATCATCATAGCATTATCATCTGATCATCATCTCATTACATTACTCGTTGCCCTTGGCGACCGCATTTACGCAAACGGATATCATTAGCATCTGCTTCATTCAGTTTGTTCGTAAATACGCCGTCGCCGAATGAAGAAACCGTAGCCAATACGCCTTCCGACGAGAAACTGCGTTTATTCACAGACGCCGCGTTTCACCGACTTATACCGCTCCGTATCATCTAGAGCAAGAGTGAAAAGGCAGGGTAGACTCACCCTTCGTTTTCGCTTCGCTCTTAACCCTCTTCGACGGGGGATCTTCAACCTCAGACGCCAGACTCGGAGGGTCACCCTGCCGTCTGGAACGTTTTTGGATGTCTCCTAGGACAATGGCGGCGTTGCTTACGGACTAGACTCTAGTTCGAATCCTGGACCCTGGAAATAACTAAAGATTAACAATTTGTAGCCCACTATCGAATTAATTACGAAAAAATGAAAATATCGAGCGAAGACAAAGGGCCAGCTGACAGCCAATCGCCTGCTCAGAGTAAGATGTTCGCTTTTGTTGCTGATGATGTCATCATCATCGTCATCATCGTCATCGTCGTCATCGTCGTCGTCATCGTCATCAACACCACCATTATTGCTTCCTTTTAATTAATGTAATTCATGTTTTCCGATCTTTGGGGCATCCTGAACCTTGAGTGTTTCTGTCCAAAGGATTGCGACTTCGGAATGTAGTTTTGCTTAGAAGGGACCTTCGATCGATGCATTGCGCAATACAGTGACTGCACTTCAGAAGTTTCCAGATTAGACAGAATAGATGGGACTAATTTTAGACGTAGGCCTATACCATGACAAACTGACAACAGGTGTTTCAGCATACGACGAGGAACTTCCTTTCGAATGTTTGCCAGTTTTTGGCCATCGTAAATCATCTTTGTACTTCGAAACTTGCGTTTTTAAAAGGAGATTTGAAAAGTATTGTAGTCCTTAACTATTGTATTACGACCGGGCGCCATGCACTCTTATAATCAATGTCTGCTAGGACCACACACTACTGTGGCTAGAAGACTCGCAGACACAAATGCCGCAAAAGACGATTTTGTACGTGTTTTAAAGTATAGAAAGAAAATGGCGACTGACATGTCGCCACCTAGCGAATAAACTTTCTGGTGCTTAAGTACATTCTTCGTGATAATATTGTCTAATAATCTGAAAAGATCAAAATAATATCTGGCTACAAATGCACATGTATGCATATACATACACGTATAAGTCATCCTATTTAGAGGTCACAGTGACTGCTTTATTGTTAGGCAGTTGATGTTTACAAGCGTCCAGACTGCATGGGTGTCCGATGTTTCGAGAGAGTGTGAATTCTTTGCAAATTATCGTTTCTCTGGGTCCTTAAAAGGCGCTACGTAAATAGTCAGATACATACCTACATTGCATTACATCAATATGCATTGTAATGTAACATAAAAGTACTATGGATTATATATTGGTTTTACAAGCAGCTCAAACCATGTATTTTTATTTGTCTTGCATGTATAGGGGTACAGCACAAATAGCTAGTGACGAAGTATCAATCGTTGGCGCTAAGCAAACCTACCTTAAAGATTTTCTTAAGGGTTAAAGCAGAGTGGCCATCTCAGCGGATAAGACTCGAACCCCTCAGTCCTCGTTGTTAGGTGAGTGTCTGAACCGATTACAGAGCTTCGAGTCCAGTCCATCAGAGACACGAGATCCCATGTCTGATTGTAGCCTTGGCGACCAACGATAGCCAGTATTGATCGACTTGGGTTGAAAGATAAGAAGCGTGTTTGTCGGACTTTCTATTTGTCTAGCTGTTATGTAGTCGTTATTATTGGCATACGGGTGATGTATTGGCGCCGTATACTGGGACACTTCGTTGGCATATTGGTAGAACACTGGGTGGCACGTTGATGGCATACTATTGGCACATTGGTGGCATACATGTAGGCCTACATGGTGGCATCTTCACGGCATAGACCTGCTGTCTACTGTATAGGCATGCTGTTGGCATATTTGCGGAATACTAATGATACTTTTACGGCATACTGTTGACACATTACCGAATGCCAATGGCACATTGCGGAATATAGGTGCTACACTAGCGGGATACTCGGTAGGACTTTGGTGGCATACTTGTAACAGATTTGCGGCATACTGCTGGATTATTGGCGGCATACTATTGGCCACCTGTTCCATTTCATTGTCCATAGCTCATTAATTGTTATCTGGTACTGGGTGGTACGTACCAGTACCAATGAACGTACCAGTTACTTAAATTGATTCGGGTAGATGTATTGTTCTACGCTGTTTTCCAGTACACTGGTACATCGTCTGCGCAATCGTTGCCGTTGGATTTGTCTTCCTGTTGGGCGTATCCGTCTGCGTATACCATTGTTACCGTCGACGCTCCGCCCGCAACAGCCCCGAGAACCGCCTCTCGGCCGCCATAAGGCGTGGGCTCATGAAGGAATATCACGCCGGGGGCGTGGCCATGGGCGGAACTGGGAGCGGGGCGGACGACACCGCCGAGCTCGGACTGGCCAGAAGTCCGAGCCTGCGCAGCACGGCCTCTTCGGAGAGTGCCAGCTCCGCCTCCCAGCGCGGCAGGGGTGGGGCCGACGCGGGCAGGGGTGGGGCTTACCAGGCAGTAAAGTCCGGGGGTACGGTTTCTTGCGAGGGGCGCCTGCGGAGTCCAACGGCCCCAGTGGTCCGAGCCCAGGACGACATAAGCCCTAGGTCGCCGGAGGAGAAGAACGACAGTAAGGCGAGGGAGAAGCAGGAAGTGGAAGAGGACGAGGAACAACTGGAGAAAGGCGTGGAAAGGAAGAGGTCTGGGCTAGGAATGCTCCAGTTCAGCGTCGATTATGACTCGGAGAAGACGGCGTTGATTGTGTCCGTGATTAGAGCGAATGATCTACCGGCCAAGGACGTCAACGTCGGCAGTTCGGATCCGTATGTCAAGCTACAGCTGCTGCCAGACAAACGACAGAAGGTACTCGTTCAGACTATCACTGACTCAGTGTATTTCTGCCTGCCTGCCTGCCTGCCTGCCTGCCTGCCTGCCTGCCTGCCTGCCTGCCTACCTGCCTACCTGCCTGCCTACCTACCTACCTACCTACCTACCTATCTACCTACCTATAAGACATACTCCCACCAGCATACTTATTCCCGCCAGTATGCCTATTTACCTACCTTAGGCTGTCCATCTGTAGCATGCCTACTTATCAATCTTCCTGCCTTCCTTAAGCTACCTATCTAATGTAAACCTAGCTACCAAGCTACCTACCTTAAGTGAAGAGGTATACTTTGTTCTACAAAGTGGTAGTACAAAGTTCTTCCCTTCCTTTCCCCTTTCACGTAAGAATTACTGTTTGACTAGTAGTATGAAACGTCACTGGAGAATATCAGGCTCATAGTAAACTTAACGGGTACTGTTTCCTCACGGTATGAAAAAGTGGATGTATAATCCTCCCCAGTTCAAAAATTGGCGGTTACAAGTATTCCCGTACCGCCCAAACAAGTGGCGGGTACAGGTACAACCCCGTAGGCTACATCTCAGAAATTGCTCCTATACGTATCGAAGACCTAGTCGTGCAAGCGGTTAATTCGTTGAAGCGTGACGATGCAGGTGAAGACTCGGGTGCTGCGCAAGACGCTGAATCCAGTCTTCGACGAGATGTTTACGTTCTTCGGCATCGACTGCAACCAACTGACGACCATCACCCTGCACTTCATCGTCCTCAGCTACGACCGATTCTCTCGCGATGACATCATCGGCGAGGTCATCTATCCACTGACCGATGTCCAGTTCGGAGACAAAATGACCACCGGAACCATCTGCCGACAGATCACTCCGCGGCACATCAAGGTCGCCGGTCTACATCTTCGGTGACGATGATGATGGCGATGATGATGATTATTATTATTTTATTGTTATAATGATGACTTGAACTATCTTCCCCGCATCTGTTCGTTCTGCTCATTCTTTCCTTTTCCAGCCAACTTATCCACCATGGGCTGCCACTCTATATCAGTCGAGTGATTTTCTCCTATTGACCTAACTACGGCTTGGTTTTGTGCGCCATCGGTTAATGCCTTCTGCTTTATACAAAAGTTGCTATGATCATTTATTATTATTATTATTATTATTATTATTATTATTATTATTATTATTATTATTATTGTTATTGTTGTTGTTGTTATGATGATGATGATGATGATGATGATGATGATGATGATGCTTTCGATTGTTGCCAGATGTGTAACCAGGGCCGTGGTGAGCTGTTGCTGTCCATCTGTCATCATCCAGCTGCCAATCGACTGACCGTCGTTGTTCTCAAAGCCAGGAACCTCCCGAAAATGGACATCACCGGACTGTCCGGTAAGTCTCTGTCAACGATCCTTCGAAGGGTCAATCGATCGCGCTTCGAACCGTTTATTCCCCGATGTGTAACATAAGGTTAATTTAAGAAAACACACAGTCTTTGATTTTCGTATGTATTCAGTTCAATCAAAACAGTTCATGACTCTTCGACACGCAGTTCTCGACACACACACACGCACACGCACAAAACACACACACATGAATTTATCAACATCTGTAGCTCAAACTATCAACTGAGCTCACGACTGGATAGCGCTACAAAATCTTTTCTGGCTCTCTCAACAATACACCCGTGATCGCTTTATAAAGGCTGGCTCCCGCCAAATCAGCAAACAAGCCCAGACATGCCTCCGGCTATAGTGCCATCGTGGATTTCTCCAAAGCACTCCGCTTTTGCACAAGCGTGAGTTTTTTAAGATCTCGACCTCATCTTATCATATTCACTTTCGTGAACAGTTGTTAGCCGGTACATAAATAGACTATTCCTCTTCTCCTTCCTAATTACATTAAATTTGAATGACGGGTTAAAAGAGGTGCGTAAGGGGCTTCTATTTACATGTATAGGGCAAATGGCAAACTTTAACAAAGAGCATAAGAGACTGTGCTGCTTCTTCATCTAGTATTTATGAAAGAGTTGCATAGGGGATTGTTCTTCTGCCAGGAACTGAAGTGAGAGAGGCGAAACAATAACGCGGACTGAGCTGTACAGATTGCCAATTAGGCAAAATATGGCGTCAAGTTTTGAGGGGTTCACGTCCGTTATGCCCCTCTAGAATAATCACTGACATTTGTATGTCTTATGCCATGTAATTTGTTGTACATACCATTTCGTTGTATTATGTTACATTACACTGAATAAATTAATTTATTGTACATACCATTTCGTTGTATTGTTACATTACACTGAATAAATTAAATTGAAATTACAATACAGTACATTGAATTACATTTCGACGTTTTCGTCGACCTTACCCTACATTGGCCCTCATTACATCCCCACCCTGCACAGGAACAACGGTAAAGATCGAATGCTTAAAGTGTAAAAGTGCTTATGAAAACTGCAGATCCATACGTGAAGATCTACCTACTGTACAACGGCCAGAGAATCGCCAAGAAGAAGACTCACGTCAAGAAACGCACCCTCAACCCTGTCTTCAACGAGTCGTTCCTTTTTGACCTTCCTTCTGCGGAGGGCGGCGCCCTTGACCCAAATCTCCATAGCAACATCAGCCTGGAGCTCTACGTCCTCGAGTGGGACCAGATGACGAAGAACGAGGTGATCGGTCGACTTGATATCGGAACCAGGTCGGGTGAACCGGAGTCGCGTCACTGGAACGAGGTCATGAACTGTCCCAGAAAGCAGATCGCCAGATGGCACAAATTGAAAGAGTAAGACGACGCCATGTTGTTTGTCGACTTGAATCTTGATTCCTGAAACCTAAGGTCGTAACTCCATTCCACATTTAAACTACCGCCTCTGGAAAGCTCCTAACGATGTACAGAAGATACTATAGGTCAAGACCGAAGATTACGTAAGATTTATTATCGTAGATCTAATATTAAGAATGTCCAAGTAAGAAAACACTGAGCCATGTTTTCCGACATGGGGTCAAGGGAGGCCAGAAGCTGCCAAAGGAGGGAGTGGCACAAGCCGCACAAAATTCTTCAGTTCTTGACAAATTTCGTTAGCATAATAAAATGTAAAGAAGTGGCCTGCAGTTTTGATGGAGAGCACCATGAAGCCAAGATTTCAGTTCAGGGTTGGGTTTGGCCTTTGACCTCCTCTGTAGAGCCGCTACTGTCAGAAGAACGTGAATATGATTAGGGCCTACCGAGTATCCTCGAATCATCAGACTTATTTACAAATGTTTGTGTAGCCTTAATTATTTACTTAATTACTTACTTATTAATTATATACGTAATTATTACGCAAACACATTCGAGGTTACCATTTATTTACAAGATGTTCGAACACTTATGAATGCAATGCCCTAAACTGATGGACCCTAACCTGATATCGAACTAAGAACTCATTTTTGCTGCTTATACTCCTACATAATCTGTGTAATTTACTCAGCATTAGCCACTATCGCCTAGTAAACTGTAACATTAACCAATCTAATGTACTGTTATCTGTTGACTTTTATAGCGCCGTTACAATAAGACAAAGCATCAATCGATGGTCGCTTCAAGTGGAACTGCAGTCAAGACTAGTAGTCCGTTGGAGAAGTCCGGTCGAAATCTAGTCTCGATTTCGTAAAAGTTCCCAAAACCTCGCAGGCTGAACAACCGACTAAACTCTTTACAGGAAGTTAATCAAAGACTCGTGAATATTAAATGTAAAGGTATATGTTTTCTATAGCGACCGTATGGCTTCGACCATGCTCAATTTTCAGTTAATTTATCGGGTAAGATCCTTTACCACCGCTGCCCGATGCATATAGGCCTAGGCCTAATAATCGATCTTAATAATCCTCCTTATCCTTACCCTCCTCCTTCTCTTCTCCTCTTCTCCTGCACCTTCTCCTTCTCCTTCTTCGCCTAAAACGACATTGTACTCAAGCACCGATTCTAATCACAAACCACATCCTGAATCTTCAACCACGACTGTAAATTTCCAATTACAGTCTACAGACGAATCTTGATCGCAGTAACTTCATTGTACAGTGTAGGTAAGTTGTAATAAATTCAACTATTCTTAAATTACGAAATAATAATAGAAATGCGTGTAACAAGTAATGGATATAAATATGTTCTGTGATCGCTATTTTTCTTGTTTAAATCACAGATGCCAGCAGTTGAGCATTTTGCTTTCGTATAAGTCCTATATCCTATGAAAAATGAAAAATACCTTTTTGTTCCTCAGTTTTGGTAGACTTTCACTAAATGGCTCTTGAAATTCGTAATTCTTTTGGAACTGTTTGCAAAGAATGTTTAGGAAATTGTGATCGTAAACTCAAAATTTTCTAAAGCGCTACTTAAAGTTAAGCGCATGGCACCAGCTCATAGCGGAGGCGCTGCATCAAATCAAATGAGATCTCCAGCGGGTGAAGTATGAAGGACAAAACCGGTTGCCATGAGACCAGAGAAAGAGAGAGAAGGAGACAGGAGCTGTTATGGTCGGCTGTGTTTCGGTTTTGAGAAATGGGAAGGCAGCGGATGGGCTGGACCCGGGTAAGATTCCTTGAAAAGGGGAACTTCAGATTTGAATGGAGAGCCTGAGCCCAGACTGACAGATAGAGGAGCTTGAGACAGATGATGTTTGATGAACGACTGAAGAGGTGCAGGAAAAGAGAATTTGGGGAATTCAGTTAGTAGATCGTTACAGAGTCGAGCTGAAAGATTGATTCTGCATTCCACTCGTGATCCGTGAGGGTTAACAATGTTAGCATGTTTAGCCTATGCTTCCTGCCAGGAATCAGTTTAAGCTGCAGAAAAACCCAGCGAATTTGATATATTATTTATTTTTAAAACATGTTTGGCTTCTTTTAAAAGTAATGAAACTTGCTATTATCGTGTCTCTGTAACCCAGCATTCAAAAGGGTATTGTACTATTTTTAGTGTTAATTTGTACATTGGTGAGAGGCAGTGATACAAAATAGCTACCGATACCGTGTTGAACGAAAGCATTGACTTGAATGTGTTATCGTTCGTGTTAGTCGAAAACTTAAAACATTAATAAAATGTGTGTATATAATGCAAAATTGCGCGAGATGTTAAAACAATGACTTTTTTCGATCAGCAAATATTGTGTTCCTGCAACTCGGTGTTAGCTCTTTTTCACTTAGTATAAACATAACATAACTAGGGGTTTAAAGACACATAATCTGTGCTAGAACCACTGCCAGTTAACTGGAAATGCTTAATGGCCAATAATTCCTAACTTCTTCTTAAGGCTGTGACAGTGTCGACTGAGACAGTACTGTCGTCCAAACCATTCCACACGTCTACAATTCTTACAGTAAAAATTCTCTGCCCTGCTGTTCCTCTCGGTTTCTTAATTTATGTCCTATGTCCTCGAGTCGCCTCGTCTGCTGCTAATTCAGGGAACCTGCCTCACTGCGCTGCCTCCTTCTCAGTGGTAATCGTACAAGCTTCAGTTGAGTCTCCTCTGCTCCTACTTCAAACATGAACGACCTATTGCAAATCCATGTTGACTGCCTTTCTTATATTATACTCGCGCAATTGCTCCACTGTGTTATCCTTAATTTCCATGATCTTGCACCCAATACTAGTTAAACTACTTACTGATTTGAAGTTACATAGTTCACTTCTGTTTCCCTACTTTAAAAATGGCAGCAGTAGTGCATCTGCGCATTCACGTGATGCCTCTCCAGTCTGCGTTGATGCACTGAAGGCCTGTGCAGCCTGTGCTAATGCTCTGCGGTGTCTTCTTTAACTTCGTCTAAAAATTTCATGTGTAGTTCATCTATACCTGGACTCGTTTCAACCTGTTTTAACCTTTTCTGCTATTCCACCACATTTTCCTTAACGAATCCCCGAGACAATCCCTTTCCACGACTGCCTGCAAATGTTTTGTTGGGCTCAGGAATGTGTCCACTTTCCAAAAAAAACCAAGGAGATTAAATATTTATTGAGCACTTCAGCAGCTGGCACATCATCTGCAATGACTTCTCCATTTCCCTCTTCCTTCTTCAGTGGACGTACCCTTTCTTTCCGTTTCTAGCATAGTTGTAAAAACTATTGCTGTCCTCCTTTACATTCCTTCATAAATTCTGCACAAAATTTGCTAATGTTTTCTTGTATACATTATTGCAGATATTCCTCTTAGGGCCTACTCACCTCCTTGGTTCATAATTTCTCGAGTCTTGAAGTATTCTCCTGATGCAGTCCAGTCTTTTCTTTCTGTAACTTCTGAAATTCTTCCTTGCTTTGTTTTCTTCTTATTGGTTCCATTTCGCTTAGGTATGTTGTGTTCAATAATCTCCCTCATGACTTCTGTAAACTTTCCCCATCCCTCATTCAGTAGTAGTAGTATCCTATATCCCTTAAGGGGGACGTAGCGGAGGCCCTCGTTTTCTTTTCTTTAGGCCTCTGAGCCGCCAATGGGCGAATCCCAAGGTCCTGGACACGTGACCAGCGCATAGCAGGACTTGCCGTTTACCTCCCAGCTTACGCCGATACCAAATTATACTGCTTGGTGACAGAGGCACATTCCAGGGTATTTACACGGAGTCGAACCCGCAACCGCCTAAACTTTGGCCAAACGCATTACCGATAGACCACCGTGCCGTACAATAATTTCGTTTCACACACTTTAGATCGAATGCCATGACATAGAACTACAGTCGATTGCCCTGACCAGGATTCACTCATTCACTCCCATACCTTTTATGCATGTATCAAATGCTTTTCCTTCAACCTTTTCCTTACTAATTCGTAGAAGAAGTTGGGTCTTTTGTAATAAACTTTGACTTCGTGGATCTGCTCCATAACTAATTCCGATCTGACTACCTGAAGATCAGTAGTAGGCCTACTAAAATGCTCTCATATTCTCCACCATATTTTCTTCAGATGCTATCACCAAGTCGAACACGTCCCTCCCCCGTGAGTGCCATTACGCGCTGCTGCTTAAAGATGTTCAGACTTCGTGATTGTCTAGTGGTTCGCATGCTGGACTGTCAACCGACAGGTCAGAAGTTCAAATCCCCGCCAGGGCAGAACGACTTTTGGAAATTTCTGCTCATCTACACATAGCTATCCATCTACACATAGCTATCACCTCCTAGGGAACTGGACGCTAACTAAACTTGTGCCACCGCCAGCCTACCAAGCCGTCATCTAGCGCAGCCGGGGCCCCTTGGCGAGTGGGACGCAAACTAATCTCGTGAACTGATCTGCCTCTGTCGGCCAGCTTAATAATTGTAAATGTATGCAATTTTCTGTAGCGACCGTACGGCCACGACCCTTCTCATTTTTTCAGTAAATGTATCGGGGCGAGACCCTTCACCCCCGCTGCCCGTTTTAATGGGAGCCACTCTATCCTAGGTCCCGGCGTACGGAACGTGCTAGCCTTAGATTAAAATCTATGACATACAAATACACCAAGGTCTGTATGCGAACCGGCATCCTCACGCAGAGGCTCCTTGAGGAACGCTTTAACCAGCGTACTAATTTGCAGACACCAAGGGGTAGAAGCGGAGGGTACTAATTTGCGGTCTATAAATATTAAATGTAAATGGTTTTCTATACCAAAGAGGTTATATAGTATATATCATTGTTCTATACCGACCGTATGGCCTCGACCCTGCTCCACCGCTGCCCGTTTGAATGGCGCCACCCCATTTAAGGTTCCCGCGTACGTTCCGTTAGTAACCATACCTCACTTTTACCCTTTAGTTCAACCGCCTTCCAGCAGTAGCAGCTCGACAAAGGTTCCCAGAGATCATGGTTCCCGGCAGCTGAACCCTTGGCCTGTTAGTTATAGGCCACTTCTGTACCACTTAATATTCTACCGGATTTTAATATGAATTGATGCTTGTTGTGCCGCCCTTTGGAATTCCTACCCCTCCCCCACTTCCGAAAACTAGCCTTCGGACAGGTACACTAAAGCTCCTATACTAGTACCTGGTTAGTTGTTACACAAGAATCGAAATCTAAATTCCGATAACAATTATGCATGTGTTAACAAGATATTACCAATTTACTAATTATAAGTAACAAGATAGTACCAGGTACTAATATTTTATTAAATTACTATTAGGATTTTCAGATTTTATTTTTGAAACGAACCATAACAGTAACAACTTTGCAAATCAAGCGCAAATTTTACAGAATTAAGGTCACGAAGTCTAGTTAGACTAGTCTGATGGTCTCTGTGCTAAACATATTCTCGTCTACGCCGGCAGTAACTCGATAGAACTACCACAACCTGTCCACACGTTTGTCGCCGCGCCTCTCGAAGTCGTCTCTATTCTCTACTTTGAAACTGAATTTCAGTTAATGTATAGGCTTTTTGCATCCGAATTCGATAAGAAGTGCTGGTCAATATTGCATCCAATACTCTTTCAAGAAGTTTGGCAGTCAATCTATCAATCAATTAGACTTAGTAAACAAAACAAGCAATTAAATAAATACTTAGGCAGAAATAGTTGACACTGACGCCCAAAGCCCTGCAACAGAAAACTGGTTAGCGCTGTTTTGAACACCATACAACGAAGAATAATTCACAATATGATCTCAAATCTGTTGCTGAAGCTTCTTCTACATCAAACCTTACAAGTTTTCTGCACTGGCTTCTGTAATGGGTTATTTTACTGGTAACGGCAACAACACATTTTATGGTGTTACTGACCCAGGTGACTCCCGGATTTAAAATTGGGAGCAACATACAAGTTTAGTCTTGCACATAACAAGAAAAACCATCAGGAAAATGAACGTCTGCCAGATTTGATATCTAGCAGACTTTCATTTACCTAAGGTCCGTTAGCATGTCCATTAGCACTTGCCCAAATCTGTCGCTGATGTGGTTTTAAGAAACGGAGTACAATCGGGTATACGTGTATCTGCATAATCTGGGTTAAGACAGCATGCAAATGGCATAAAAACGGCAGAACTCTGAAGCAGTGCTCTGAAGCACTGAGAAAAACTAATAGCACTTAAGGTGAAATAGAAAATCACTGAAGTTAAATCAATCTGTTTGGTGCATGAGGTAACTTTATATCCAAAATTGTTATAACTTGTGGAGAAATTCATTTAAAACAGTTCATTAATTTTGAGCATTCACACAGCAGTCTTCAAGACATCTACTCAGGAGCGCTCCAGACAGAATCAGTTGCCTATCTAATAATACTGAAGTGCCGCATTTGGCCCAAAAGTGACTGCAAAATCAAACATCCATATCAAAGGAAAGAAATTACTCAAGGCAACAAGTGTAGATGGGAAGACAGCCCAGTTTCCTAAACAGCACCAATCAAACAAGAATGATATGCATATCTCAACAGTGAACTATGTGCCAACCAAATTCTAAAGCACAGTAAAATTGTCACAGCCAGACAAAGAAGGACACAGAAGAAAACCTTTTTGGCAACATAACTCACAAAAAAGCTGCTGAACAAGATGCATTTCTGCAAAAAAGCAGCAAAAACTCTGTAATAAAACTGCATCCATAAAAACTTCAGCTCAGCAGAAAGGTCAGTCTGATAAACAATACAGTGAAAACCACAAATAACTGGAAGACAAGTATTTCTATATCTAAACACATCATTTGCAGTTTTTCAAATGCTTCTCAAGTTCATAACGATAGAACAGTCTTCAGAAAAACGCAACAGCGATGACAGAAGGAAAGCATTCACTGACAAGCGTCAAAACCAGGAACATCTATGTCGCAACGTTCGACTGATATTATGCGAAAAAGAAAAATGCGAACCTACAGCCAACATTACACATATCTTCACAACAAAGTTAATCTCAGATGACAGAACCTGTCCAATGTAGTTGGAAAGCATTTGCACAAGCGTTACGACTGCGCTTAGCCCCTTGCCTTATGCTGGCTGTCTTTGTGTTCGAGGTGGTCGATGATCTTAAGAGCAGCATCGGGAATTCTGGTTCCTGACCACAAACAAAGCAACATCACCAATCGATCAGTGAACTAATCTGATCAGATGAATCAATCTGATGCACAAGACCTGCAGTTGTAACTATGTGAACAAGAAATCAATCCATCAGGCTTAAAAGCGTTTGAGAACACAAATCAAATACTGAAGACAAATGGTGAATCAATCACAGGATTTACAAATAAATGCAAAAAATCACTGTTAGATTAAAAATATCTAATTTAAATTTCTACAGCACAGTTATCCTAATAGACACAACACCAACAGATTTTTGCTTAGAAGTCAAACCTCGTTAAATAATTATAATTCATCGTAAAGAGTCAGTCATAATCAAACAGGTCATGATTGATCCCTTTTTTAAACTACAGAAACCTATCTATCCATTGATAACCTTAAACAATAATACACAAAAATAAAAATAATAAAATAAAATAAAAATAATAAATGTTACAGACACATGAACGTGTTCTGTCAAGCTTTGCACGTATGCAGGAGCTCACCAGTAGTGACTCCTCTACTTATCTGAGTATTGTTTGCTTACTGACAAACTTTTGTTCCAAATTAGCAGTAACATTGTTTAGCCTAGCCCAGGCAGTGCTTTTGCAAGATCTTAAAAGTGCAACAATAAGTTTCTAGGTAGTTAACTAACCATCCATTTAATGCCGAAGAAATTAATTACTCATTCAGTGGATTTATGTAAAGACAAATGCAAACAAGTCAATTAAATTTAATTCCTCAAATTTTAGCACCTGCCCTAAGAACTGTAAAATTTGACTAACCTGGACCAAATACTTCACAGACACCAACTTTGAAGAGGAAGTCGTAGTCCTGCGGAGGAATTACGCCACCAGCTGCCACTAAGATGTCGCTAAAACAGTTTAAACGATTTATTACCATTATGTAGTTAGAGTTGCTCATTTATATAACAAAAGGCTTATAAATGGTAGAGGTCTCTACTCCATTTAATACATTTGGAACACGCAACATGTATATAACACTGAGTGCTGTCGAGGAAATAACGAGAACTACCGATAAGTAATTTCTTTGCATACTATTCTGGAAGAAAGATATTTGTTTGCTCTCATCTGTTGTTGGCAAGGATTTGAAGGCAAGCACAATCTTTTTCCAGTAATTTGGTGGCAAGCAGTGCTAGAATCAGCGGCTTAATCTTCAGGGGACTCCAGCCTTCTCCATAGCTGATAGACCCAGAATTTCCAAGGATAACGAGACGTATTTTGTATTTTTTGTTATTAACAAAATATTATGTATAACGTATTTACAGCAACCTTCACAGAACCTGCTTGACCACCTGTTAAGCGATTTCCCTGTCTATTCAACTTCACCCGCTTTTAACTTCTTTCATTCCCCTCTCATCTTTCACCTCCACCTGTCAATCAACCATCTCTGTCCCATCCACATATGATCAGAGGACCTGTGTCTGTCCTTCAAGTCTCCCCTTTCAGTCTCCTTTTATGATCCCTGCCCATCCTACAGGTCTCTCTCTCTCTCTCTCTCTCTCTCTCTCTCAGTCTCATTTTATGACAGGTGTGAGCAAATTAGTTATACCGTTATTAATGATAGTCCAGCCTCACATATTAACAATATACTTCTGAAAAGTTAAAATAAATGACTCAAGTTAAATTAAACTAAGTAATAAAATCTACACTTGATGTTAAAAACTAAAACATCGTGGTCTTGCCCACATTTCACCACACCTAGCAGGGAGAGGAAGAGAGATAGGGAGGTGGGAGAGGGAGGGTAGGCAGCAAGGGGATGGGGAGGCACAGGGGCAGGAAGCGGGCAAGATTTAGCTAAAAGGGAGCAACAAGGAATTTCAACAGGAGGGACATTTTGTCAGACTAGTTTAACAGAAGTAATTGCCATCATCTCTTCACTCAACACTGTAAAAACATCCATCTGGATCACCTGTTTCATTTCTGTGATTCAGCCAGATTTTTCTCCATTTTCAAGTATAAGTCTTTTATAGGACGATTTCCATAATAAATTACAAACTGTGACGTATTTGAACTAATTAGTAAGCATGGTGATAAAACAGTGAGACTAGTAACATAATTTATATAGCCCTCTACAAGACTGTGCGATATGGTGGTCTATTGGTAGCGTGCCTGGTCTGTAATCTGACAAGATCCAGGTTTGAGCCAGCCCAGTTGATTCCATGTAACAGTCTTGGGCAAGTTGTTTGCATCCTCATGCCTCCATCACCAAGCAGCAGGATCTGGTACCAGTGTAAGATAGGAAATAAAAGGCAAGTCCCATGATGAGGACCTTAGAATTCATCCACCGCCTGCTCAATGATTCCTCCCCTTAATTCTGTTGTGGGACTTGGGAGCTTCATTTTACTTAAAAAATATCTGCTCACAAGTATTCCCTGCCTTTCAACAACAGAACCAGTTTATCAGCACTGAAAACTGTTCTTATTTGCAAACACCACACTGGAACAACTGAATACTGATGGCATGTCAAAAGTACTAGCAGTAACATAGGTGGTGGGTACATACGGTCTGCCAAGCTCCTTAAGGCTTTTGATGAGTTCTGGAACAAGCGTTTTGTGCCCGGCTGCAAGCGAGCTTACTCCCACGATGTGTACATCTGAGTCAATTGCCTGCTGAGCGGCTTCCTTTGGAGTCTAAAGTAAAACACACACTGTCAAGAGTTGACATGAAATTAACTATATCAAACACTTGATCTGCAAAACTCCACTGAAGATTTTGCCATTTTGCCACGACAAACCATCTGGTTTGTAAAATCAGTAAAACCATTATTGTGTGTGTGTATATATATATATGTAAATATTTATATGTATGTAAATATTTATACATCACCTCTTAGAAACTCACAAAGGCACTAAGAACCTCATTGAGGGGCATTACAGAATAATGTACATTGTACAAGGTTATAAAGCGTCCGGACAGTACCTAAATGGCACATTCGCTTTGTGAATTCTGATCCAACACGAAGGTGCCAAAGCCTCTTTAGTAAGTAAGTAATCTTTATTCAGCATGAGCCAAACACCAACACTTTACAACAATAATGCATACAAAACATAAAGACAAACATAATGTCAGCAAAAAAGATGCAGTATTTTATAAACAGTAGAAAAGTCTTACGGAATACACAGTATTTCAAAATCTAACTTTACACACAGTTCGAAAGAAAGCGAACAGCATTTACACTGGATTAATCATGAGGATTAGTCTCATTCACAGTTCTAATATTAATACAGTGAGTGAACATTGAAGGATCTTTTATGTGGAAATGTACGACCTCTTTACTGTAAACTAAATTTATTGGAGTGCCTCCTAACTGCAGAAGGACCTTGTTATTTTACTTATTCTTACAGATAACAGTAGCCCAACACTTAAATCATTCTTACCATAAAAAGAGTCCAATATTCTAACCGTAAACAGTAGCTCAATATTCAACTATCCTTGCTGTAAAGTGGTCAATATCTTACCACAAACAACACCTAAGGACTAATTCTGGCCAAAAACAGTAGCCTGATGTTTCTTACTCATCCCTAAACAGTGGCCCAATATTTGACTCATTCTTACCGCAAACAGTGGTCCGATGTCAACATCGAAACCAAGATCTGCAAATCCTGTTGCAATGACCTTGCCTCCTCTGTCATGACCGTCCTGACCAACCTTGGCAACAAGGATTCTTGGTCGACGACCCTCATTCGCCATGAATTGCTACAAGTTAAGACAGATTATGATTAAAAAGCAGGAATCTCAGGCATCAGGAATGATGAGTCTGCAGAACCTACTTATTCATGTTGCATGCACAAATAAGCAGTTCAAACAAATAGCTGAATTCACCAATACTGACAGGTATGGCCAGTTTCTCATAATGTAAAGTACTGTAATGCAAGGTAAAGTACTGTAAATAATGCAGTTATGTTCTTTACTGTACTGCAAAATGCCTCTTAGCACATGATCAAGGCTGCAGAATGTCACTCTGGCAAAAGATGGACAGTAAAATATCACTTTCACAATACCTCTACTAAAAAAATATCACTTTCACAATAGCCCCACTGTAAGATATCACAAAATCTCCACTGTAAAATATCACTTTCAAAAGAATTCGACTGCAAAATATCACATTCATAAGACTCCTACTGTAATCTATCACTTTCACAAGATGCAGCAAGAATCAAACCCTGGAAACAGAAGCAACTGACAAACAGACTTGAAACATTAGCCACCATTCAACCACAAGACAAGGATTTATAAAATAAGACAAGCTACATACAAAACGTTTCTCTTGAGCATGCACTAAACAAATCAGGGATTACAATTATAATTAAAAACTACCTACCTCAACCCTCTTGATAACTTTGGTGATTTCATCCGTCTCCCCATATTCTGTCTTGTATGCTCCACTAACCAGTCGTCCGGTTGCTACGTGTCTTCCATACACTTTCTCCATGGCATCTGTGATCTCGCCCAAGGTTGCCCGGGCCCTCGATGCCTCGATTGCCAGCCCCAGAAGATTGCCCTCACCTGTCTTGCAACAGTGTGTGATGGCATCCAGACAGTTGGTCGTCTATTAAGCACAGTTAATCAGATTATCAGATCCATGTTCTGAATATTAGTCATAAAAACCACTGAGGCATATGAAACACTTCTAATGGTAAGGGGATAGCCCCTGCCACTTAATGGATTTGTTGACCTTTTAGGGTTTCCTTTTGATATCAGGTACAGAAACCTTTTTAACTTAAATTATTACAACATCATGCTTGAAATTTTTGCTATTGGTCAATCAATTAACAGCTTCAGTAATCAATCGGTGGCTTCAATCAGTTGACTGGTCGATCAGTATAAAATCCTTAAATGGCACATACTTTTACCAAATGTTTTTACCAGTCATATTTCATTGGGAATTTGTTTATATCATCATCATCATCATGATCCATGGACCAAGAGCCCGTAGGTGTCCACTGCATGCATTATCTCTTGTCTCCACAGATCCCGATCCTGCGCTGTTCCTATCAAGACGTGCAAGTCTTGCTTACACCAATCCTTATATCATCTGTCCACTCCCTATTAGGTCTTCCTCGTCTCCCATTTCCGTCCATGATTCCCATCATCACGCTTTTTAATTTTCTGCTGTCATCCATCCTGCACATATGTCCAAACAAACGTAATTTCCTTCTCATTATTACTTGTATTAGATCTTCTTTTATGCTTAGTCTTCTTCGGACCTCCGTATTTTTTACCATCATTGTCCAATTCAGACGTAATATTCGTCTATAGCAGTACATTTCAAATGCTAATATCTTATCTTGATCAGTCTTTTTGATTGTCCATGCCTCACAAACATACAGAGCTGTGCTAAACACGCATGTTTTCAAGACGTTTAGTTTGCATTCATTAATTGAAGTACATACCTGTGTCACTGTAGATACCAGTAAATATAGCAACCCACCTTTTCATTGTCTCTGGTCTCACGCACTTTGTTTATGCGTGCAATTTGTTTCTCCCGGACCATCGTGTTGTCAATGGTTAGCACATCAACCTTCTCCACCTTGCTTGGGCGGTACTTGTTCACACCAACAATCGTTTCTAAAGATACACTTCAGTTGTAACATAATGTAAAGTAGCACCTTTTAAAAAGCCTCTCATGGTGAGGCGCCACACTAAAATTGTCTGCTTCCGACCAAGTGACTCGGAGTCAACTGTCATTTTCAAATTACTTAAACCAGCTACTTGCTTTCCATATAGTTTCTGAAGCATAGTGAATAGCTTCCCAATGCCTAGTATCAACAATTTTATGCTCTATACTGATGCTGGCCATTATATACTTACACCTACATAGCTATACTTAATCGATCCTCACCTAGTCAACATATATAAATCAGCTAACACCTCTAATGTAAATAAAATGCGAATACTGGGAGAATTGCTAAATAAATGAGTACTAACACAAGTTGTGAGGTTATATATAAGCTGTCCTGTTCTTGGAATTTAAGTGGTCATGTTTGTACCTCGGCCAAGTTATCCCTTGCCCTCGAGACCACATTTGAGTTTATTCTACAGAGAAATGCAAACAAGTGTGTTGCCTACCGGTACACTGTTTATTTTAGAGCATTTTAACAAGTGTATTACCCACCCAAGTTGTTTATTCTATGGAGGCATATAAAAATGTGTTACTTTTAACTTTTACTTATATGGTACTACAGAGTCAAGCCACTAAACCTGACTGGCAAATTCAACAGACCATGTCCACTGTCAATTCTTGCTTGTCTTCTTGCAGCACACTCCTCAATTCGTAACTTTGGCATTCCAGCAGCCACAGCCTTAGCCATTCCACCGATCTCTTCCACCTGGAAATGGAAACCACAAGGACAACTGCACCTACCTTCAGTTTGAATCACTATAAAAAAACTACAGATTTAACCTTGCGCTCTGTTGACCTATATTTCATCATCCATCTGTACCATCATCTTGTCATCTATTTACACAATCTCAAAATCCAACTATACCATCACCTTATCTATTTACATACAATCATCTCTTATCATCTCATATTTTATCTATAACATTACCATATCCTTTCTGTATACCATCAACTGATTTATATCATCTGAAAATCCATCTGTGTCATCATCTTATCCTTTGTCTATACCACCACCTCATTTACACAATCTATCATAATCTAATTATACCATAATCCATCTATGCTTACATACATACATCTCATTCATTATCCACTTATTTAATCCCATAACCCATTAATACAAGAATCTTCGTATTTCACCATCCACCTTAACTGATATTTAAATTTTGAATTTCTGTTTTTGATAGCAGCCAAACACAAACAATGTTGGTCACGTGAATAGTGTGCATAACAAACCTCCTTGATGACTTTGTTTGCTGCCTCATAGATATCATCTGTGAGACACTCCATCATGTAAGAACCACCCCAAGGATCTGCAACCTACAGAAACACCTCTAATTTCTTAAATATATGAACAGATATATCATTATAATACAATGAAACCTCCATATGATGCTACCTTTCGCAGCCATATAAAGTATCACATCATCAGAAGACTAAATTATAATGAACTCACAGTGTACTGATTTCAGTTGTTACATGGGTTGCAACTTAATCATACCACGTAACAAATGCAGTTAGATTCTGCAATACAGCAACTCTAAATTGTGAGACCAACTTGATTCCTTTTGAGTTTTCCTTTCAACCGTCAAAGTAAGGTTTATGCGATTGTACATACTGTCTTTAAACTGTTGGTAATCAATAAAAAACAATTACAAAACAAGAAATTACAAAACACCCAAGATGGCTGCACGAGACATATTTATCTGAGAACCGCTGTTGTATTTGTTTAATAAATTTGCAAATTATGGTTGCTCTTTATTCAGCCAGAGGACATTTCTGGTGTGAAAAATTGCTTTCAAGTCAGCTGAAAACTCAAACATTGACTTACATGTGGGTCATGAAGTTTTCCTCTTTCCGAGGTAAAAATCTGGGAGCTGACTTAAAGCAGTACATGCAACGTTGACCTGAATGCGAGTATGGTAATTTACATGGTTTTGTTTCAGATTTATGCTCAGAATTAGACATAAATCATGTTCAGGAAAATTGACTTTTACGTGACAATCTGAACTGTTTTTACAATTTCAGCGATGAGTATGTTGGTTTCTTTTATGGGCCATGGATACAGTAATTGGTAAAACATAATTATGGGCCAATGTTTGGTGGAACTGATACACTTATAAATAAACGGCATATATATGAAACTAAATGCCTAGCTAAAGAAGACAGATATTTGAGTTTGCTTGCATATGGTTATTGATTGTAAATGTTTACATGTCTGTGTGTAAAGACTGGTGTCCCAAAGAACAGTGTCCTGGACATTTTATCAGCAGTTTTGATCAATCTCATGCTATAACAAAATAAAGTGGCTCCATATAAATTTTAGATTACACTCTAAAGCTCTATGTAGATTCTAGATTACATTACAGAGGTCTTTGTATGTTTCAGTTTGTATTACAGTTTTGTGCTTACCTTGGGGATTCCTGATTCCTCCTGCAGCACAATTTGGGTATTTCGTGCAATGCGAGCACTGAATGGTGTTGGAAGACCAAGGGCTTCATCAAAAGAGTTGGTATGCAGAGACTGAGTTCCACCGAACACGGCCGACATTGCCTCTATCACAGTACGGATAATGTTGTTGTACGGATCCTAGAAAACCAGAACAATTACTGCACTAATGGATACAATTCACAATGCAGCACAAGAACACTTAATTACTGCACTAATGTAAACACTGTATAATGCATTAATGTAAGTAATATGCTGCAATGGAAAATCGATTACATCCAAAAACCCTAGAGGAACAAACAATTACTGCACTGATGTAAGCAATGCACAATGCCTTAAGAGACGTAACATATTTTCAGGCCTAGAACATGCACTTCTAGGAATGCATCTTGTTGAAAGGGTGACTTATGTGCGGAAATTTAAAAAATTTTCAAACCAGCTATATTCAACAACGACCGACAACAAATGAAAGAAATTAAATCACAAAATTTGGGAAATGAATGCAGCACTAGGCTTACTGTAGCAGCAAGTGCAACTTTTATAAATGAGTACAGCATCTGCCGTTTTGTTAAACTGGATTACATTTGCAACTGCTGATCATGTAGATCTACAGTTAGTTAGTACTTGCTTCGATTTTATTATCATTATTATTAAACAGACATTCATAATGAGAGCAATTAATAACAGCCTCGATTACTAATAAAAGATACCCACTACTATCTAAAACCAATATTTGAATTAAATTATGACCCAATCTTTTGCGTTCGGGCTGCTTGCATCTTGTAAGTTTAAAAAATATGGCTACCATAGATTGTTTGAGAAAGTTGAACACTGTTCCTTAAGCAGGATTTCACAAATTGTACATCAGCATTGATCCATTGTACAAGGATGCAATAATAAGCTGTACATCTGTTTCTAAATGAATTTAACAAAGACTCATAAATAAGATCCAGCCTATGACAACGCAACATCTGATAATCGAGCTTAACGGTCTTTAAGCACAGACAATTCACGCTTCTGTTATTATTATTATTATTATTATTATCATTATTATTAATTATTATTATTATTATAAGAAGATCTATAAGGTGCAAGTTAATATAAACAAATACAACACAAATGCGCCACTTATTTGGGGCAGTTAGAGGTACACAGTCAGTAAATCTGAGGCAGGTTACTGAAGAATGTTTGCTAGGGGCCCAATACATTACTAAAAACACACTAAGAATATCAGCAGATACCTATATCGCCCAATTACAACATCCGATAATTAGATATAATTCTACGCTAGAATTGTCACCGTGTTAATTGGAAATTCCCTGAACATCTTGATCTCTGACCTGTTCTGTGAGGGACCAGCCAGACGTCTGGCAGTGACAGCGAAGGGTCAGTGAGTTAGGGTTCTTCGGATTGAAATGCTCCTTCAAAAGGGTGGCCCACAACTTTCGAGCCGCTCTCAGCTTGGCGATTTCCTGAAAGGAAAACATGGCAATTCAATGTGATTCAGTGTTGAAGAAGAAGGGCTGTCCCTTAAGTCAATCCTGAGAGGCAGTGTATGGGTATGAAATATTAGCGACTTCATTTTCTTAGCCTTGGTACATAAGGTCAGGTGGCCAGGCCTCTCCCTCACTTCAATGTAGCAGTTTGTAAACTGTAAGCAGCAGGTATGCTGCAAATGAACTGAATGTAAATTCCCAGAGATTTCAAATACAACAACTTATTTCAACAACTCATGTGGTTGCATGAAATTGAATCCCCAAAAGAGATAATCTGGCTGAACGAGGCAAGATTGCAAAGGCTTTGATAGAATTATCAGAATACACCAAACATTACACTTTTGAGATGAAACAACAGCAAGCCTTCACATTAATTCATTCAGAAAATTTTTGTAGCACCACTTTAAGAAGTCTTCTCAGAAGCACTACCAACCAAGTCTTGAAAAACCAAAAAGTTTTGCAGAATGTCAAAATGTGCCACTGTTTATATGCCAGGCTCTAAAGTAACAAATATATCGAAACCTGCTTAGCACACTGTCCTAATCCATTTGGCAGAGCCACTTGAGACCTATGAGGCTGCAAAATCACAGTTCTACAACCACATCATGAATGGTTTCAGAGAAAAGCACCAGAAGCCTCACTCCACAATGTGTAAACCATCTTACCATGTAGAAGTTCATTCCGATTCCCCAGAAGAAGGACAGACGAGGAGCAAACTGATCAATCAGCAGTCCAGCCTTCAACCCTACAGATACACACACACACACACTATTCAAACAGCACCTTTGTGAGGTTCTTAAAATGCACCACACAACTAGCCAGATCCATAGATACACTCCAACACACAAGTACTGTTGGTGGTACATTCAGAAATTACACTGAAGCCTTCTCAGAACAGTCTTCTTCGGAACAGTTTCTCCTGTCTGCCAAGTTCAAATCTTTTCTTAGGATGCACCTAGTTAGGCCTCTAGTTAGGCTGCCATGTTTGCTGCACTTCTGAAAAGTCCCTTAAAGGTGCTCTATAAATATGTACAAACATGCGTGCATAATCTGTTGGTTGGGCTCTGCATGTGTGCAGGAGACAGCCAGTGGTAACTTGAACTCTGTTTGCATACTGAAGAACGTTTCGTTCTTATTGACCTCAACATTATTTATCACAGACAGTGCTTCAGTATAGTACTTAAAACGCTCTGTATTGTCTAGATAAATACACAAATACATACATAAGACATACATACATAAAGAACATGCTCCCTCATAACATGAATTCTGATACAATATTGTTTGGAACATGGAACCCAAATTTAGTTCAGCTCTAGAAAATGACCTCATTACAACACAAAACTTTAACAACTCAGTCTTTAAAAGGAGGTTTTTGATACAGCTCCAAAATACAGTGTTACGAGTTTCTCTAGTATATTCGATTACATCATAAATTACAAATCTGGAAGCATGTCCTTGTGTTATTGACAATAAACTGCCTGGGTTAATTTTATAATTTGTGAGTTTGTAGCTTACCATAGTGCACACATGGTAAATAGCTTATACTGTTCATTAACTTCACTCTGTATATGTATTTTTGGACAGTAAAACACATCTTTCCAGCTGCCTTCCCTCACCTGTTCTACAGTATTCCAAGCCATCAGCCAGTGTGAATGCGGTTTCCAGGATAGCATCAGCTCCTGCCTCTTGCATGTGGTAACCGGATATGGAGATAGAGTTGAACTTGGGCATATTCTACAGAAATGCACCAAATGAGAAACAAAAGCAACAAACTGAAACCACTCTGTTATCTGTTTAATGGGTAGCCTTCGATGTGTGCATGCTCCGGCTGTATGTATGTGATAGTGAAAGCTGGTGCTATACGGTGAATAACATGACAACATAAAAGGTTGTTTAGAAAATGCAGTAAGTTGGCATAATGTTCTCAAAATCAGGACAGTTTTCACCAAATGCTTTCATGGCCCATAGGTAATGGGTAGCAACACAGGATTTTCCCCAGAAGGGACAGTTTGCAAACTAGAAGCTCTGTGAGGGAGAGGGTAGTTTTGCCAGAAGGTCAAAAGTTCAAACTGAAGATCCTCAGTGACTCAGACATTTTTCATCAAGATTTTCTTTAAAATTCACTGGCCAAACCACAATCGACTCAGTCACCTTCATTTGGACTCTGAATTAAGCATAAATACTTGCATAATCAATGAAATTTCAGGCATCGACAGGCAACCCACTTTTGGTTGGCCTCATAACCTACTTCTACTTTATGACAGTTTGGAAAACGCAGTTCAACATATCAACTTGGGCAGTTAGTGCCTATAAGCCGAAATGCAGAATAAAAAAGTTGAGAATTAAATAAAAAGATAAATAGAATAAAAATAAAAACAGAACTAGAAAGTTTGGCATGCCAAAAACCCAAAATGGTGAAAGGTTTTCAAATGCTACTCTGAAGAACCACTCGAACCAAAGAACCGACAGACTTACTTACCTTTGACAGGTAGCTGAAGATATCTGCAATGATCTTCATAGAGGGTTCTGGAGGGAATATGTAGGTGTTGCGCACCATGAACTCCTTCAGAATGTCGTTCTGAATTGTTCCCGCTAATTCCGTCTGCTTAGCGCCCTAAGAGAGGAAAAGGGAACAGAAATCTACAAGATAACCTAACAAATTAAACTACAACAGACTTTCAAAGACAATGCCTTTAAGTTTTATGCTGGTACCAACTATTTTAGTGGCTTTGTGAGGTTCCTAAAAGGTGCTGTATAAATAGCCAAATACATACATATATATATATATATATATATATATATATATATATATATATATATATATATATATATACACACATATACACATAGAAAGCTTTTATCCTCCAAAAATACATTGTGAAAATTAACACTTCATACCTACCGCCATCTCTCAGGGAGTGATCTTTGTGCTCTTCTTCAAATGTGGCGTGCAATGGTCTAGTGTTTAGCATTCTGCATTGTCAACCAGGAGGTTGGCAGTTCAAATCTCCACCACAGAATATTTTGAGATTTGTATTCCACAAACACTGCTAGCAAACTCGGTTGCAAAATGAGTACACTGCTAATACACTGCTAGTACAAAGATCAAGCAGCACAGAGGGCTGGCCAGCCACATTCATATACCAAGAGAAGACTAAATTCACCAAAGTTTCATACCAATGGCTGTTTCTTAGCAGTTTACTTTAACAGACCGATTGTTATTATTAATCTGCTTATCTGTAATGTGCTTTAACATCCTCCGAGGAAGCATACATTAGTCGTAAAATATTGCAACAAAGCAAACAAAAGCGCACAAAAGAAACGAAGTGTCTGCCATACGTGTGCCTAATTTAAGACTGAAGGATGAAAAGATTCTGACTAAGATGTGAGCTCCTTGTCTTTTCTTTGCCTCTGTTTGCCCCTAGTTCTATTCGACTGTGGTCTTGTGCTGTCAGTTCAAGAGCACCTTTGATGTGTTTCGTGAAGAGGTGCTATATAAATGTGCACTTACGTTTACAATTAAGTGGCAATAGCTGTCCAAAGTTAAATGAAAGAGAAGGATTATTTGAAATTATAGTATAAAGGTCTTGAAAAAACCAAGACATGTAGTTATGATAATCATTCCTTAATCTTCGTTTTAATTACTGGTTTAACAACCAGAAGCCAGACACACCTGTTCTTCTGCAGCCACAATGTACATGGCCAAAATCGGAAGGACTGCTCCATTCATTGTCATCGATGTCGACAGCTTAGTCAGGGGAATTCCATCAAATAGCAGCTACAGTATTAACACACAATCACATCACGCATAAATTCGAATTAATTTATAGAAATTTGCATTTACTTATATAAGATTCTGTTACATGAGAAAATTTTTACACTTTTTCCTGGTACTGTGTACATTTAAAATGGTCACAATTGTCAAAGATTACAATGACAATATGATTGTGAAGAATAAACATGATTGTAATTTTAACTGTAACAGAACACAGCACATCTTAAGAATCTGTAAGATTTAGACTGTGTCAAATCTTATCGAATCACATATAAGATTTCAATACATCAGGATGTGAACTCAGTACACGCAGCCAAAAAGTCATAACCAATTCATCAGATCAACCTCCAGATCAGGACTGAACCTTAACTTCAGCAATTCAAGAACTGAACCCCAGACACAGAGGTGTAAACATAAAACATTACCAACCTATCACATAACGCAATAACCTCCAGATCAGGACTGAATCTTCACCTTCATATCCTCCACTGAATCAATCGCCACACCGGCCATTCCAACGTCTCCGTGCACCCTGGGGTTGTCAGAGTCATATCCACGATGGGTTGCGAGGTCAAATGCCACACTTAAGCCCTGCTGACCAGCCTTGATGTTTTCCCGGTAGAACTTGTTGCTCTCCTCAACTGTGCTGAAACCGGCGTACTGGCGGATGGTCCACGGCCTCTGGGTGTACATTGTAGGGTAGGGACCCCGTGTATATGGGAACTTCCCAGGCAGCTCTTCAGGTAATTTGGCAGTGTCGAGTTTTGTGTACAGTGGTTTAATGTCAATGCCCTGACAGCAAAATAAAAACCAAGTGCCAATGCCAATAAAAACCAAAACCAGAAAATTGTTATAATGATGTTGCTTCAATTTAATGTTAAGACTTAGTAGTGCATAAACACAGCTGTAAGAGATTCGAATCTTATGCATGTCATGTGAAATTGACATATGTCACATTTTCAAGCTGTTCCTCACCTCAAGGCAATCACCTTTGACATCAGCACTGCCTTAAATCCATAGCAAGTAATTGCATTAATAAGTGAATAAGTAAGTATAAGCACCTGAAGCGCACACAAACATTTGATCATGCAAGAAGACATATAAGTACATGCTAACAATTAGACACATACATATGTATGTGTCACTGTAAAAATTAAAAGGTGGTTTCGTGGAAGACAATTCCACCTGTTGGAGGAATGGCTGTGGTAGGGGTGGAAAAATCTAGCAATATATAGCCAGAGGTGGTAATTCTTGATTATTTGTAGCAGGTGCATGAATTTTGTGGAGAATGTTTTGTCAGTGCCACTAATGAATATATACTAAATGATAATTGGAAAGACTTGCTATAATAAAAGATTCTAATGCCACATGACACTTTATCAGAAAATAAATGATATGACACTTATTTTCCTCTTATCCAAATATTAACAGCTTTAAACTACTTTGTAATATGTAAGCACCCTTCACGCCTGTGCATCCATGCCCTGTTGAATGCTACGTAACACCCTTATAATTATTATCAAATTAAGTAAGCTAGCACCTTCTACTGTGTTTAATCGATATTTTTCCATCTGGCTATACACTGAGCATTCCTGAACCTATCTGCCAGGTGGCACCTATGATGCCATCTGGCAGACAACATGACAGCAAGAAAGGATGTTTACAAAAGGCCATACATCAATTTAAAATTTCTTCCATTTCTTCCAAAACTGGTGGAGCATTCCTCCTTTTTAATGGTGGACCATTCCACCAGTAACTGGTGCAGCATTCTACGTTTGCTGTGGTGGACTATTCCACACCTGCAGTTGGTGGTTTTGCTCCACCCTATCAAATGGTGGAAGTTCAAGACAAATATTGGTGGATTTCAGGAACCACCAAAATTGGTGGAACTTTCCAAATTTTGTACAGTGTACAAACAATTAAATGACATAGGCTTGTTCAGAATTGATTTCCAAACAAATTTCATGGATACACTTTAGCTCTCTCTTCAGTGGTTCATAAGATATAACGTTTCTGCCCTTAAGGGGTGAAATGAACCCAAAAAACATCTGGCTAAGGCCAGAACAGCATGCAAAGGTTTAATATATTCAATTTCTTATCTTAAACATATACTACTTCTTACCCCAAACATGTATCACAGGAGTATATCTCATCAATTACGAAACTCATCTATTACGGGGTTAAAATTCATGTGCTGAATTTGGCAGTGTTGGTAGGAAATTCCACCTTTTACTACAATTAATTGAGTCTTATTATGCCTGTTACACAGTGGTGGATTTTTTCACCCCTACCACATCCATCCACAGCCATTCCACCAATGGATGGAATTGTCCACCACAAAACTACCTTTTATTTTTACAGGGTACTGCATAAATATGCCATGGTATCACATCTTACAAGAGTGCCTGATCAATCTCATACTGCATACATATGCCACAATTTCATACCTCTGGAGTATGCCAGATGAGTTTCTTGGCAGGATCAGCACCTTTCAGTTGCTTCTTGGCCATTTCTGCCCATTCAGAGTGGAGCTCTGAGTGTCCCCATCTTTGACTTACACAGCAGCTGGCTGACAATGTCGCCTTATGAGCAAAAAATAAGAACTGTGACACGAAGACAGATAGAAGGAAGATGAACAGGGACATAGAAAGAGGGCGAGAGCCAGACTAAATCGAAGGGGGGAAAGACATATGCTGAAGAGACAGCAACATACAGACAGACAGGGAGAGTGACAGAAAAGGAGATAGACAAGAAAATATAGCGAAACTGAAAACCAAGTTAGATTAACTTCTAATCTAATCTAATCTGACAACTATTAACTTCTAATCTAATCTGCCACCTTCTATAGCACACCATAATATTGCTCAAGGCATCAGTCGATGGTCGTAAATAAGCAAAATATGCAAATAATAATAAATAGGTAAATAAGCAATACTGTTGTGCAAGTCAAATTACAGGACGAGTCTGCTCAAAAAGTCAAGAAGGGAATCCAGGAACACATGGAAACAGCCTATGAAGGAAACGAGTCCAGGAATAGATAAGTTTCTAGTTGAGATATGAAGGCCAAAACAGATTTAACAGAGCAAATGTTTGCTGGAAGATAGCTCCAGAGTCTAGGGCCAGTGACAGCAACAAGGCAGGCTTGCCAAAAGCTGTCCCTGTTCACAGAATAATCAGATTAAGACAGTCAGAAGACCTCTGCATTCTGTATGCCATATTCTTGGCTAGTATCAGTGTCATATTAGTCTACTTGGATCCATTCTAAATGGCCAATTTACAGGTCTCTGAGCTTGGATTCCCACTGGGTTAGCAAGACAATTTAAACAATTTATTCCCTCTTCCTGCACTTATACCTACTACCAATTAACTCTCGGCTGGCTCAAGAAATAGATCTGTGATTTGGCATGCAGTTACTTTCACAAGTTCTACAATTTGTTAGATAATCACCTTTTAAGATTTTCTTTAGCAGGCCTACATTCTTAGTTGAAAATTATTCACCCTTCCCTTAAAACCAAAAAATAAGGTAGCAAAGTAGCACCTTCTTACGTAATTTATTGACCTTGACCTTGCTCCGAACCTGGCCCAACCTTTACCTTGTCGCTTTCGCTTGGCATGGGGAACGCATGTAAACAATCGGGTTTCCCACATTTTTGGCAGGGCTGAAGAAATTCGAAGTTTTACGTTATATAATCGCGAAATAAGCCAAAAAACAGATGACAACTGGCCTTTTTCGCAGCGACGGACAGTCGTGCACGAAGCGCCGACGACGCGCTGAGCATTTCTGCCGATGAATGTCGGAAAGTTTGACAGAACTCGAAAAATATTCTGGAGAGAATCGGAGAATTTTTGCAACGCACAAGAAAATTTCAGCTGCAGACTTCGAATGAACGCTTCTTCTACCGTTTCAACGACCTTCACCTCTACCCTCACTTTCGATCAAATCAGCCTCGTTATTGACGCAACGTCAATACCCGCTTCGGGAGACGACCGCACCGGGTGCAGGATTTTCAACAGCATTCGGTGTGTATTTCCTGTTTAACAACGCTGTGTCATAACGAAGACGATTAGCGTCGCTCTCCCTGTTTATCCTGGCTTGGGACTGGCACCACGAGAACACGGCTGTGTTCAATTTACAGCATTCAGTGTTGGAGTTAAGCATTTTATGTGGGTACTCAGGTGTGGTGCGACATATGGTTCCGGACGATGAAGTTTCGACGCACCCAATTCCGTGCCAAGGCGGGATTTCGCACAACGTATGGGCGAGATGTGGTCCGTTGTGGAATGTATTTTGAACAGAAACATGAATTATGAAGTATAGTATTGTCCCAGTATGAAATGACATGCGAAATTATGCAGTGGTAAATAAGACAATTATGGCTCCTCGCCAGTACCCGGCCAAGGTCGAGGAAGCTAATGATCAGTAATCCTGGCCACGTGCCATCGACAACGGCGACAGCAGCAGACTCCGACGTCCTGACTTTCAACGACATCAAGCCATCGTAATCAAAAACTTGAGAATTTTACAGCGCCCAACGAAAGCTAAGTCGCTGTATTTATATTCTGCTGCGCAGAAGATAATAACAATAATAATAATAATAATAATACGAGAGAGAGAGAGAGAGAGAGAGAGAGAGTTGCAGGGGGTTCGAGTTCGTCTAACGGCTCTGCACAAATTCTTGGAGCTTAGTAACCTCTGTTGCAACGCAGTGGAATTTAGAAGCTGCGTGCATGAGCAGAGACGTAAATGACAAATCCTGAGGTGTATTTACCCTGTGCCAAGGGCTTTTTGAGTCGTTAATGACCCTAGCCTCATATGCCGAGGCTAAGAAAACGACGTCTTTGACACTTCACACACAGGACTGCCTCTTGAGGTTTCGTACCACTTTGATTCAGTAAAACACTTAGTGGAGTGATATACAAAGATAAAAGTAAGGGGCCAAGAACAGAGCTTTGAGAGACAACACACTTGAGTGGTTCCCGGTCCGAACTGCTCCGCTGAGCTATAAGCAATGTCTTCCTGCTGTTGACCTACCTGCCTGACATTTGTATTTTGACTCGGAACCGAACTTGTCCTCACTTGCCTTGCAAATTTTGCTTTTGATTATGATGATTCCCACGACTTCGTCTTTAAGGCGCTAAAGGCGTGCGGCTTTACGACTACGATTACAATAACATGGTTATTTACTTACTCGCGCAATTTCGCCCGTCGTTGCCACGTGATTAACCTAAGTTCTACATGGCGCTGTCATGGTGGTGTTGTATTTTGATTGAAAGAAAGAGATTATTTTCTGAAATTAAAAAAAGAAGCAGCGGTTTACTTTCCGGTTTCTGTGATACAGTTGAGCCATAATTATGCTGCCATAAATTTTCGGTAGGTTACTTTTGCGAGTCTGTTATAGTGCGCTTGCGAATACTATTCCGAGTGCTAAGTATCAGTAACGAGGCGCTATACAAATCGCTTACGTAACATCACATGTATTCTTGCCCTTGAAAACGGACCCTCGACTAATTTGCACTTTGTCAATGTTTATGCGTTTATTTACTGATTTAACCGTAAATTGTATTATCTTAATCGTATCCCCGAGATTTCTACAGCGCCAAACGAAAGCCACGTCACGGGGACCAGCTTATTGACCGGTGCTCAGTCAAAACAAAAATCGATCGGCAAAAGTGTTCGGTTTCAGGTCAAGATCCAAGAGGCAGGCAGAGAGACAGCGCGGCAGCTACGGTGGATGATGTTTGGAATTGGAGCAGAAAGAGGGATAAGAGGAAGAAGGGGAGTCAGGATAGGATCTGTGAAAGAGGAATGTTCTTAGTTTTGAGTGAAAGGCCACTACAGAAATTGCTGTGGTTGCCTGAGCTTTTGGAATCAGATAGAATTGGATGGAACTGTGGGACTAGATATGATGTTACCATCGTTAGATGCAATGTGCACTTGTAATGCCGCCTTAGAAATTATTAGGTTAGATATTTGTAATAGAAATGTTAATATTGATGTGTCTGAGTATTTATGTAGCGCCTTTAAAAACAGAAGCGCCACAAAAATGTAATCTAGCGTCATGATGAGATTCATACTCTTTTTTGTACATTATTTACCTTCCTTCAAGAATCATAAGGCTATAAAGAAAGTGATTACTGTGCTTTACCAATTCAGAGACTTTCAGAAAGTGCTGTATAAATTGTTATATTGCATTGTTTTTGTTGCAGCTATGGATATTCACTGGTAGACGTGTTTACCAATCAGAATATTTGCTCTTTCAAACTGTTACCAATCAAACAATGTGACAAAGGGTTACTGAGAACACGTCATGATTTTATGTCTGACAGTAAGTAACCAACTTTGAATTTTAATGTGGCTGGGTTATAGGCTAGTTTACGGCTGAGTGGCTTATAGGCTAGAAATTACTGGCTTATAAGCTAAGTACTCACTGGCTTATTTACAGGTGAGTGGCTTATAAGCTAGAAACGACTGGCTTATAAGCTTAACTCTTACTGACTTATAGGCTAACAACTAACTAGCTTGTAGGCTAGTAACTGAATGGCTAATAGGCATTCTGACACTCAAACTGACTGGCTTAAGTCAATCAGTAAAATAGCCTGTAAGCCAGTTAATTAGATGGACAGACTGTGTGGGTGGGCAAGTCGGAAAGGGGTTGGTGGGTGAATGGGTAAGTGTATAGACAGATGAATTGGTGGATAGATAGATGGGTATGTGGGTTTGAGTGGATGAATGGCCTGATGGAACAGATGGGCAAATGGATGGTGGGATAGAAATATGGGTGGGTGTTGGATGAATAGGTTGATACCAATAGCTGGATGGATAGATGTTTGACTGACTTTCAGATGGACTGGCAGCCTTCAACTGTCTTATTTGGCATTGAGCTTAGTTCACTAGGTGTATGTAGGTTTATAGCTTTGCCAAGCACATTCAGTAACAGGTTCTGTTGTGTGTGTTAATTTCTTTCAGATGGCCTTGACAGTTAGTGGTTGCGCGTGGTTTGCCCTGGCTGCTTTCCTCTTTCTATCGAGCTTTGGCCTCTTCGGCGGCTGCTGGCTTCTGCTGTGCTGTCTCGCATTTGCTGCAGGGTATGGAAGCTTTGCAAATCTGATCTAAGAATAATCTAACGATTTCTACTGCACTGTATTGTAATGCACAGTGCATCAATTGATGGTCGCTTCATGTGAAACTGTGGCTAAAAAATTGTAACATGGTGGAGAAAACCAGTCAAAATTTAATTAGATCAGAGAAACTAGAAATCAGACTACAATGGATATACACTTGAACCTCTGATCAGATTTTGCATAGTCTGTTGTTGGTGTAGTCTTGTCAATAGATATAATCTGGTCTAGCTTAGACTTAGCCATGTCGAGGTTAATCTAGTCTAATTTATTATAATCTAATGTCTTGATCTAGTCTTATCAGGTCAAATCTGATACAGCATTAGTCTAGTTGCGATAGTCTGTTCAAATCAGAAGAGTTACTGTATAAAAATGTAAAAAGAGTTAATGTTGCCTAGACTATTCAAATTAATACCTCATTTAGATAATTGACATTATCTTTATATAGTGCAATTTTTGTATTCTATACTGGTGCTGAATAAATGTTGCCATTAAATTACCTGACGTTATGGTTTGTCACCATCTGTCTGGAATGATCTACCTCATGACCTCATTGCAAGAGCAGCAGCTTATTTGATTCAGATACAGTTCTGTTCATTCGTGGCTTGGATGTGAGCGCTTCAGAATAGAGGCTCTTAAAGAGGCTCTGCGTGAATTGATTGATTGACTGATAATACTTTATTGAACACTGCATAGAAATAATAGTTCGTCCGTTACGGTTTAACAATTATTAGGCATGAAAAGGTGAAAAAATGTAAGGACATTAAGTTTCACTGAGTGGTCTACTATAATAGCACATGCACTCGAACTTCTAATCATATTTTGAGCAGGCTAGTCATGATCTAATCTTATCTGTGGATATAGTATTGACTAGCCAAGTCTTGACCCAGTAGGCTTGAGTCAACAATTTACTACAACAGATTTCATGAACACAGTAATGTTGCAGTTCAGCTTACCTTAAGATTCACATTTTAACCTGTTATATAGTCATGCTTCAGGCCTTTGAGGGTTCTTAAAAGGTGCTGTATAAATATCCAGGTACATGCCTGTATTATGTTATGTTACATGTGTGTTTGTATCTTACTTGCAGTTTCATCTGTATGCTGTACTGCCATGTGGAGGAGAAATGTCAGGAGTGGAAGAACAGCTCAAGCAGCCAGGCCCACATCAAGCCACCAATCATTGGCCTTCCAAAGGTACAAGTGTGTCCACTCTTTGTATAAAGCTTTTCCTTTCTGGCTTATGTTTGACACCTTTTGAAGAGCTTTGGACTATAGTTTCACTTTTACAAATGCAGAAATATTAATAACTAGCCTATTCCTTATGGAAAAATCCCCTATTGAAAGCCATATGCCAGAAACTCTCAATTTTGAAAACTTTACCCCAGCGTACCTTTGACAAACACACAGAGCCATATAGAAAACGAAGAACAGCTTATTATAAAACTTATCTAGTCATGCAACAACGTTTACAAATTTCTTTTGTGCAGATAATTTTCAATCTTCTGATCTGGTGATGTAATGGTTAGAGAGTAAAATCTTACTCATGAGAGACCTACTAAAAATCAGCCATGATTTAAACTGTTTGTGATTGGTAATGCCATTTTATCAAAAGTCTGACCATGCCGCTTGTTGATAATCAAAGAAAAGCTAATCATGTAAGAAATTGCTTACATTTAAATTTAAAAGGCATGTTAGTGTATGATAGGATTAGTGATATTTGGGGTATGAAAACGATTTCTGCATTAACCATATTAAAAAACCATTCTAACTTTTACTTATGGTTTAGTTTGCAATATACCATGTCTTTGTTTCGAAGACTCATCACATGGATTTATGCTTCATAATATAAAATCCAATCTTTCCATTGCAGTTTGTAAACAGCCTTGGTTGTTGTTATCCATATCCCTTATCTGTTGCTGCACCTGGATCAGACATATGCAATTGTTCTTACCATGTTTTTGTTCTGTTCATTCATGTACAGTGGAGAAACCTGATGGTCCACAAATAAAAAAAACTGTAGGGTCTTTACAGTAGGGTATTTAGACGGCACCTTTGATGAACCTCTCAACAGCACTAAAATATATAAAAGTGGTGACAATGGCTGGTTTACATCTCATCAAAAATAAATGGGCAATGCTAATTCTCCTTTTTATTGACATAAGCCTACAGAAATCATTCAAATGGCCCCAACTGGGTTCCGTCATATGTTACCAATGATTCCGAACAGTTAAATTTCGTGCATTACTTACCTGCGATCTTGGTTAAAACTGTTGCAGACCATGGACTTGTCTGGATCCAAATTTTTGACCTATCCGACTTGCAGTCTGTCGAACACAATAATAATATTTGAGATTTTACATTTGAACGATATTCATTATGTACTGTTAAGTCATTGGTTTGGTTTGGTGCAGTTGGTTGAAGAGATGAGAAGAGGAAAACCAAAACTGAAGATGGACAGGCGAATGACAGGATCGAATGCAATCGATGAGGTCTTACAAGAGGTCAGTCTGTGTGTGTGCAATAACATCTTTCATAACATACTCGACTGTTGCATTTTTTACTGTATTGATTTATATATATAGATTTGTGCAGTAGCCTAGTAGTTAATGTGCTGGACTGTCAACCCATAGGTCAGGGCAGGTCATATACCAGCCCTGATCGAAAGATATTTTCCACTTATGCCTTCTGGTTAGCATAGATATATTGGGTTCAAAGATCCATCAACAAAGCTATGGTGTTCAGTCAATGATATCACCCAAGCCAGACAGCAAAGATACTTGGAGAAGATGCCAAGTGGATGAATCCTTTGGTGCAACTGACGACACATTTTGCTCTTAACTGGTTGAAGATGAACAATTTTCTACAGAGTCGCCATCCGTGAAGGACTTGCCCAATGATGGAACAATTCCTTGGCAAAAAGTCCACTTCCAAGAGGCTAGACTTTTGCAGTCTTTTTTGAACGGTACAGTCTCTAATGTATCGGCAGTCTAGAGGTATTAGAATTTATTCAGGACCAACAGCTAAGGAGAAGCCCCTGGGATACAAAAGTCAAACCTCAAATAAAATCTTAAAAGGGGAGTTGATACACACTCTCATGATATATATTCCAGTCTCGTGCTTATGGACATTTTATGTAATTCTTACTCCCGTACTCAGGCTCTGTACTGTCAGTCATTGACATTAACTGTGGATCTGTCATTGGCCCATATAGAGTTGTTGCTGTTGGACTATGTCAGATGAAGATTAAATACACTTTATTTTACAAGACTTTTCAACCGCAACACTTACCTTACTGTACCTGTCCTTACGTGACCTTATTTTTCTTACCTTAGCTTAACTTGCCATGCATTTACCTAACCTCTCTTACCTTACCTTATGTTACCTGACTCTACTTTACTTTTGCTAGCCTAGTAATAGATGGTTTTCAATCTTCTGATGGTTGCAGCTGGTGGAGTACGTATATCGTGATTATATCCAGAACTGGTATCAGAAAATCAGCGATGATGATCAGTTCAACTACAACATCCGACAGACGCTTCAGACCATTATCATCGCCTTTTCCGAAAGGCACGTAAGACTTCTCCATTGATATCAGTGCTGTGTTTTATTGATCAGATTAGATCAGTGCATTAATTATTAGAGCAAGTCACTGTATTGTTTAGATTATTTCACTGATAGATCACTGATGGATCAGTGTTATAATCAGATTAGTGTATCGATTTGATAAGATATTGATTAGATCAGTTTGTTGATTAGTGTATTGATTTGATCAATACTGATTAGGTCAGTGATCAGATTATGTCAGTGCATTTATTACATTAGATTATTGCATTTAGATAAGATAGATCTTATCGGCATTAATTAAATTAGTGTATTGTTAGGTTGTATAACTATTGAATAGATTGGATAAATATTCTGATTAATTTAGAATAGTTTAGTGTATTGAATAACAAGATAACTGTTGATTTGATCAGAAAAGATTAATGTGTTGTTTAGATTAGATTTGATCAGTGTATTGATCATATCAGATCAGTGTATTGATTAGATTAGGTAACTAGTGATTAGATCTTCATTGCATTGATTTTTCTTTTAGGGCTAAAGAGATGGATCTTGTACCATATCTCACGACACGGTTGGTGGACGAGTTTGCATCTCACATTCGTCTCTACCGACGCACTCTGACGAAAGTCAAAGAACATCGGAAAGATGGTTAGAATGTAATAAAAATGGTAGAATGATGGATAGATGGTAGGAACATTTGAAAGGTGGTAGGAACATAAAAAGGTGGTAAGATTAATGGAAAGATGGTAGGAACAATGAAAAGGTGATTAGAACATTTGTATGTAAGGTTGTAGTAACAATGGAAAGATGGTGTAAACACCATTTGCAGTCGTAATTTGAACCATCTATGGCTTTTGAGCTAAACAGCAGTTGCAGATTTACTTACTGATGACCTTGGAGTTTTGTTGAAAGTGTTCATTAAATTAGATTAGTGGATTGATTAGGTTAGAGCAGTTCATTGTTTACATTACATCTGTGTTTTGATTAGATTAGTTCATTGATTGGATTAGATTTACATACTTATCTAACTTTAATAATTATTAGATTCAAAACCACCTGCAGATCTGGATTCAATCTTTTTTGATCTGGAGCTGGAAATGGAAAACACGATTTGCCGTGATCAGATCTGCACGTCAGCGACAAGTGAAAGACGTGGGTCTTCTGTCGTTTGCTTTCTTGACTTCTTTGTTGTGGAATGTAATGTAACCATTGAATTCTGATATATAGTTGCCATTACTATTAGCAGTTGTATTTTTCTAGTATATTTTTAACTATTACTTTCAATATTTTTATCTCCCTATAATCAGAGAGCAATCAAATGTACAATAATTGAAGTTTTACCCAAGATAGAAATGATCCATCAGGAATGAAAATCTTAGGTTAGATGTAGAAAATGATTGATCTACAAAATATGAGGTGTCATCCCAGTTTTCATAGCCATCAAAAGTGTGTGTCTGAATGCAATGGCATTGTGGAGCTGGACACAGATGGAAAGACTTGGGGAAAAATATTGTTGTTATTGTTATTGTAAATTGTTATTATTATATTATTATTATTATGGCAAAAGTGAGAACTCATGTTTGTTTTCTCCAGAATATCTTCAGCATGTCAGCGAAGTGCTGATGTTTCTTCTCCTTCCACCGGGCGACTTTCACAACAAAACTTTCCGCTATATTGTTAGAGTGAGTGAGCAGTTTTTCTTTCTATGGGCCAACTCAATAACCTGGCCCCTGTTAATGAAATGGGGAATGACTGGATTGGCCTTCACCCCTGAAGCCGTTCTTTCTATTAGTATGTCTTCTGTAAGTGGGGCTCTATAAGTTTACCTATACAGTACATTTGCTGTGTTTTACTGGTGTCTGATGCAGTAGATACTGAGAAATGGTAAATCAACTTTTTCCTGCATGGAGGGGGGAAAAGGTAGTTAATTGACGGCTAGCTGGTTTCTGATAAGAGGGTTATAAATATGTTGTAATTAACACTCCCAACTGGAGTATATTAAATTATATAATAGTTTACAATGGGTCTAATAGTTAAGTAATTAATTATTCATTACCTTTGATGACACTGAAGATCCATGTAACAGTTCTTTTATTGTAGGAAGTTTTAGTCAATGGTATCCTGCTACCAACCATCAGTCTCCTGTCTGACCCAGACTTCATCAACCAGTGGATAGCCTGGCCTGTGAGTACAGCTTTTCTTTGTGTATCTGTTTATTTTTTGTCTTGTCTTGCCTGGGGTTGGCTGTGCCATGGACAGTTTTGTTTCATTGACCCACCATGTCTCTTCAGTTACTGGTCCAACAATTGTCTAGTCCAAAGCTCGATGTTGTTGATCCACATCAAAAAGAAATAAATATCTTTTGATTTAAACAAACAATATATATATTATATTTAAATATATCTATTTCTTTATCCAGTTATTTAGTCTCATCAGTTTGTAACTTCTCAAGACCATTGTGACACTTTGGTACACATATTTTACTCTGCTTTGACTTGCACTGCCTTCCTTACCCTACCTTGTCTGATGAGACCTTTCTTTACCCAACCTTCTCTTACCTTGCCTTGCCTCACCCGACCTTACGTTGCCTTACTTCACCTTACCTTATCCTAGTTACAAGTCAACAACTGACCTCACATTGTCCACAGGTGACCTTGTCATGCCTTGGTTTGCCGTACCTTACTTTACCTTAACTTCCCTTGCTTTACCTGTTTGCATATATTTTCTTGGGGATCAATATAAAAAGAGGTATCTGTTGGTGTTGACAATGTAATGAGCTCTCGGAAGGGCACGGTGTAAGTGTTCACATACATATACATACATAGATACATACATGCATAGTAATCTAAGCTAGTGCATTTGTGTTGGCAGTGTAAGGAGTCGATGTTTAACAGTGAGTCTTTCCTGACAATACTCAAGACGTCGGACAACGTCGAAGAGCTGCAGGCAGTCAAAGAAAAGGTTGACCTTGACATTGCTCGCCAGAGGTCAAAGGACACTGGAGGCGATGATGGTTGGTTTGCCCTATGGATTTTCATTGCTGGGTCCAGGTTCATTCATCTTTGCCACAAACACTGGGGTTCTGTTCCCCTAAGAAGCTTTGGTTTTGCATAACAATAAGGAAAGGTTGTCTGGCTGTTAGAAAGAAGGCTGTTAAGTTTTTGCTTCAGGCAAAAGACCTGGAACCTGTTGACTTGTGCTCTGAGGATTGAAGTTGATAGGTTCCTATAAATAAATTAACTATTACAATACCTTAAATGCTGCACCCTTGCTGCAACTCAGGATTTTGGGATCTGTGTCCAGTACAAGTTATGGTGAGGTCCGTGTTAAACTGAAATGGTATTTTGTGAACAAAATCTCAGTACATGTCTATGTGACTGTGTATTTGGAGGTTGCATTGAGCTTATGAATGCATTAGAACATTGTATTGTCACAAAAGACCAGTCCACAAGCTACATGTATTTACCATGGGCATGATTTCACTTTTTAAAAAATACATTTAATTCAAAATTGTGTTTTGGAATGGAGGCTGCCAGGTTTGGAAAACTATTTAATTCAAAATTGTGTTTTAAAACGGAAGCTATTTTTAAAATAAATTTGATTAAATGCATTGCATTTTGTTGTTTTAATTTTCTGCTTTTAAAAGTCATAAAGTACAGAATGACGTACAAAAGGAACTCTTAAAAATTAGCTCTTATTAGAAGGAAACATTACATAATACATAACTATTGCTTTATTTTGGTATTTAATTCGTGGAGGTGAATTTATCTAGGTTTTCTGAAAAATTTAGTGAGTTGTTTTTGCTTATTGCAGTTGTGCTGTTTCCACTTAGCCAACTGTAACAAACTAGGTAGCTGCAGGAATTTTATAGGCTTGATACCTTGCATCTCAAACCATTTCAAAACAGTCTCTAAGCCAGCTATGGCTACAGTTGATGTTGGAATGAGATCCACTTTATCTTCCTCCTCCTCTGCCTTGAAAATGACCAATTCTTCAATTTCTTGAATGTTCTTGCATCATACTGCTTGAAGAATCCGGTCATCCATTACACAATGAGCAATGGAACAAATTTGATTCTGTATCTTTTCTGAAATCACCATGACCAACTAAACTTGCTTTTAAGTTGCTTGATTAGCCATTAAGTTCCCTGTCAAATTTTTCAGCTTGCATGGCTACAAGATGACCATAGATTGGAATGCATTTGTGCTTTTCCTGCATAAACCATGTAAACTTCGCCGAATAAAGATCGGCATCATCCACTAAATGTTGTATTTTTTTTGTTTCTATTTCTTTCGATTGCATCCAACTTCTCTTGCATCAAGTAGGTTTCCCTTTTCCTGAAATTTTTTACATACATGTGTTTGACAGGTTCTAAAGAAATAAAAGTTTATTACATTACAATGGTCTAGCATATTATCTCCTTAGAAGCTTAAACAAATTATTTGGATGATGCAACTAAACACACAGTAGAATAAAAATCTCATACTTACCATGGAAAGTTGTGTAGCAGTGAAAGTCTTCTAGAAATATGACGTTGACATTTAATAGCGACCATTTCAGTATATTACGCAAGTGTTTGACCAACTGTCAGCTTGGTGAAGACTGAAAGCAGATTTTCATCAGGATAGGCTTTACCATTTCGGCACTGTATAAGTTACATGTGCTTAGGTAAATTTGGGATTCACGGGGGCGACCACTATACCCGATTTCAAGTTATATTAATGCGTGTTATAGCGAGGGTGCAGTTCATTACCTTGCCTTACGGTACAGTACCTTATATCACCATATCTTACCCTTGCTCCTAACATTTGTATGATAACTAGTATTTTCTTCTTTCATTATCTAAATATCTTGTTACGGTTACATTACCTTCCTTATCAAATTTTCTTAGTTTAGTTCAGAGTCTGAGCTAGATAATATGAACATAACCCGACTTGTCAATATTGATAGATACTTTTATCAAGCAGCAACTAAGCAGTCTGCTGTTCGTCAAAAGCATCTGTGAAACTCGAATTCAACGCCTTAACAATGGACTCGAAGATACCGACCTCATTTTTCCCGGAGTAAGTGTCACATGTGACCAGGTTGCTTGACTGTTGACCGATTGCAAGTTGTTTTCTAACTTGTCTTTGAAGCTGCCTGACTTAATTTCTTCTTTTCAGTGTTTAGCCCTGAGGTATGTCTAGGAATCTAACATCACTTTTCTCTTCTATTATGTGCCATTTCCTTAATTTCATTTTAGCTCCATCTGATTCCTTTATCCATCATCCATTCAATCAGCATAGTTCTTTTACTTAGTACACCATTTTGCTGCATTACACAAGACTGAAATATGTTATACAACACAATATTTCAGAGCTTCATTACATTATCCTTCATTATGCTATCTTACTTTCTATTACACTTTGCATGCTACAGTTCATGACTTTACATTACATGCAAGGTTTTCCTGATAGGGCGGGTCTTGATAGTCTGCTCAGCCCCAGAGGATATCAGAGAGCACCTTATTCCTGCCTTGAGCCTGCCAGGTTGAAAAACGCTGTTTTGCCACCCGCAGAGATCTGATAGCCGTCCCATGCTACCCTTGCAGCTTGGGCACACTGTGCTTTCTCATGTATTCAAACTCTTCCTTGTCAAGCAGCTCAAGAAGCATTCCTGATTTATTTTAGATGCACCTTTTAAAATTTGTTAGATATTCTGTTGCAGTGCCTTTGTGAGGTTCTTAAAATGCACTTTGTAAATGCTTCAATACGTACAAATATACGGTTCACTATTTTTCATTATGTTACTCTTTAGCCCAATGCTGTATCTTGCCACTTGCAGTGCGCTATTTTACGTTACATTACTTGTTGCTTAACACTAAAGTTTGTGACTTTTCATTGCAACATATTACTCTGCTACATTGCATTACATACTGGGCATCTTTCTTTGAATTTCTAACCAAGTGCATTGTAGTTCTGTTGATGATCATAAATGCACATTTATATAGCGCCTGTTTAAGAAAACGCAGAGGTGCTTCTGACCTGATAACTTCACAACCTTGATTGAACAGAATGATCATCAATGGCTGGCATAATAAACACAGAAAACGGACAAGAATCGCATGTTGCTGAATGCATGGCAGTCTATTTTTCTTCACAGCTGTAAAAGTAGCTGAAGAAAAATGACTCTAGGAGTTCTTTTTGAAATTGTGGACAAGATATTTTGAAAAAAATTGTTAGTTTGCAGTTCTGCTAAAAAAACCATAAACTGAAAAATTGTCTTTGAAGTAGATTCATTTAGAATCAGTCAGTTATTCAGTCAATTAGGTAGGTGATTTATGCATTCTGTTCAATCAAGGCTGTGAAGTTACCAGGTCAACTTGCTTCAGTTGGTGCTTGTAAAGATGCTAATTCGTTACATTCTATTCTGCTTACAGGGTTTAGATTTGAGTCGAATCCTGGCACCTGGCCAGAAACTTTACTCGCTGTCATTCGATGTTTTACTAAATAACAACATCGCGCTTTCCTATTTTATCGGTAAGATTTTTTATTTCATAATTTCTTTTCGATAGAAGAGGAAAATGGTTATCTTTTGGAGTTTCCCTGATTTATCAGTTTTCTACCAGGCCTATCCAGTTTCTATCCAGATTCTGAGTTTTGACAAAAATTTCACTTGGAGCATATATCAGTTTATGCCTTGTGCATTATTATATTGGAGCTACAGAAGTCATCAGAGTTTTTTAAATTCAGATTCAGAGTTTTTTATTGTTCACCATAATACCTTGTACAGTTACAATCAAAGATATACATTGGTGTCAATGGGCAGACCTAACAAGAACAAAATGATCCGCTACGAAGGTCACCCTGTTTACATCATTGATTACAGATAGGTGACAACATTTCACTGACAGATCAACAGATAATCTAGGAATTACATCGAAATATAAGTGTAATTTGTGCCGGTGCGAAACCAAAAATACGAAAATTTAACTAAGTGCTTCGTGTAAATGGGATTTTAAGCTTGTTTTAAACTGCTATAAAGTTGGTAGCCTCATGAATGCGGTTGGCAAAGAGTTCCAAAGTGACGGTCCACAAATTACAGTACTGAACTGTCTAGTAGTAGTGCAAACAGTGTGTTTGTGATACTTTTGAGAGAAGCACTTATAATAACCATACACATTTGAGTTCATAGAAAAGTAATTATAGAAATCCATAGGTTAATGATTATTTTTAAGCTTGAAAATAAATAGACCTACTTGTAACTTATTAATACATTCAAAAGGTAATATTCCTAGACTGAAAGAGTGGTCGAGTACTAGCTCTGGGAGTAAATTACATATAATTCTGATGATGTGATTCTGCAGGGTTTTAAGATTATATAAGTGGGTATAGTATGTGGAAGCCCCTACAATGTTGCAATATTCATCAGAGTTTTCATCCACTAACTTTTATTATGCTAACTGATTTTATGGTTTTACAGAATTTGTATGATGTTTTGTCATTTTCGAATTTGCAAGCCCTGTCAGTTTTGAATTTCTTAGCATACTAGTACTTGCAAGCATTAATTAATTCATTAGTAATTTTGAGTGACAGATTTTCTAACTTTTTATTCAAGATTTGCTAACATTAATTCACTAGTCAGTTCACTGATTCAGTTAAATGAAAGATTTTGGTTTGTTTTGAATTGTTATAGTGAGTAACATTCATAATTGTCTTTCTAGAATACATGACAAGTATTGGAGCACAAAATTACCTCTTCTTCTACCTAACGGTTGAGGTATACTCACTTGTTTGTCCTGAGTTTTTCTGGCATAACCTAATCATTTTTGTTTTGTCTGGTTTACAAATGTAACTGTATAAGAGAGATCTTGAAACAGAGTTTTCCAAATTCTGTGATATACTACATTACTTCATTGTAGTAGCTGGCTGACTGACTGACTGAATGAATGAATGAATGAATGAATGAATGAGTAATAGAGCAAGCGAATGAGTGAATGAATTAATGAATGCCTTATTGCTTATTATCTGTGACTGGTGTCCTCTTGATTTTTAGGGCTACCGTGTTTCTGCAGAACAGCAAATCTCAGCAGCGGTGTTGAGCCGATCAGGTCTGGACAGCCTTGACCTTGAAACCTTGAGAGATGCAGCTTTCAGCATCTACAACCAGTACCTCTCTGAAAAGGTAATTGCAACATCAACGAGGGCAGTCATTTTTCGATTTCAGTCTTTTGAGTTTTTGGTGTGATTTTAATTTAATCTAAGTTATCTAATCTAATTTAAATCTAATATGATTTAATTCACCATCATCATTATGCAGAAGGCATGAATTGATGGTGACTTCAACTGAAACCATAGTAAAACTCATAATCTGTTTGACGAGTCCGATTGAAATCCAGTATCGCAGAGCTCCAGAAGTTTGCTTAGATGATTGAGTAGATTGGATAATTTGAATACAGTAGATTATATTACAATTAATCTTCAGGCAAATCCGAGGTTAAAGATCGATGAGGGCTTGGTCCGACAGCTTCTCATCCGTATCGACAAAGGCGATAGCATGGATACAATCTTTGATGACATTCAGGCAAAGGTAGGCATCAGAACAGTTTTTATGCATGAAAATATGTTGCATTAATAATTCTGAAATGGGCTTAAAGTCATTTGATCACTGGCAGCTTTTTTGGGCCATTTCTATGCTTATTTTTACTTAAGCTACGGGTTTTAAAATTATTTTTCGTATGTGAGCATGCTAATTAAATTTTTTGATTTGAATTACTGCATTCCATTATGCGATATTACAGTTATTCTGTTTTTACATTCTGATTTTTTGTTGACCGGCTCATCTCATACATGAACTGGGTTTTGACAGCTATTTAAAAAATTAATTTTCGTATATGCTAAATAAATTTTTCCCATTGCATTATTTAATTACATTACAAAACACTGTATTACACCATGTTACTCTGTTGATGTTGTTGGCCAGGTCTGGGATTTGCTGCAGGAGGACCCTAAATATTTTGCATCATTTAAGAGAAGCCAGCTTTATATCAAACTCCTAATGGAACTCGATTTATTACAAGATGGAAATCCCAAGCCAGAGGAAAGTCACGCTTTTGATGAAGGCAAGTCTTACCAAAACTCTTAATCACAGAAATCAGGTAAGATGAGATAGTCCAACATATTGTTACCCAACTCGTAGTATCTCAAATGTGCTTATCGTTGTGGAAGGATTTTAGGTGGAAAGCTGATGAGTGGATGGTGATTTATTTTTGAAGATGACCTCAGTTCAGATAAGAGCATCTGGTCTTTCAAAGTCGTCATTGTTCTAGGTTGCAGAATTTCTAGATGACCATCTTTTTAGTTTGCCATCATCTAGATAACCGTCTTTCTAGGTCACTGTCTTTCTAGGTTGTAGTCGTTCGTGGTCTTTCTAGGTCAATGTTTCTAGGTTGCAGTCTTTCCAGGTTACAGCGGCAACATTTCGTTCGCAGAGTAGGTCGACATCTTTCTTGGTCAGTCTAAGTCACTATCTGTCTAGGTCACTGTTTTTCAAGATTTCTAACTTTCTAGGTCACCATCTATTTAGGTTGCAATCTTTTTTGGTCATGGTCTTTCTAGGTTGCAGTTTTGCTAAGTCACCATCTTTCTAGGTCACAGCCTTTCCAGATCACATTCTCTTTCAGTTGCAGTTTTTCCACGTAAACTAACATAAAATAATACAACTAAAAATGTATGGTACTTGTATTTTCAGATGTTGTTGCTTCATCAAAAATGCCCCATCTGCAAGAGGTAAACCTTTTGGCTTAGATATTTTTATTCATTGAATTGTTAATTTATTTTCTTCTGATGTAACTTCACTGTCAGATGTATGTGTATGTGTTTGTAGTGTGACTTGTAAGAACCTCTGAAACATCCTGAAGTTTGGCTGTCCGTCAGATCTAAAGAGGTTTGACTTAAGGCAGGCTGAAAATGTTAACACATCAAAGCAGATTTTGTGCTTTGTATGGTATCAAGTGGTATTGCATGCACTGTATTGTACACAGTGCCTTTGAACGTGGTTTCAGCTGTCAACTCTGGATGGCTGGGTTCTGTGTGATTTTATAGTTATCTGAGCATTCTTTGCTTACAGATGACCTTTTTGTTCTTAATTAATGAACTTTAACGTCTTGTACGTTGGCATAGGCAGCACTTTTTGTGAAGTACTTGAAAGGCAGCATACTAAGTGTCTGTGTATTATATTGTTTGTGTCATACATACACTGGACCCTTGCGATAACACAGGATTTGGAATGGATTTCAAATACCGCATTATGGCTAGGGCAGCTTTAGCCGAAACGGTATTTTACAACCGTGTATGTGTATTTGCGGGATGTAGTGGGCTAATGAAGCATTAGAGCTGGAATGGTCATGAAAAACGAGTCTACAAGATGCTCCCCGTGGGCTTCACTGCACTTGTAAAGGCCGCTGTAAAGGCTGCCTGAGAAATTCTGTTTAATTCAGAAGTGCATTTTGAAATGGAAGTGATATTTAAATAAATTCAGTGGAATCCATTGTATTTTTTGCTTTGATATTCCACTTACTAGCACCACAAACTTCCAGCTGTGCATATGGAATGCTGTAGATAAATTCATATGCCACTACTTATTTTAGACCAATAAAATACATATACATGTACAGCACCTTGAAATAAGTTTTTATTTCAAAGAAATAATACACAGTAAAGGCATTCTTGCTTTATTTGGATATTTAATTCAAGCAGCTAAACTAGTTTAGTCTAAGTTTTGTTTAAAAAAGTCAGTGAGGTGCATTTGCTTCTCGCTACTGTGCCGCTTCCGCTTAGCAAGTTGCAACAGACTACATCTCGCTGCACGACATTTATAGGCTCAGTATCTTGCATTTCAAACTGTCTCGTAGCAGTCTCTAAGCCAGTTGGTGTTGGAATGTCATCATCTTGTTCTCCTGCATTGTCTAGCATTTAAGCTAAGCAACCACCTTAGAGAATCAAATAAATTATTTCAGTGACGCAAGTTTGCAAACATCAATTTTGGTAGAATAAAAATCTCATAAACATCTTTGGAAAGTTCTCTACCAGAGGATATAGTATAAAAATACAATGTTCATGCTTTATAGCTTAAATTTATAGCGGCTTCGATCAACACGACCGTTTGACCAACTATCCGCTTGGAGAAAAGAAAGATGAGCACAGTGAGGTATATGCGTTATTTGAAAAGCCAGTTTTTCTTCCAAAGATCATGTGTGCTTCGGTAAAGCTGGGATCCATGGAGTGACCCTGTTATATACGATTTGCGTTTTATCAACGCATGTTGAAATGTATTGTATGTATCGTACATTTTAGTCAGTGGATGATCTGGCTTCATCTGACTGCAGTAGTTTATCATCAAGTGATGGAATGTCACTTGGTTGTCACTTCCAGCCACATGCGTTTATGTTGTCGGCATCAATTTCCAACACAGGTACGTTTTCTCATGTGCAGATAAATGTGAGTTAGGTTTGTTGAAAGTCATGTTGTAAAATGAGCAACATTAAATAACAATGACGTTTTTCGCACTGCATCACATTCTAGTTTGGCTGTACATTCTCTGTAAGAGGATCAAGCTGCAGATGAGGGGTCTGACCACCCACGCATATTTTCTTAGACTTAAAAACCGAAGTTGCTAACACTCACACTCATGGCTGCCTCTTGGGTTTAGCTTAAGGGATTGCTGTTCTTATTTGTGTTAAGTTTTGTTGCCATGCTCGAGTATAAATAAAGTAAGTTTTTTTGCCACATTATGCGTTACTTAGTTTATGTTGTTTGCATAGGGTTGTGTCGGGAACATGGCAAGGAGTACACAGTTTACCTGATAACTGTGACGAAGAAGAATGCGAATGGAACAGAAACGACTTGGGACGTCTACCGAAGATACAGTGACTTCCACGACTTGCATATGATACTGCAGGATAAGGTCAGCACAAGTCGCCCTTGAAAGAGCTTAGCGCAGAAGGATCCTAATGTCACAGGGCCATGCCTCTAAGCACTACTGTTTAGAGAGGCATGTAAATAAATGACTAATTACCTTGCCTTATGTTAGTCTGCCTTACCTTACCATGCCATTCCTTGACCTAACATAACCTACCCTAGCCTAATTCAGCTTATGTTGCCTTCCAATCCCTTATGTTGCTTACTCTCCATTCTTTGACCTTCCCTTACCATATTTTTTTCAAGCCTATCCTACATTACTTTACCTTATCTTACCTTATCCACCTTAAATCCCTTCTTTGACTTTTTTTTATCTTTCTCCACCATAGCTTACCTTACCTTGCCTTCCTCTCCCTTCTTTTCTTTTACCTTCTCTTACCTTTCTTATACCATAGCTTCATTGTTTGCAGTTTGATTCGTTGTCTGGTCTGATTCTTCCGAGCAAGCGGGCCTTTGACAACATGAACAAGGAGTTTCTGGAGAAGCGAAAGGGGGCCCTGAACACCTACCTGCAGGTAAGGCATCGTTAAACACCTGCAGATGACAACAATTAGGTGCTGCTGATGAGGATGATGACTGCAGTAAGGACCGTGTGAGGTAAGGCAAGATTGGATGGATGGATGGATGGATGGATGGGTGGATGGACGGATGGGTGGATGGAAGGGTGGCGGATATGTGGGTGAGTGGATAGCTGGAAGGACTTGAGGATAAATGGATGGATGGACAGATAAATGGGGGTCAGCTGGGAGGGAAAGGCAGAGGGGCAGGCAGATAGTGAGGAAAGTCTTATTGATGTGAATTCTGTTTTTTGCAGACATTGCTGAGTCCAAATTTGCTGAACAAACATCGTGGTCTTGTTGACATGGTCTACCAGTTCCTCGAGCACATGCAGTGGGAGAGAGAGAAGAGTGAACTCGCCCGAAAGGTCAATCATAACACTTGCGCTTTCTGTTTGCAAAATTTTTCAAGGCTAATATCGATTTTTTCAGACGGCATATTTCCTGTTGTTTTGGGCAAATTTTTAAGATTGATTAAGGGATGCATTAAGGACTAATAGTTAGCATACTGAATTGTCAACCCAGAAGTTGAGGGTTTTAATCCCTGCCAGGACAAGAAGATATTACATGACTAGTGTTCCGTTAGAGCCCAATTGTTTATTCAGCTATAAAATAAGCGCACCCACTGCACACTGTTACTGAAAGAGAGGTCTGGCCACCCACACTCATATGTTGAGGCTAAACAAATGATGTTGCTAAAACTTTATACCCATGGCTGCCTCTCAGGGTTAGCCCAAGGAACTGTTTTCTTCCTCCTTCTTATCCTATTTTCTTCCTCCTTATCCTATTTTCTTCCTCCTTGTCCTATTTTCTTCCTCCTTCTTGTCCTATTTTCTTCCTCCTTCTTATCCTATTTTCTTCCTCCTTCTTATCCTATTTTCTTCCTCCTTCTTATCCTATTTTCTTCCTCCTTATCCTATTTTCTTCCTCCTTATCCTATTTTCTTCCTCCTTATCCTATTTTCTTCCGCCTTCTTATCCTATTTTCCTCCTCCTCTTTCTCTTCGTTGTCCTGCTCCTCTTCCTCTTTTCTTTCTTCATATAGAATAGATGAATACAGTTGTAAATATATTTAATTTATTTAGCTTCTTCTATGATGCAGCTTTTGTTGTATGATTCAGATGGATACGATTGTGCATCCGCTACGTAGTTCTGTTCGTAGCGTTAGTAGCATCGTTCGTCTGATGCCAGACAACTTCGCCGATGGAGTGGCCCGCGTTTCTGGTGGCTTCCGTAGCATTCCAAACAATCTGCTCGACGGAGTTGGAAAGATGCTGAATGTCCGAGGGGTGAGGGTTCTCGATTTCTGGACAGGGACTTTGCAGCAAGGATGGGTCCGGGGGCAATCTGGGCATGGCCTCCATTTGATTTAGGGGTAATGCCATTGAATTGGCCCCAAATTACCCGAAGAGTGAGGGTTCTGTTTTTGGCATGGAAGCCCCATGCCATGCATGTCATAAGAGCTGCCTTACTACGAGGGTTGTATCGTACTGAGGTAGATTTTTATAGCTGAACTAAATAAGGTGTGCACATCCCTGGCCGTGCTATAGCAAACTTTTTGTCATAGTGGAGTGCATTGTAAGTAGGCCTTCCAGCAGGCACCCAAAGGCGCACCAGATGCTACCCAGGCCAAGAATGCAAAACCCAATACCGACTGTATGAAATGCTCTATTTCAGTTAACATAAATCCTGTAAATTGTAAGCTAAGCTTTATTATATTTGTTTTTGCTTGTTTTAATTGTGGCATTATCTGTAGATCTTTCTGTGTGCAGTATCTTTGGATACTTTGGGCGGGATAATTACTAATGGCACCTTCAAAAATATGAAATAAACCATTAAATGGGAAGTGTTGCAAATCTTTAATTTAGAAGTGCAACATTTTTTATTTCAACTGAATTGTACTACACAGAAATGTATCAAAAATTATGTAAGGGAATTTGCCTTTGCTAACAAATATACTGATTAATGTTCACATCCGAAATATGTGCGTCGGAGGAAGACATTAAATTGTTTATCCAATGACAGAGTGACAGATAGTTGGGTACCTGCTCAGAGTGGACTTGGGTAACTGGGCCATAGTTTACTAAAATTTTGACACCTCTAGTTGTGTGTGCATTTATGTAGCTTCTCTAAGTTGGTTGTTTTAGGTTATTATTGATTGTTTTCTGTTCAGTCTTTGCATTGTACTTTACTTTTTCTTTTGTGATGTGTCATGGTCTATTCAGATCTTGTCAGGAGCATGTCATGATTAATTCAAAATCCTCTCAGGAATGTGTCTTGATGCATCATGAGAATTTCTATCCTCTTACCTCATTGGTAATGAGGTCATTTTATAATCCAATTTCATGTGGAAACTTTTGTAGCACCACTATTGTAATGCACTAGACTTTAATTGACAGTTAAATTCTAAGCAAAATCATATTCTGAAATCACAGTCTATCAGATGGAACTAGCTGAGATCCACGAGACCCCAGAAGTGGAAATAACTCATCCAGCATCGGCAACGATATAACCAATGTACTTGATGTCTTCGGTTTGAAACAGCCCAAGTCAGGTCCAACATATATTAGGCCTACGGGTGACCGCCTGCTCTACCTGGTCATTTCTGGAGTGAAATCTACATAAATCAAGAATGTGCAGGTTGTAGCAGCCGCCAGCTCTCTGACCACAGCCTGGTGAAGTGGACAGTTGCGCAATGCCTCAACAGGTGGCAACTAATTACGATCATCTACCGAAAGCTGAAAACACTCAACCGTTGATTAACTTGCCACAGTTCTTGGCCTGATTCTTTTCATGCTGTATGTGGTGCCAGTCACTGGTGTCATTTCCACACAGTATGCCAGTGATTTACAACTGTACATAGCTCTTAATCACATCGACTCCAACAATCTAACAAAGTGTAGTGAAGCAGGTGCAGTGGAGTTAGTTAATTAGTTACCTAAACACTTAATATCATGCCTTTTGATTACCTGACAAAATTGCTGACTATGCTAGCCTAAGTTCATTATGAACAAAACGTTCATCAGTAAGTACACTCTGCTCAGATAACTAGAAGAGTCACCATTGAATTGAGCAGGATTAATGCTTGGTCCATGGAAATTCATTCAGCCTGGCACCCCCTCAGCCCTCCATCCTTTAGTTGATGGTAAGTGAATAACCATGCAATTTGGGAGGTTAAAATGGTGTCTCATCATTGAATTGTTTTGGTCATGTTTGCACCTTGGGTGAATGTTTCTTCAAATTTGGGGCTCTGATTCTGCATAGTTTCTGTAGAGGTGTGTAAAAAGGGTATTACCCTGAGCTGTATGCTGCTGAAGAGTTTTTCAAAATGGTTGTGTGTACAAGGATGTTACCTCTTTACAGTTCTGAGTAGTTTCTACAGAGGCATGTAAGCTAGGATTTCACCTTTACCTTTTTGTCTGAGGGGTTGTATTTTATTGACTTTAATGCTGTTTTCAGGCCACCTTTCTAAACCTCATTTCTACAGTTCTGGCCCCCGACCAGGTATACATTGCTTGGTGGCTGGGTTTGGATTGGTATTCGACTAACCGTTAGAGTTGCACTTAATATCCGGTTTGCATGCGGTACTGCTAGTTGAAAGGACGTTGGTTCGGTTTTTCACCAAAGACGGAAATATATAAAACTTCTGGTCCACTGCTGATCCTTTAGTGTGGATATGAACCCCGAACCTCTGAGTTGACCGTACAGCATGCTAACCACTACACTACTGTGCATCCCACTGACCTTGCAAGGGCAAAATACTGCAAGTATATTCAATTAGCCAGAACTCCTGCTTCTAACCTGCATGCGCTTCTGTCACTCTATCTGGTGATCAAAGATTGGAATTAGAGTAGTTTGAAATTGATTCTAACTAACTGTTCTTGAACTTCAAACTTAGATAAGATATTTAAGAGGTGATCAGATTAAATGTCAACAGTTCATTTTTTATGCTGTGATGAACAGAAAGTGGAATTAGAGTACCAGTAGTTTGAATTTAGTTTGCATTTAGTCATACTGGCACTTCAGACGTAGATTAGACAAGGTATAGAGATAGTTTATATTTGAATTAGATAAGGTCTTTGATATTTTTATTTCTATTTTCTGTTTCTTTGTTTATTCAGATTTGGTGTTTTGATTCTGATATTGCTTTACCTTGATTTACGCTACATCTGTATTCATTGCATTGTGTAACATTTCATTACTGTGCATTACATTTTATTCTGGAACAGTTTTACATATTTACAAGGTGGATTGGGAGTCTATGATTATGTATTAATAATTATCTTTTATTGGTAATATATTAATACTTATTGCTTATTTGTTATGCCTTTGTTTAGTTGTTACTCTAATCAGTGCTAATTACTCAGATCACATTGTTTAATTAGGTTATATATTTTCTAACATTTTTCAATTAGAAGCTGTTACTAACAGCATGCAAAGCTGTGGTGATGGTTAGGTGGTAGGAATGAACCCATTGCAGTTTCATTGGTACCTGGTAATAGCTGTAACAGTAGTAATAGTTTCAATAGTGCTTATAGGTGTAATTGTGGTAGTAGTTGTAAAACTGGTTAAAGTACTTGTAATAGCTGTAATTCTAGTAAATGTAGTAGTTTCTGTGAAAACAGTATGTATGTTTCTGGATATTTATGTAGTGCATTTTAGAACCTGTCAGACACTAAGTGATAGTTAGAAAAGTCAGAATCATCATAAGTTGTAATATCAATAGTAGTAATATTTGTGAAAGTTGTAATAGCCATAACAGTCTAATAATTGTAATGAACACAGTTAATTTGACCCAGATTTTTGGCGTTCACTCTACCAGGACCCAAGACCTGATTACTGGTAGCTTTACCAAGATAGTTCACCTCTGCCCTTTATACAACAAACCAGTATATGATTAACTTGACCTGGATTGTTGACTTTTGCCCCACAAAGAACCAGTACAATAATAACTTGACCCAGGTATGACGAACGTTTGCGTTTGTGGCCTTTCTTATGTTTTGTCAGTTTCCATTTCAGCCCGTCACAATGCCGCCACCAATCAAACCGGAGAAAATGGAGAGTGGGAAAGTCAGTGCTTCATTGGACAGTGAGGTACGAAGATCTTATGTTTAGCTCTTTCCATAACAAGTGGTTTGCATTGTATTCTATTATGCTTATTATACTATATGATATTATGCTGTATTGTATTATTGTGTTGTATTATAGTATTGAACTGGTATTGAATAGTATAGTATTGTGTAATTACCGTTCATTTGTGTTGCATTATATTTTATTATGTTGTGTTATATTATTTGTGTTATTATATTGTGTTGTATTGCACTATACTGTTTTGTACTACATTGTATTGTGTTAATTTATTGCATTGTATTGTATTATGTTGTACTGTATTAGTATTTGCATTGCATTATATTGTATTATTTTTTATTCTTTCATAGCGCTGTACTGCGTTGCATGGTGTTGTGTTTGTAGGATGGTGAGGATAGCATCCCTCTGCACATAATGCTGCTATTGATGGATGAAGTATTTGACCTCAAGAGTCGTAACCAATGGCTACGGAGGCGGATCGTCGTCATCCTCCAACAGATCGCCAAGACGATGTTTGGTGACAGCATCAATCGGTCTGTTGCTAATAATGGGTTGATAGTATTAGCTCATATTAGGAAAGGTTCCAGGTTAAAATCCTGGTCAAGGCGTGCATTACAAATTTGAAGTATTTGCTATTCTTTGCTTTTTATTGTTATTATCTATATAATAATAGCCTTAAATGCGTGTGTGGGTGGTCTGGCTGTATTTGTTTGGTGGTAAATGCTGGTGCTATCTGGCAAATAATATTAGAACAAAAAAGGCATTTGTGTGATGGTGAACTCATGGAGCAACAGTGGAGTAATGTTTTTCCAAGTTAGTGTGCAGATACTCTGTGTGGGAGAGGCTAGTTATTAATTAATTAATGTATTTATATCTGTATCCTTACTGAGGCAGACATGAAAATGTCAAGGAAAAACTGACAGCAGAGAGTTGATTGTTTGAAATAGCAGTATTATTAAATGTAACATGTGCATGTGACAGCATTTTTTACAAGTTTAATGCTGATGATGATGATGTCGGTATTCACAGGAAAATCATTGAACACGTTGCCTGGTTGGCGTCACCAGAACAGATGGCAGAATATTTAAAACACTTCAGGTTGGAAATAAAGTAGCATTTGTTTGTTTGTATTGTTATTATTGTTAATTTTTTCCTATGGTGCATATGATCTCTCTGGATTGTTGTTGCTGCTGCTGCTGTTGTTGTTGTTATTAATATTTTACTCAAGGTAGAATCGATCCTGCAGGATTTTGAAAAACCTAATATTGAACAGAAACAGAATATATGAAATTATGTGTAACTATATGGAAGTATTTGCCAGATGCAGATAGATGCCTGCCAACATAATATGTTAATTGTTAAGTGAGCATGAGGAGAAACTACAAAAGGGCACCAAAACTGTCTTTCAATTTGCTCGTCTTTCTTCATGCCATTTTCTTTTGTGTATTCAGGTGTGTATATAATATGTTCACATATTTTTTTTGCTTTGTTCTTCAGTCTTACCTTCTGGCCAAATGGGATTTTGGCTGAACCACGACAGCCGCGAGACTACAATACAAAGATGCGAACACGCATTGTCTGTAAAACAAAACTCTTTGGAAGTCTTTCAGGTCGGTTGGCGGGAATGCTTTTATCAGGAATTTTTGACTGAGTTATTCTTTGTTCAGAAGTTTATTTGTAAAGGAAATTACTATTGGATTAACAGTTATCTAATTATTATTATTTCTGCATTTGTTAAGCACCGCTATCTAATGACTGTGCATCATTCGATGGCACTGAGCCGTGGTGAGTGAAGGACTTGCGCAAGGTCCCTACGCAGAAGCCTTCTAAGGGATTCTAAGGGGAGGAAGCTCGAACCCATATTTTCTGTGTTACAAGCCGAGCTTTCTCTCCAATTGGCTGCCGTGCCCCACTAATAGTACTCCAACTGCCCATCCTCCAGTGTGGAGTGGACAATCACCAAAGACTTTGAGACAGAGTTGTGTGTTTTTCAACACTGGTGCCTGAGGAGAATACTAATCTAATCTATTGCAATGATTTCTATAGCCCCATTATCATAAAGCATGAAGCATCTGTCAATGATCGCTTTGAAGCAAAGTCACATTACAAAGATCACAATCCTTTGGATGGAATCAGCCAAGAACTATGAAGCCCCAGAAGATTAACTCGGAGATCTTGATTTAAATCCTTGAGGACACGGTCTTCGAATTTGAAGGCAATCGTAAGACTCACATGTGGTCTTGATAGTTAGCTAGACATTATTATAGTGCCTTTTAAGTACCTCACAAAATTGCTGCTGCGCTAGCCTAAATGGTGTTAAAGTTTCGTTTAGAACAAAAAAATGCATCAATAAGTAGACAGTACTGAGCTGAGATAACTAGAGGAGCTACCGCTGGCAGGCTGCCACACATTCACAGAGCCGATCCAATGGATTCTAATCTAATCTAATGTTAGAACTTCTTTAGCGCCGTTACAGTAACACACTAGGCATCAGTCGGCATTCGAAAACAGATTTGCCATCCAGTCCATTAAGGAGGATAAATGTGCTGAAACAAAAACGTCTGGATTCCCATCCAGTGTTATCAGTTGACACCATGTCGAGTCGTTTTGTTATTGAACTTGTTACAGAGGAACTTCGGCATCTCATCGGCACAGAAACAACACGACAGGGCGTGATGCTTGTCTTCAACATGTTCCAGCATCCACGGCTCAACCGGCGCCTTGTCTATGTCGTCCTTGAAGGCCTCCTGGAGACGATCTTTCCTGAAAACAAGTTCCGCGACACATTCCGCAAACTCCATTCCCAGTCGCCGCGTGTCATCAAGAAGCAGAGCAAGAGGGACTCGGTCGCCAGTGGCAGTGACCCCAAGTGCGCCTCGCGGAAACGGTTTGACTGAGTCGGTGAAGTGGAACTGCAGTAGGTCATGTGAAACTATTCTTGTTCAAGTGGAACAGGGTTCATTGATGTGCAACGAGCAACTGTAGCATTAAGTTATGTGTCATTTGTTGTGGGATGTGCTGAAAATAGTGTAAACTTTATACATATATGCATATGGCAGTTAAGCATGCATACGTTGTACAATATGTGTATATGTCAGTGTATATACATGCCAATGCATTTTTATGTTGTATTTGTGTACGTATGCATTTGTACATGTAATCTGGACTTGTTACTTGTGAAACCAACACATATATAGTTATATATGTATGTCTATATATCTCGTGTTTACAGACTATAGCTTTTCTGGTTTTTGTTCATTCCTTTCTTTGTCTGTCATAATGTGTGCATTTTATCATCATTTGCTTGCAAATGAGAGATTCATACATATGTCTGTGTATAGCCTTCTCCCTCTGGTGCTACCTTTGAAAATTACAGAAGGCACGTAACGACAAGGTGGTGTTATAGTATGGTCACATTCCAAAGCCAAGTTTCGTGTTGGGTCTTTTTTCTGCTTAGTTGGTTTCATGTTGTTGGGAGTTTAGTAAGCAAACAAATGGTTTCTTTTTTGACGAGCGTGTTTTAATTTCCCACGTTTCCATTTTATTTGGTGATCTCTTTTTAATTTCCAAGTTCTTTTGGTTTGTTTTACTTTTAAAGTTTAATAGGCAACCATTCTGTCCTGCCCCCAAACTCATATGGAGACCTTGGCTGGTTGGCATTGTGTCAGCATTACAATGGTGAGTGCTATAAAGGGAGTACAGGGTATATGCTGTTTGCTATATTCGTATATGTGTGTGTATAGTATGTGTATATATATGTACAGCATATGCTATGCTGGTATAGCACATATTACTTTTATGTACACCAGTTATACATACATGTAGGGCGCTCTGAAAAATGAATAGTTGGAAATCTAACCCTCTCACTCTGTCAAATTGTTCCATTTATTAAACAATGCTGTTCAAAAAATATTTTTATTTGTATGATATTTATGGGTGGACCTTTGATTTCCAGTTCTTCAGGTTTATCATTATGGGGCCAAATAATGTAAATATGGTGCCACTGACTTAGGTATATTTTATTTACTGATTGCTGCTGTTAGCATTTTGCCAAAATGTAATATGTAAGTTCTGTGTTCTACATCTGTTCTATATTTCACCAATAAATTTTCGTTAGTAATTAATGTTTAGTATGATACTAATGTCTATTATATGTTAAACTGTTAGTTGAATTAAAACTTGTCCTGTAAATTCTAAATTCCAGCCAACATCCACATATCTCTTGGTGTGGGCAGTAGTGTGTGTGTTACACTGTAAGGTAGTTAGCCAAAAAATTTAACCTAAAAATTTAACTGTCTCACCCAACCAAAATATCTATGAAATTATAACAAATGCACTGTGCAATACACCTTTGAAATTGAAAAATGTTTAGAGGTGGCCCTTGGGCTGTTAATTTCCAACATGAGGTAGGATAGTGGTCTGATCGGAATGTGGCATGTTTCACCACTACTTAAAATAACATATGTTGTATATGTTGTATTTCTCTTTCTAGACTGTTAGAATTTCAAAATATATCATTTACTGTATGAAGATATTTTTCAAGGGGTTTTGTCGACCACTTTTTTTATTTATATATTGTGTATATTTATTTTTTATATTTATCAGCTGATGCTAATCTCATAAATGGTAAAACTACATGACAGTAATCAAAGAACGTCTATAGCGTCACTGTAATAATGCTTAAGGCATCAGTTGATGGTCGCTGCAGAGTCTGTGTATATGCCTATTTCCATGATGCTAATTAAATTTAACTCCAAATAAAAAACTTGAACTCGTTTCAAATTGAAGTCATTGTTACTTCAGTCAGCGCAGTATCCAGTTGTCCCTGTGACACTGATTTGTTTCCAGAGGTCTTTATAGTACTATCTGGGAACTGCCGCAGATGTCCTGGTGGCCTGCAGAAAAATACAAAAGCTTTTCCTCTGCTTTGGTTAACTTTTTGTTGTATGTTGCAAATGAGAGCCACCTCAGTCATTACCAACTGCCAGACTCTGTTTGTTTGAATCATCTTCTTCCCATTCAGATGGGTCTTTGGACCGGATTGCATCTGAAAATCTGCAGTAGCACAACATTATCTAAAGCTGAATGTGCAGAATTACTCCAAGACCCTGTTACGAAGAACTGCAGCTGAGTCAACCACAGGGGGCTCTTTGGAGGATGGGATGTGCTGAAAATAGTGCTAACTTCATGCATACATCAGCTAAGTCCTCCATGGAGATTAACTTCTTCATCTTCATTTCTGGACGAGCCATTTTCATTGGTGTAGATGACCTCTGCAATCCATCTCGCACGATGGATGACGCTTGAAAGTTGAACATAAATTCCACGCATAGGAGCATGTTCATAGGACTATACCCAGCAGATCAAAAAGTATCTATAGTCATTACGGGGATGTTTGGTTTCCGGCTGTGTTTGAGCAAAGAACTCTTCCTTCAGCTTGTTGGGCAAGTTTTAATTCAACAGTTTAACATACAACAAACATTGGTATCAGGCTGAATATTAATCAGTAATGAATGTATATTATTAAAACATAGAATAGATAACACATTATATTCTGTTATGATGCTGACATCGTTAATGAGTAAGTAAAATTTACCGAAGTCAGTGGCACCACTTTTACATTATTCGGCTCCATTATGGTAAACCCAAAGAATTGGAACCCAGAGGGCCACCCCTAGATATTTTACAAGTGTAAATGTATTTTTAACTGTTTTTCCCATAACTGGACTAAACTGATCGGGTGAGAGGATTAGATTTTCAGCATTTTATTTTTAAGAGCCACCCTAATATATATCTGCATGTGCATGTGTTTATGTGTGTATATATATATTTATATATGCACCTGTATGTGTGTATGTATAGATTCACATCCATTTAGTGTGTCTGTGTACATAAATTTAGTTGTTTCTGTAAGTATGTCAAGTATAAATGCTGCTATTTTTTGTGTCCCATTTATGGACGTCTAGTTGATCCCAGTTTCTGCAAATGGTTGTCTTTCGCTTGTACATTGCATCATGTTGCTATTTGGCTGTGGTCGTTGCTTGTTGCACAAAGAGTAACATTGAAAAGGGTGTAATGTGGTTACTTACATTACAGAAGGTGTAACTGTACACTTAACTTGTGTACTATGGCCATTGAAGTATTTTGTGTAAAGTGTAAATCTTGTGAAGCTTGTGCAGTGACACTTCTAGTGCAATGTGGCTGTTGTAATGTTGACAAAATATATTGTAGTAAATTACAGCTTGCATAATTGCTCATGTAACTTGAATTACATTACCAATGAAGTAACTTTTTTGAATAAAGTAAAGTTGTCAATTGTAATGTAGTAAACTTATGACTCGTGTAACTTTTGCTGGTAGCGTAGATGTTACCCCATATGTGGTTGGGTCCAAAATCTTTTTGAGAAACACATGTTCTTTATCTGTGACATCATCTTGACTGGAATACTGTTTATAAATGCATTTAGTAACGCATATCAGTGGGAAGTTATATGAATTGTTTCAGGTAATTGATACCTTTGGTATCAAGTATTTAATACCATTGATACTGGGTATTTAATACTCTGTGTAAAAGGTATTCATTACCCTTAGTATCGTGTATGAAATGCCCTTGGTGTCAGGTCTCTAATACCTTTTGTTTCAGATATATAATACCATTGATAATGGGTATCTAATAACCTTGGTATTCAAGTGTTTAGTAACTTTGAAATCGGATGTTTAATACCATTTTTGTGGAACAAGTAAGCCCTCAGAAGCGCCTAGCAAGCTGTGAAATAGGGATTTTATATTGAGCCTGTTTTGTACAAATGTGATACTGAATTATTCGTGATAGTGTTTCGGTCATTTGTTGCCGTTACAACAGCTAATTTGAAACTGTTCTGGTTCATCTTTTCCGGTTTCATTTTTGTTTTTCGGTTTTGGGGAAGAGTGCATCTAGAATTAGTCAGTGTTGCAGATTAGAAGAGAGGGTCATTCCAACTCAACTCACTCAACCAGTACCTCCAGTCTGACCATCTCTGAGTGGCCAAAATTGTAAACACATGTTGCAAGATGTATTAGATGGAAAAGCCCAAAGATTTTCTGCAATATTTAAAATATTTTCAGAGACATCACTGATTCTGTGACCCCACCTCAGAATGCGTTTCTTTGAAACTGTCAGATGTATTTTAAATATTGCAGAAAATTTGTGGGCTTTCCCATCAAATGCATCTTGAAATATGTCGTTAAAATTTCAGCCAATTCTGAGATGATCAGGTGGAGACATTTCTTACAGTTGCTTGAGCTGGTTTGACCCAAGAGAGTAAGTGAGAGAGAAAAAGAGTTTTACCACATTTGTGTTGGCTGTGTAAAACATGCTGAAACCTCCTTATATTACTGCATTTGGGAGTCACACCAAAGTTATCTGTGTTAGAATAAGGTCTTGTTAAAATGATGATGGAAATTCTCGATCCACATCCGAACCGGGTTTTATAGGAGAATTCACTTTACTTTGACATTAGCTTTTTAAATGGTGGGATTGTAAAGCTTCTTTGAGGCTTTAGAGTTCCAATTAGTTCTGCATTTACGTGCTGGTTTAATTCGTTGCTTGGACTCTTAAAAATAACATCATAAAAGTAACGTAAGTCGCTGGAATGCTCATAGATATCATGTGTCTAGTGGTCTGACGTGTGGCACAGTCGTCTCTTCAGTAGCGCTGGATTTGTAATTCGATGAATGAGTGTTCGAACCTACTGAACGGACTCAGTGTAACAACCCAGGACAAGTTGTTCACGTACGCTGGTCTTGCGCCTCAGATTCGGATTTACCGAAATTAAGCATATAAGTGTGATGACTAAATAATAAATAGTGCTGGAGGACTTTGGCTGCCAGATATGGTTAGCACAGCCTGCAGGATGAAAGTACACTGAAGGCAGAGTTTGCGGTCTATGTCCCATGCTGCATTGTATCAGAATTGGTGTAGTAATGATGCGTGTAATCAGGAGGTTCTGGCGTTTGTGGTTACTAGACAGTTGATGCTGCATTGGATGGTGCTTTTGAGCAGACATTCGTGTTAGACAGTAGTTTTACATTCTGTTTGAATTTGTTGATTTTTTTTTTTGATTTGTGCAGACAGTTTGTGGATACAGAAGTTTACAAAGCAAAGTGGGCAAAGTAAGGCTGTGCTTAATTTTGTGGAAAAATTTTTGACAGCTTTTTATTAATCAAGAAGTTTAGTGACCACTTTGTAATGTCAACTGTCAAAAATTTTAAGACCTTTTTTGGATTCTTTATTAATTTTTTAATTCTCAAATTTTTAGTACTTTTTGGCTTTTAGAAATTGTGGTGACCTATTTTTCAGTAGGCAACCCTTGCCCAAACCAGTACGGGGGAACTCGATGGCGTGCTGCTCTCCCCATCCCAAATCAGTTTGGTGTCACAGCCAGATTTGCCCCTGGATCTACCACTGATGTGGACCAAACTGGACTTAGCTTACAAGTGTGCTTGAACTAAAAGTCCGTTGGACTGATTTAAAGCAACTTCTTGCACTTGGTGAACTCTGCATGCTAATGCTCCTGTACTAATTGAACCTGATCTGTGAATAATAGCCAGAATTCCATTCCATTTTGTTTCGAACTGTTCAGTAAGGGTAGGACAAATCGTGTTGTTTGGACCAAGAAGTCAAGAACTCTGCAACTATTCTCTCTTTTTCTTGCATGGTTTCTGCTTCAGTCATTCCATTTGTTTGACGTGAAACTTGCGGACATTGTCAGCTGTGTGTAGCCTCTCATTTTCTCTGTCTGTCTGTCGGTCTGTCTGTCTCTGTCTGTCTGTCTGATAAAATTATTATTATTATTATTTTATTATTATTATTATTATTATTATTATTAGTAGTAGTAGTAGTAATAGTAGTATTACTGTTGTCGTTATCATTATAATTGCCCAAGTTAGGAATGAAAAATGAATGCGTAGAGAGCTGATCTCTGAAAAGTCAGGCCTCATCACAGTTTATGGGGCCATTTTTATTAATGAAGGAAAAATTTAGGCTGTGATAAGTGATCATGAAGATATGTAATATACATATTACATATATATATATATATACTATATATATATATTAATATATTATATATAATATTGTGTGTAAAGCTGTGTTCAAATGTGTAATTATATGATGTATATTATACATGTATATATATATTAATATGTAATGTATATATGCCTATATATATATATATTTCTATATTTCTAATTATATATATACATAAATGTGTCTGGCCTTAAGTTGCGATCTAGTGAGTTTGTTCTTATATGTCTCATTTATGTAGCACCATTGCTTATTTGACCTTCTCAGTGTATGTTGTATTTGTGCATTATGATGACAGTGATGATGAAGATGATGTCGTCATTTGATTCTGTTAACCTAATTATATTTTTGTAAATGCGGAAAGGGACAAGCAAATTCTGTTGTACAGTATAGCTGATGCCAATGTGGCCAAAGTGTCCAGACACTGTAATTCTGGCGTTTGCTAGTTCTGTAACTACATCATGTGGTTGCCCAGGCCGTTGGCATTGACCTTACCTTTTCTTACGTTTACATGCAAGAGTACAGTACAATAAGTGAGTAGTAGTAGTTCCAGTGTTTAACGACATCTTATGGCATCAAAAGCCGTTGACGTCGCCCTCCTCCCTTTTCCAGGCTTGGGCTGGCACTACCAGAAAACGGCATTGGTGGAGTTCAATGAGTGAGTTACTGAAACTGACCCCTATATCACACTGACTGAAAGTTATTTAATGGTGTCTAAGCAGAGCCTTACGTAAGTTATGATTTATATATATATATATATATATATATATATATATATATATATATATATATATATATATATATATATATATATATTAGATTCAGTTACAACAGTTTAGCAAGATATGGTGTGACTGCTGTAGTAGTATCAAGTGTTTAACTACATCTGTTTGTGTTGACCTTACCTTACGGTGACGTTTAGACCGAGCAGTGTTTGAACAGAAATGACGAATACATAATATAGAACTTATATTTTATATTCGGCATGACACAGTGGTCAATTGGATAGAGCAGAGTATTTGGGTTCGAGCCTCGTCGAGACAGTTACTGTGTAGGGACCTTGAGCAAGTCCTTCACTCACAATTGTTCTATGCTATTGATTGATGCATAGTCAGTAGATAGTGGCACTTAATAAATGCAGAAAAAATATATATGTAAAATGACAAAATAATGTGGGGTTCATTCTGCCTGTGTCAGGATACATTAACTGTGTGGTCTTCCTAAAGAGAGTGTCCTATTTATAATGATTAATTTTATCTATCATTGTCTGAGTATTCTTCAAAAAAAATGTTTTGCATTCCTTGCCTCAGAAAAGTAGCGGTGACTGGTATTAAGAAAGGTGTCCTGTTGATGGATTGCTGCGGTCGTGTTTGTGCCTCAGCCAGAACATCCTTCAAGCTTAGGACCATGTTTCTGAAGAGTTACTATAGAGGTGTGTAAACAAGTGCTTTACCTTTACCTGTATGCTCTGAGTAGTTAGAGGCTTGTGAACAAGTGTATTACCTTTACCATTTTTACCTTTACCTTGAAAGAAATGTTAAACTTGTGGCCACAGTGCCTGTGCTTTATTACCAGACAGTATGAGTCTGTTCATTTGGCCCTGTAGTGTTTGATTTGGACGTTACTTTTAGAGTTCAGAAATGCCAGAAAATGTCAGCGGGGCAGTGGGGACTGAAGCCCGTCCAGCGAAATTAAGCTTTGCATTATTTTAACTGTTTTAGTCTCGAGTGCTTGTGGCGCCCCTGTTGGCAAGTGAGGTCGTCATTTAATATTTTGTGATTAAGTTGAGATCTGAAGAATGTCAATTTTGTTTTGTACATCCCTTAAACATTTGTCGGTCAAAAAGAAGAATACCATTTGAAGTAATGTCTATGACACCAGTGTGATTTGTGATTGGCACAATTGCGGGAAGACCTATGTGCAGAAGCGAAATGTATGGGGGTATGTAGGCCTATCTTCGGTGGGAGTGAATGAGTATGAACCAGTGCAGAAAGAACCATGATAGAAGTAAATTATGGGGAAAAGTATACTGAATGGGAAATACATGTAGTCTCAACCAGTAGAGGAAGTTCTTCCTACTCCACATCATCTCTTATCAGCAGTTGACGTGATGACCTAAAACAGTAATTTTGTAGTAGGCCACAGTATCTGTATTAAGGTTTGGTCTAAACATAAGTAAAACTCTAACCCCATGAAGCGCTATCGAAATTTTAATCTATATTTTACGTACACTATCGCATAGCGTGATCCCAAACATCGAACTTATTTTGGTTTCTGATTTCATCTTCTTAAACTGTACATTGTGATTATACAATTACATATCGTAATCGTAATCCCAAGATTTCCACAGCGCCCAACGAAAGCCGCGCCGTGGGGACCAGCCTATTCACAGGCGCTCAGTCAAAACAAAATCGATAGGGAAAAGGGTTCGGTTCCGGGTCAAGATCCAAGAGTCAGGCAGAGAGACAGCGTGGCAGCTACGGTGGGTGATGTTTGGGGGTGGAGAGCAGAGGCAGATAAGAGGAAGAAGGGGTGTCAGGATAGGGTCTGTGGAAGAGGAATGTTTTCAGTTTTCGTCTTGCTTGTGCCGCATAGTCTTAAAACATTAAGTTTCACTCTGCTCTGCATTCATAACGGCTCGTGTTGCCCCACAGAGGCAATCGTTGCAACTGGATATTACACAGCGGTCCTAAAATCGCTTTTTGGTGTGGATAACAAAATTTCCGCCATTCTGGACGAGCTGACGCATTTGGATGCGATCCCAGAAGGGTTGACACACCAGTTAAATAGAAGCCTATTGGCTGCATAGTAAGAGCGTGATATGGCGGGCAACAGGGAGAAGTTCCTCGAGGAGATTCTGGATCTGTGCATGCCTAAGGAGAACTTCATTGTGGTAGTCACCTCGGACAGCACGGACTGGACGACATTCTTCTTGCCCCGCTGTACATTGGCCAAAATAAGCGCTAAGCGATGGACCTGGTGCACCTCGAGACCTACAAGAATACCCCGAACAATATCGAGGCCAACAATATGCTCGTTTACAGCCCCGGCGAAGACAACTGTGCTCTCAGAGAGAAGCGCAGAAGTCAGATAGATCAACTCAAGGGTTCAGCGACAGCTCGAGGTCAGAGGTTACTGGGACACTGAAGGTAAAACCCACTATGTTGCCATCGAGGCCAACATTTCCACCCTCCGTGCGGATCACGAAAACTGTCTTTCAGGTGGACATGGCCGCGTCAACATCTGGGCCCTGCTCGGCTTTATCCCGCAGATCTTCACTTCTAGCCACCACGAGGGCGAAACCCCGGTGGACAGACATCCTTACGGTCAACAACATCCTGGTACAAAAAACCTATTGCTACACCATCTAGAAGGCCCTTAGCAAAACAGTATTGAGTTCAAGAAACATCTGGCAGCCGGAACGGACCCCATCCGCAGCCGTGGATGAGGTCTTTGTCTCCGCATGGCGTCCTAAACAGCCGCATCGCCGGAGCCGTCTTTAAGACGCTATGCGGGGACAAAGACTTCATCCACGGGCGCAGTATCTCGTTCAAGAAAATCCCAATCCTGGGCGCCATCTCGTAGCTAGTCGCCTAACCGCCGATGCAGCCTACTGAACGCCGCGCTTTTGCCGCATCATACAGGAACATGACGACTGTGGGAGTAGCAAGTGACATGCTTGACATCGCCGAGGCGAAACGTATAAAAACCTATCAACAGATATAAATACATTTCCGTTCCGGATTTCGGGTTTCTGTGCTGCCAACTAGCGAAATAGTAGTGCAATATTTGGCATCTCAAATTTCAAAGAGGATTAAACGATAAAAATGTTCATGAATCAATAGGAACTGCACAATTTGTTAACGAAAGGCGCATATTAACGAAAATTCGCCCAAAGACCGTATATTGAACAGAATTGTGCGATACACGCAAAAACCCATAAACTGCCGATCGAATTATCGCATTCAAATGGGTCTCATCAAATGGATAAATTTGCACTCTGGCAGCCGCACTCCTCGTATACAGATTCAAATACAGATTCGCCAAAATCCGGAAAATCAGCATATACAAATACAGATTCGCCTATAGAAGCAGAATTCACAATTCAGGCCAGGATGGTCATGAGGGTACATAAAGAACCCATACGTGGTCCATATGTTTCTATCAAATGGATATATTTGCACTCTGGCAGCCGCACTCCTCGTATACAGATTCAAATACAGATTCGCCAAAATCCGGAAAATCAGCAAATACAAATACATATTCGCCTATAGAAGCAGAATTCACAATTCAGGCCAGGATGGTCATGAGGGTACATAAAGAACCCATACATGGTCCATATGGGTTTCATCAAATGGATATATTTGCACTCTGGCAGCCGCACTCCTCGTATACAGATTCAAATACAGATTCGCCAAAATCCGGAAAATCAGCATATGCAAATACAGATTCGAGGAATTTCGGAAAAATGCTGTGATCATTCTTTTTGCACTCGTGGTGTCCACAAGTTCTGTCCTTAGACCTTTATTATTTACAATCCACTGCACCAGGCACCCGCATAGCCAACGACTTTGGAGCGAAGGTACAGCTGTGCGCTGATGACAATCGGCTTTGCATTGCTCTTTCACCCACTGATCAGTCAGTCAAGGTGAAACTTGGTGAGTTTCTCTATTCTGTTCATGAATGGTTCTGTTTCAATGGTTTGGCCAGAAAACCAGATAAATCTGAGGTGATCATGTTTGGCTCATGCCAACGTCTGCGATTTCTCCTTTCACATTCCAGCATTGACCTAGCTGGCACTGTTCCGATATTGAGCAGAATTTTTGGTGTAATTTTGGACAGCAAACTCACATTTCGACCCCACTTTAGAAACTTATGTAAATCTTGTTTCTATCATATCTGGGCATTACGTCACATCAGGTCTGCTTTTTACCAAAAACATGGCACAAACTGTTGTCTGATCTGATCTCGCCTTGATTATGCCAACGAGGTATTTCAGATCTTGAACTCAAAGGCTTCAGTTCATCCAAAATTTCATGGCTCGTGTGGTGCTGCGTGCACTTCCTCGAACAAATTCCTTAGCTATAGTAAACGAGCTCCATTGAATTCCTCCGAAAATCCGGATAAGATTTAAGGTATCCGGTCTTACCTATAAAATTCATGCCACTAGCACTCCTAACTACCTTAAATGAAAAGTCTCTCTTTGCATCCCTCCTCGCAGCCTACGATCTTCAGGTACGGGTCTTTTCCTGAGCCACGATGCAGAACTGTCCTGGGCTCGCTTTCATTCCACACTGTAGCGCTTCTCTGTATTTTACCTTACTTTTATCCGATGCAATGCAAAGGCGCTACATTACATAGCAACAAATACTTGAGCAGCGCCGTGTTACAACATCAATCGCATGCTGATTACACCTTACTCAGACACTTGTCCATTATAGAATGCGGGTGACATCGAAGATGCACTTGAGGCAGCGAAGGCGCAGATGCTCAGACGCCGAGAAGAGTACACAAATGAAGGGTCAGGGTGGAGACTCAGAAATGTAGAGGCGCTGAATCTAGGTACGGCTCAGTATCGGCTGTTTCACGACAGCAGTTACATTCGACCGCGCTATGTCGTTACGTGCAAAAACAGAGACAACCGCTGCTTTGAGTGGACTGTGTTGTCGGCAATGTATCCGGCAGAAGACTCCCAACGCTCAATCAAATGCAGTGCCCATCTAAGAGAGCTGAATTTCTCCGGGATCGAATTTCCAGTAAAGGTGTCCGACGTCGGCAAGTTCGAGCGCCAGAACCTGCCCATAGCGTAAGCGTGTTCGGGTGTGTCGCGAATTCGTTTAAGTTTCAAGGAAAAGCCAATTTCTAATTTCAGTTGTTATATTTACAATGTTTAATTACAGATTTTATTTACAAAGACTCTTCCTTCAACAGAATAACCAATAACTGTCTTATCAAAAAACACTGCAAGCCATCCTATACACAGAAACACCAAAATAAACTCTCGCGACTACCACGGTCCTACGGGAGTAGTAGAAGTCTCAGGCATCTGGCGCCGGCCTATTCCGGTCGACTTCTCCACTCGCAGAATCACCATTCAGAAATACTTGACTGGATTCGGATTCCATCCCTCATACACAGTCGACAAGCTCTATAACGGTCCCGTGTCATCAAACCAACCAGCTCCAATTCATCCACGCCACCAGGACCACGGGTACCGGACTAAATTCACATACAATAAACTTTTTTTCAAAATACTTGAATACTAAATTCCAATGAGTGCAGTTTTCCAACATGTAACCCTACATAAACCACAAAACTGCGTACCAAGTACCAAACAACGCACAAAGTATACAATCTCCGGCAGATATTAAATACCGCAGATATATACATTTAAAGCATTCTAATATATCTGCATACACAAACTGCAAAAATTGAAGTCCATTATTCAAATAGGACACCTAAGACCTCAACTATTCAAATAGATATCGCTACGAGTCTTACTTATAGCCAGACTTATATGCATAATTTAAATCCTGTGTAGCCTACAACTAAAGCAGACTCCTCAATTACGCACTAACACGGGTGTGTAGGTATGTATATGTATGTATATATATACTCTAAATACATACATTTTAAACTAGCTGAAATGTAACACTATATATACACAAACACGAATACGAAGATTAAGGGAAGGAAAGCATTTCTCGGCTTCTCAAGCTTCGCTCTTCCAATTCCTCTGACTTCGAATTCCCCGAAAATCATCTTCTCCTCGCTCCGTCACTCAGAAACTGACTCAACCCAGCGACTCCTCAACCCTCGGTACGGCCGTCCTTCTTATTCACCGTGCCCAACAGCCGATCCTACTTTCCTGCCACCCAGGTGCGATTACAACAGGAATGGGCAAACATTAGCGCATTTTGTGACAGGGTGCAATCGCGGGTTGCATCCAATAGATGTCTCATGAGAGGCCAGATTCACACAACGTCGCTCTTCTACTGCTGTTAAACGGTGAAAACCAGCACTACTCAGCCGTGGACACCTGCTGGGCGTATATGAGCAGAACAAGACCAACGTGAGACTTCGGGACACGAAAAAGTGGATAGCGCCAGAAGGAGTCAAAACGCGGGCATACGGGTACTATCTCATCTAGCGTGAATGTCAAGGGCGAAAAAACATGACGCAGATAGTATTATAGGATGACGGATGTCCGCTCTATCCGGTCAACGTCCAACCCGAGCAGCGACTTTGCCGACATAGCAGCCGACACAAGCAGGGCGTCTTTCTTCTCACTCTTAGAGGCGACTAGGCAGTGCTGGGAAGTACTTGAACTACAGCAGGTCAATACGCATTTCATGAGACCCTTAAGGGCCATGTATGGGTTCCTTATGGACCCATATATCACTACACTTGTCTGAGTTGTGCATTTTCTCGATATAGGCGAATCTGTATTTGTATATGCAGATTTTCCGGATTTTGGCGAATCTGTCTTTGAATCTGTATACGAGGAGTGCGGCTGCCAGAGTGCAAATATATCCATTTCATGAGACCCATATGGACCAAGTATAGTTCCCTTATGGACCCTCATGACCATCCTGGCCTGAATTGTGAATTCTGCTTTTATAGGCGAATCTGTATTTGTATATGCAGATTTTCCGGATTTTGGCGAATCTGTATTTGAATCTGTATACGAGGAGTGCGGCTGCCAGAGTGCAAACATATCCATTTGATGGAACCCATATGGACCACGTGTGGGTTCTTTATGTACCCTCATGACCATCCTGGCCTGAATTGTGCATTCTGCTTCTATAGGCGAATCTGTATTTGTATATGCAGATTTTCCGGATTTTGGCGAATCTGTCTTTGAATCTGTATACGAGGAGTGCGGCTGCCAGAGTGCAACTAGATTCATTTTATGACACCCATATGGACCAAGTATAGTTCCCTTATGGACCCTCATGACCATCCTGGCCTGAATTGTGAATTCTGCTTTTATAGGCGAATCTGTATTTGTATATGCAGATTTTCCGGATTTTGGCGAATCTGTATTTGAATCTGTATACGAGGAGTGCGGCTGCCAGAGTGCAAACATATCCATTTGATGGAACCCATATGGACCACGTGTGGGTTCTTTATGTACCTTCATGACCATCCTGGCCTGAATTGTGAATTCTGCTTCTATAGGCGAATCTGTATTTGTATATGCTGATTTTCCGGATTTTGGCGAATCTGTATTTGAATCTGTATACGAGGAGTGCGGCTGCCAGAGTGCAAACATATCCATTTGATGAAACCCATATGGACGGTGTATGGGTTCGATATACATTTTGCGAACAATCCAGTTCCAATTCGTTCGTGAACTTTTCAATCAATGACGCGTGCTACGCATTTTTGTTGAAGCATTACATTTCCCTAGGTGACGCTCTAGTAACCCGGAATCCGGATATGTATTTATATTTGTATTTGTATTTGTTGATCGGTTTCGCCGCGTCGAGGCGAATCCGGTGGACGAGAGCGTTGAGTCACACGAGTACCGGAAGTACGAGAGTCAGAATCCCGCGGTCTCCAACAACAGCCAGGGGATACCGATCGACATACAGAATCAGGATCTAGTCACATTACCTCGTCGCCTAGTCAGGCAGCCTTCCAAGAGCTTTCTTCTCGCGGGAGGTAGGCTGACATCAAACCCCGCGGCCTATGTCGCTGGGACGCTAGTCACTCACAGTCTTCGGGCAGCCGTTGTAACTTGGCCTGATAACTGTTCAATCAACACGGCCGTATGTATTATGCGCTTGCAGCTAACCATCGTTTGTCGTTCTCGTAATAATAATCGTAACATGGAGATTTTTACAGCGCCTAAAGAAAGCTAAATCGCGGGAACCAGTTTATTCACAGGCGCTCAGTCAAAACAAAACCGATAGGCAGGTATCGACCTTGCTTATTTTTCAATGAATTTAGCGAGTGAGATCCTTCACCACCGCTTCCTTAATAACACGGTCCGTGCACGGAGATCTTGGGCTTTACGTCCCCATGTCTTTTTGCATATCCTTAGCTAACGCACTGGTTTCCAGTCGCCTTGATTACTGTAACTCAATTCTTGTTAGTATCACAAAGTCAAACATGCAGAAACTCCAACGAGTTCAGAACTCCTTAGCTAGAGCTATAGTGCGTGTTATTCTGCAAGGTCTTTCTCTGGTCATACCCTGAACTAGAACTGTTCTGGGTAAACGTGATTTTCCAGTTGCTGGACCTAAATGCTGGAACTCTCTACCTGACAGTCTGTTCGTTCTATTCAGTCGCTTTTGTCATATCGTTCTCAACTTAAAACTTACCTGTTTCAAATTGCTTATCCACCGTAGGCTGCCTCTTTGTCTTGTGGACTGCTTTTTGGATACTGGTCTGATTGTGGCTTGGCTTTGGTGCGCCATCGGTTGATGCTTTGTGCATTAGACACCGGCGCATTAGAAGTTGCTATTTATTTGTTTAACTACTGTGGCGCCCTTTCAAGCGTGCAACGGTAGTGAAGGATCCTGCCCGATAAATTCATTGAAAATGAGCAGGGTCGACGCCACACGTCGCTATAGAAAATCGTGTACATTTAATTTACATTCGGTAAATATTGCTTATTTATCTGTCTTCTCGTCTTGACTTTAGATTCTGACCAACCAGTCACCGAAACTAACCAAACAACCTGGCTCTCGCAGACTTGGTTTGCTATAGCGCCGGTGTTTATGTTGGTCGTTCTGGCCGGCCGGGCTTTTGTGTGGCGCCGAGAGTTTCGGAGATTTGTAGTCATATTTGCATTACGTACATAACATCGACGCCAGTGACGTCTTCTTTGCGCAGAATTCATCAATACATACTCTTTAATTGCCCTTAAATTGGGTCGTTTGCCTTACCCTTGCCTTGACCTGGTTAAAAAAATCAACATGGCCTCTAAGGACATGGACGTTTCAAAAATCGACGTGACAGATATTCCAAATGGATTTGTCGGCAGCGACCGCGACGTTCCCCTGGTCTTTAGGTGTATATCTTGTGGGACGATCGTCGGAGATTCAACGGATTGGATCACTGCGAACGAAAAGCAACGATCGATTACGCTCATTCGTAAGTTCCCGCGCTTTCAGAACGATTGGAAATTTTTTTAAAGAGTTTGTGATTAGACTATCAAAATCGATCTTATTTATTTTGATTTTTATTAGATGACACTTACATGACGCGTTTTTGACGCTTTATTTTAGTATGATCACATTGATGCAACTTCTAATGCGCCGGTGTCTTATGATTACAGCGTAAACTGCTCATATTTTCCACGTACAAAAACCTATCAACGGATACAAATAGATTTCCGTTCCGGATTTCGGGTTTCTGTGCTGCCGTCTGGCGAAATCGCAATGAAATATTCGGCAACTCAAATTTCGAAGACACTTAAACGATAAAAATGTTCATGAAACAGTAGGAACTGGACAATTCGTAAAGGCAACGCGAATATTAACAAAAATTCGGCCAAAAAACGTTATATTTGACAGAATTTTGTGATACAGTTACAAACCCATAAACTGCATTTATCGCATTCAAATACAGATTCGTTTATGTAAACAAAAAGCACAACATAGCTTAGCATGGCTACAAGGGTCCACAAGGAACCCACACATGGGCCACATTCGTCGCATACATATTCGCGAAATTCGGGAAATTCAGCATATACAAATACAGATTCGCCTATATCGAGAAAATGCACAACTCGGGTCAGGATGGTCATAAGGATCCATAAGGGAACTATACTTGTCCATATGGGTCTCATAAAATGAATCTATTTGCACTCTGGCAGTCACACTTCTTGAATACAGATTCAAATACAGATTCGCCAAAATCCGGAAATTCAGCATATACAAATACAGATTCGCGGAATTTCGGAAAAATGCTCTGATCATTCTTTCTGCACTTGTGGTGCCCACAAGTATCTGTCCATAGACCTTTATTATTTACAATCCACTGCACCAGGCACCCGCATAGCCAACCACTTTGGAGTGAAGGTACAGCAGTGCGCTGATGACATTGCTCTTTCACCCACTGATCAGTCAGTCAAGGTGAAACTTGGTGAGTTTCTCTATTCTGTTCATGAATGGTTTTGTTTCAATGGTTTGGCCAGAAAACCAGATAAGTATAGTTCCCTTATGGATCGTTATGACTATCCTGGCCTGCGTTCTGCTTATATAGGCGAATCTGTATTTGTTTATGCAGAATTTCCGGAATTTGGCGAATCTGTATTTGAATCTGTATTCAGGGAGTGTGACTGCCAGAGTGCAACTAGATTCATTTTATGAGACCAATATGGACCAAGTATAGTTCCCTTATGACCGCCCTGGCCTGAATTGTGCATTTTCTCGATATAGGCGAATCTGTATTTGTATATGCTGAATTTCCGGAATTTGGCGAATCTGTATTTGAATCTGTATTCAAAGAGTGTGACTGCCAGAGTGCAACTAGATTCATTTGATGATACCCGTATGGACCAAGTATAGTTCCCTTATGACCATCCTGGCCTGAATTGAGCATTTTCTCGATATAGGCAAATCTGTTTTTGTATATGCTGAATTTCCGGAATTTGGCGAATCTGTATTTGAATCTGTATTCAAGGAGTGTGACTGCCAGAGTGCAACTAGATTCATTTTATGAGACCCATATGGACCAAGTATAGTTCCCTTATGGATCCTTATGACTATCCTGGCCTGAGTTGTGCATTCTGCTTATATAGGCGAATCTGTATTTGTTTATGCAGAATTTCCGGAATTTGGCGAATCTGTATTTGAATCTGTATTCAAGGGGTGTGACTGCCAGAGTGCAACTAGATTCATTTTATGAGACCCATATGGACCAAGTATAGTTCCCTTATGACCATCCTGGCCTGAATTGTGCATTTTCTCGATATAGGCGAATCTGTATTTGTATATGCTGCATTTCCGGAATTAAATTTTTGGCGAATCTGTATTTGAATCTATATGCAACGAGTGTCACTCCCATAGTGCAACTAGATTCATTTGATGACACCCATGTGGACCACATATGGGTTCCTTATGGACCCTTATGGCCATCCTGGTGTTCAAGGACTGTGACTGCCAGAGTGCAAATAGATTCATTTGATGACACCCATATGGACGGTGTATGGGTTCGATATACATTTGGCGAACAATCCAGTTCCAATTAGTTTGTGAACTTTTAAATTAATGACGCGCACTATGCATTTTTGTTGAAACATTACATTTCCCTAGGTGATGCTCTAGTAACCCGGAATCCGGATATGTATTTATATTTGTATTTGTTGATAGGTTTCGCCGCGTATATTTTCCGGTGGGGTCGGAATTACGCTTCCATACTTAATACACTGTCTTCTGGTTCATTCCAGCTCAACTCAACCAATACTTACCATCCGGCCATCTCAGAATTGGCTGAAATTTTAACCATATTCTGCAAGATTTATTTAATGGAAAAGCCCAAAGTTTTTCTGCCATATTTAATACTGTGAGATATACGGATTCTTTGACCCCACCATGCGAATTGCGACTTGAGCGCCTTTCTCTCCCCCTCTCAATGTTCCGCAGGCGCCTGAAGACTGTACTATTTAACAGTGATATCACTTTTTCAGGTCGGAAGCACCTCTGTTGAGTTCATCCTCCAAGAGGCTCTTTATAAATCTCAAATTACAATTACCCTCAGAAGGCATTTGCAAAACTTTGAAATGTCCACTTTAGATCAAATTAGATGATATTTTTTCAGCTTTACTTTTTGTTGTGTAGATTACAAAACTGTGATTGTTATTATTGTGTGTCCTATAAATTCAGCTGTATCTATTGTCAAAGATGCCCTTCAAATTCATTTTACTTCTAAATCGATAAATAATTAGTGATCAATCCATATGTACCAGCACACTGCATTCATAGACCCTCTTCTCCACCTGTCCCTACTCTACTGTCCCGTCGTTTCTTTGTTTGTGGTTTTCAAGTTTTCATCTAATTTAAAACAAAATTGTGGGGTCACACTGTGGGATGCCCAAATTTCTTAGGGTTGGGGTGGGATTGGGCTGGAGCCTACTTGCCTAATAGAAGTGTAGGCCTGTGCTTGTCCTCTGCTTCTGTTACAAATCTTCTTCGTGAACAAAACATAAACCAATACATCCCACTTCCTGTGTGATATGACTGTTATTGTCTAAATTTTATGTTCCTATGGAGCATTTAGGTGTGCTAAAATGCGGCGTTTGCGAGTACACATTTGACTGAATTGTTATGTTGTGTAGGAGTGACTTCAAAGGTGCAATGTGGACGAACAATGCTTTCGTCCGTGACTGGAGAAGATATGGGCAGGTGAACTATTTCTCTGTCAACACTTCTTGGCTTGTTTCACTAAACTGTCTGTTTTTTTATATGATCTTTTGTAGTTTTTACTTTTATTACTTGCTTCTATTTTGTCATTGATCTTGACTATTTTTTACTTTTATAGGTTGGTAATTTTTGACTCGTGGTTATTGCATTTTGGACTCTGTTCTTCACTGTTTTTGACTTATTTGTTAGTTGTTCTTTCACAGTTGCTGGTCCCTCCATCTAGAATTTTCTACCTCCTTATGTTCGCAACTCCCCTACAGAGGCTGTCTTTCGCTCTAACCTTAAAACTTACCTCTTCCAGTCTGCTTATGGTTCTTAATACTTCACATAACACAGCTTCAAGTGCACTTCTGAACTTTGTAAGGAGGGCATTAACAAATTTTAGTTGTATTGTACTGTATATTGTAGTTATCTTGACTTGTTAGTTTTTTAAGTCATTGATCTTGACCATTTTCCACTTTTTGACTCTGTGGCCTTGACTTGTTTTTTCACCAGTGCCTATCATGTTCTAAAGTGTAACCAGTGTGACACAGAATTGGGGAAAATATACAGGACAACTTCATCTCATATGGATGATTTGCGCAACCGGTTCACCTTTGATGTTGATAAAATTGATTCGTGAGTTTTTATTCCACTTACTTGCTAATTACTGTTTCAGTTAAAGTATTGTATAACAGTTGGATAATCCTGTTAGTGGAACAGTTTTGTTAGTAAAAGTTGTTTGTTGTTGCTAATTGTAAACTGACTGCCAATGTGGTAATCCGCAGAGGCTGTTCTATTCCAAATGCTTATTTGTTGCTTAAATTTGTTTGTTTTATACTAATCTATGCTACTCGTTTTTTAAAGAACACTTTAAATCCACCACAGCTTAGGAAAATGTTGGTCTTTAAGTGTTAATTTGTTGCCTCAGTTTCAGATTTACTGGCTTTGTGCTCATAATAAGTACTTTAAGTAAAATAAAAATAAATAAAACTGATTAAATTCAAAAGATTAACGGTGGAATAAGTCATAGATTTTTAAACACAGTAACTGATCCACTGAATTTTTTTTTAATTTTTCAAACGATACAAAATAAATAAAAGACCTGTTTCCATATGATATTTTTACCCAAGATAGAAAAGGATCCCTCAGGCATTTATTTATTTCTTTATGGTTTTTAAACTTAGTTTATTATTTATTTATCAGTTTGTTCACAGATATTGTGTTTATCAAGTTTCTGTGCAGAATGAGGTCATTTGTTTGTTTTATATTTTTTAAATTATTTATTTTACTGTTTACAGTTATCAAGTAGGACATGCAGAACAGGGAGTAAGTGACACTGGTGATGTCTTCTTAACTGTACCTATGGCCAAAACAGTTTTGGCCAAGATAAGCAAGGTAATCTTATCGGAACATCTCGTAATCAGATAGATTATGTAGCTTTTAAACAATCGGTAATCATCCAGCTTAAAATATTTCTGTACCGATACGTTTGGGCCTGATTATAAATTAGTGTGATTGTAAAAATTGTGATTATAAATTGGAGTCATTATAAAGAAGTGTGATTATAAAGAAATGCAATTAGATATTGATTTGATTATAAAGAATTGTGATTATAAACTGATTATAAGAAGTCCAGATCATAAACTGGCATAATTCACCTTGTCACCTTGTGCTGTCAGCTCTTTGAGCTCTAGCGACCGTCATGATCAATCTTCTCCATTTCTTTCTTTCCAATATCGCGTCCCTTAGTTGTGCCAAGTTCATTCCAGTTGCTTCGTGTATCTTGTCCAGCCATTTTTTCCTTGGTCTCCCTTGTTTTCTCTTTCCCTCTCCACAAGCCAGCATCATTTCTTTTTCCAATCCATCTGTTCTCATAACATGACCAAGGAACCTCAGCTTTGATTTTAGCACTGTTTGTTGTAACGTCTCATCTTGCTCAATTCCAATCGCCATGCGTACCCATTCATTAGTCCTTTTCTCCGTCCATGATGTTCTCAGCATCTTCCTCCATATCCACATTTCACAAGCATTGATTTTTTTCTCTATTTTCTTGGTCATTGTCCACGTCTCACTGCCGTATGTTACTGTTGGTATAATCAAGGCCCTCACCAATCTTTTTTTCGTGTCTGTGCTCACATGTTTGTCTTTCCATATTTTTTCTAGTCCATTCATTGCAGCTTTTCCAATCGCCACCCTTCGGTTTATTTCCATATCGCACTTTCCTTCTCTTTCTACTACTGATCCAAAGAATGTAAAGCTTGTTACCGTCTCTAATTCCTCTCCATCCACCATAAAACTGCCCTCCTCAGCTGTTGTCATGATCTTCGTTTTCTTTATATTGAAGTATAGTCCTGCTTTCTCGCTCTCTCTCTTCAGCCTTCTTATCAGTTCTACCAGATCTGTTTTTTTACCTGCTAATAGTGTTGTGTCATCTGCGTATCTCAGATTATTCAGTGTTCTTCCCGCTATCTTTACTCCCTCGTTTGCTCCATCCATTTCCGCCATCCTCATTATCCTTTCTGCATATAGGTTAAATAGGAATGGGGACAGAATGCATCCCTGCCTCACTCCTTTCTTTATTTTGATTCTTTCGGTATCTCCCAAATTCAGTTCTTATTACCGCAATCTGTTCTTCGTACAATCCCTTAAGAAGTTGTATCAAGTGCCTTGGTATTCCCATTTCTATTAAGGTTTTCCACATCAACTCATGATCAATGCAATCGAATGCCTTACTATAGTCAATGAAGCATATGTATAATTTTTGTCCATACTCCTTTTGTCTCTCCATTATCCACCGCATGTTGGCGATATGATCGCGAGTTCCACGGGATTTCCTAAATCCTGCTTGGTTATCTGGAAACTCCCTCTCTATTATGTTCTCCATTCTTTTATGTATTATTTTAAGTAGTATTTTACTTATGTGCGATATCATTGCTATGGTCCTGTAGTTTTCACACTCTCGCATCTCCTTTTTTGAATATAGGGATAAAGATTGAGCTCTTCCAATCCTCTGGCCATTTTCCGGTTGTCCATATGATATTGCACATTTTTGTTATTGTCTTTGTCATTGCGCCATCTCCTGCTTTTACCATTTCTATGGGTATCCCATCCGGACCCGGTGCTTTATTGTCCTTCAGTTGTCTAATTGCCCATTCCACCTCTGCTTCCAAAACGTCCGGTTCCTTTTCATGTTCTGATACATCGATTCGTTCTTTCATTACTCTCCTGTCTTCACTATACAGCTCCTCTGTGTATTCTTTCCATCTGTTCTTCATTTCCTCTTCGTCTGCGATTATGTGTCCATCCCTTGACCTCAGTGATCCCATTCTTGGTGTGAATTTTCTCGTTATTTCCCTCACTTTTGAAAACATTTCTTTAGTTCTTCCTTTCTTTCCCTCTTCCTCCATTTCCTTGCACATTGCATTTAGATGTTTTTCTTTGTCTATACGTGCTTGCTTTTGGAATGCTCTATTCATTTCTCGTACCTTGTTTTTGTCTCCTATTTTTGCCTCCTTTCTCTCTACAGCTATGTTGATAGCATCCTTCGAGAGCCACGGAGTTGTTGTGACTTTCTTTTTCTTCGGGATGTGTTTCTCAGCAGTTTCTAGTATTATTCCCTTCACCTTCTCCCACAGGTAGTTCGTGTCCTCATCTATCACCGTCTCGTCCCTCTCTAATATTTCAAACCTATTCCTTATTTCCGTTCTGTATTCCGGTGTAATTCCTTTGCAGTCATACATGTTCAGTCTTTCTCCTTTTTTCAATTTCTTCAATTTCGTTTGCACTGTTGCCACTAATAATTCATGATCAGTTCCGCAATCCACGCCTGGTCTCGTTCTTACATCCCTTATCGTGCTTTTCCATCTTTTGTTTATCAGTATGTAATCTATCTGATTCCGATGTTTCCCATCTGGTGACGTCCAAGTGTACAGTATTCTTTTTGGCTGTTCAAACCATGTATTCATTATTCCCAAGCTGTTCCCATCACAAAACTCTACTAATCTTTCTCCTGCCTCATTTTGTTCTCCTAGTCCATGACCTCCAATCGTGTCCCCTGCTCCTCCGACGTACTTTCCCACCTTCGCATTGAAGTCACCAATGACCATTATTACATCTCCCTTAGGGATTCTATCTATTTTACTTTGCAGCTCAGTGTAGAACTTTTCATGCTCTTCTTCTTTTGCTATCGATGTTGGTGCATACATCTGTACAATTGTTATGTTAACTTTCCTTCCCCGAAATCTTACGCTCAGTATTCTGTCACTCACCGTGTCATATCCCATTATTGCATTTGCACTTGTCTGATCACACATGATTGCCACCCCATTTCTTCCTTTTTCCTCCTGCCCTGACATTATTATCTTATAGCCATTCCAATTAAAATGTCCTTGTCCTTTCCACCTTGTCTCGCTTAATCCCATGACTGATATTTCAAGTCGCTTCATCTCTCTCTGTATGACATCCATCTTTCCGCTCTGCATACTACGCACATTCCACGTACCTATCTTCATCTTCTGTTTGCAGCTCAGGTTGAGTCTTTGCTTTCTGGTGCGATCCGCCTCTGGACGTCCTTTCGGCTTTGGTCCCGTTGCTTCATTAGACCGGATTGCTCTTGACTCTCCATCTCGCTCTTTCCCAGTAGCTGTTAAGTCGCTCTCCAGCCTGGGAGTCTCACCATCTGCGACTATTGTTTTGCATGAATTGTCTTGTCTCATGACGGTTTTCTTGGCACTTTCACAGGGGTGGTTTGCCATTGCCTTCCCCTGCTTTTGCCTGCCGTGCCCGTTCGTTCTCCTTCCCATAATGGAAAGGGTACTAACAGTCTGCACCACGTGAAGGTGGGCACGGAGGACTTTGATTCATCAGCCCAGGTCGGTTCCAGTCTACGATCACAAGATACGTCGGTCGGGTCTCCTCCCTGTTTTACTATAGGCAAGCTATAGTGACTGATGAACCTTAGCAAACAATTAGTGCTTATAAAATTTGTGTGATTGTAAATTGGTGTGAGTATAAATTACATAGTATTATGCATAATATAAATTTTAAATAAATAAAATTTCGTAGCAAATTGTTTTTCTCTCTATAGCTCCAGTCAACTCTCTCCACCCTGGAGGAACGAGTCTCGGCACTTGAAAACGCCTCTCAGAGCAACTCCGCTGTCAAGGAGGAATTCACTATTGCGGAAAACAACATCACTTTGGCACCATCTAGTGTTGACAGTGTGAGGAACGGCCCTGTGATGGAGGCCAGCCAGGCTGACTCTGGCCCGCTCAAGCGAAGAAGCCACGCTGCTGGTCTCTATGTCGCCTCTTCCCCCCAGACATCAAAACGAAGCAAAATGCACTAATGAAAAGCCTCAACTACAACTCCATCGCACACACAAGTATACCCTGGATTTGTTTACCGGTCGCTACCATTTGAATTACTGTTTTAGTTGCTCTAGTTTCAAGATGGAATATGGAAATCTGCAGCAGATTGAGCTGCTGAGTGGATTGTGTCGAAACAAGTTTAAGTTTTCCTAGATACATTGTGTTTTAATTTTAGAGATTTTAATTTGTGATGCAAAATGTAACGTAATTTATTTTAATTTAATTTAACTAGCACCTCTTCAGTGGCACTGTTAGATAGCCATGTTACAAAAGGTGTATATATGTATATACACACACACACACTGAACTTTAAAAAACGATCTTCATTATGTTGATAAAATGAAGCTGAAGAATCAGATCAATTGTCCTCGTAAGATGTGGGTAGCAGACTACTAATGGATGTCTTTCATCTGTGTTTGGGGTTTGAATCTTGGTGCATTACACAAAATTGACAGTTCGTTGCCAAGCCACGTAACCTGTAATAAAGGTTGTCCAGTTAGGATGCTGTGTTCATGTAAGTGCTTCAGCCACGAGATCCTTCTTCAACCCCAAGAACATGCCTCTGCAGCGTACTGTAACTGTAAGTATGTCGCACCGTTTCAAGACAGACTCATCAAGGTCCTTCTGACCTAACAACACAACACTGTGGTCGGGCAAAATGGTTTTCAAGTGCTTATAGATGTTGTAGATTGGATACCAACGTATTCGAAAAAGTTGGACCTTGTAATAATTATTGAAAGAAGCGTGTAATCAGTAAATGACCAATTGCTTTCCTTTAGGGTGCAAACTTTTCACAATGAACGCAGGCACATTTGTAAATTTTGTAAATTGAGTTTTGTTTTCAGTGTTATTTTAGCCATCTTGCAGACTTCTTAATTTGCAACAATTCTTGCAGAAAGCAAAGTTGTTTTCAGTTTCACGGCTAAGACTTAACTGCCTGTTTATTTCTGGTGACTTTACTGTCAGTGAATTAATGTAATTTTTTGTTAAATTTTGGTAATTTCCACAGAAACATTGGTCATATCTTGTATTCTTTAGATTTCCTAATTGTTGGAATATGCAGCTTAGTGTTGCAAACATTTCCTGTTATAAAGACGTATATATTGGATTTAAGGAGGCACTCGTATCGAAGATGACGGCCTCCAAGGTTGCACACATTTTGGCCAATTTCACGTTACAGGCATGGGGTTCAAATCCGGGTCACAGAGTTGATGTGTTAACCGCTCAGCCATCGTGGCATCTCACCTCTTCAAAAGAATACATTTGGGGTCATTCATAAAGAACATCTGCAAACATGATCTACTTTGGACCCTTCCATAGCCCTGTCCGCATTCCGTTCCCCCTTCCTTTGCAGACATCCGGACTCTGCAGCTAATTGTGCTGTGGGGTAGAGTATTTGATGCTGTCATGTGGAGCAAAGGGGTTGTCCATAAAGGGCATTCGCAAGAATTACTTTGAACCCCTCCGTCGCCTTGTACGCATCTGTCCAGATTTTGCATTACCCTTCCCCACCCCGTATGCGGAACATCAGTACCCTAAGTACTGAAGCCTAGATTGGGCTATCCTGTTTGATACTGTGCCGCTCAAGGTGGGGTATTTTGAGGCTGCCAAATCTAGCACTGGAACTAATTAGATCCAGTGCAATACAGACTCTGCTGTCTGACTTCGGTGTTTACGGCTCGGACTGTACCAAATTTAGATGCGGATGTCCGCATTGGGCAAAGCCGCACCTCCTCTTGTCCGCATCTGGGTGACCCTCCCTTCCACCTCTTTGTACGTTATTGACTAACGAGCAGATTAGATACTGGTGCTAAAATATCTGACCATGATATTGGTAGTCGTAATTCTTATCATACCCTTTAACACGGCCTTCAGAACTGATCATGTAGAATCATGATTATAGGGCCTACAGATTGATTGGTTTTCAGCCATCGAAAGAACAGAGAACTAAGTCGAAGAAACTTGTTTTGCACGTTAGGCCTTCTCGAAAAAGAAGAGCAGGCAAGCTATCCCAAGAGGCAGCCGTGGGTACGCAGTTAGCGACTTCATTTTCTTAGCCTCGGCACAGGACAGTGGCAGGCCAACCCTCCCTTGACGGCTGATCTTCCCTCTGACAGTTTACAGTAGGCGTACTAATATCACAGCCGACTTTGCTGAGAGCTAGAGTGGAGCTGAAATCTTGAAACATCTTTCTGCCCTTGTGGGGATCTGAACTCTCGATGTCTCAGCTGACAGTCCTACTTGAGGCAGCATTTCAGTTACTTTGCAGCTTTCTTATGCTTTGCAAAAATGCTTCAAGTTTAGGCAGAACAAAGATAAAATAAGTAAATTAATAAATTACTTTTTATTAAAATCATATTAACAGAATTCACATTAACAGATATTTGAACATTATTATTAATAATGCATTTATTATGTGCACAAGGTCAGTAAATCTGAATCTGAGAAACACAGCAATTATGAGTAAAGAACTTGCTCAAGGTCCCTACATAGTATATGTCTCTGGGGAGACTCAAGCCTGTACTCTCCACGTTACAAGCTGAGCACTCTGACCAATCAGCTACTGTGATTGATTAATTACCAGTGTTACAGTCATACTAAGAGCAGAATAATAATATTAACAAGTATTAAGAACAGATACAATTAAACAGTATTATGTGATTGTTATTTAAAAAATTACATAATTTACTGTTTCATTTTCTGTTTAACCCAACTCTGCAAGTAATTTGTCACCTACTTCAGCTCACAGTTACTTCCCCCACAACAGAACGAGTTACACGAACTTCTGTACACTTGCCTTCCACAATGTGGCATATATTACGTACTTAACAAAAACAACACAGAAACATTCTTATAATTCGCCTCTGCGTATAACATTTCATTATATCAGTATAATGCATGATTATCATATAACAAAGTTGGATCTAAAATTTTTACCATGCAACCTTGTTACAGTGCGATCTTGTTAAAACATAGTATTTGACATAGCTCCCAAAGGTAGCATTTTAACGTGTAATACGTGCACATTACAGTGCTTAGAAAAACAGTCTTGGTCAAGACCCTGTTGTAACTTTTAAATATAAACACCAATAACTGAAGCACAACAAAATCTGCAACACAATGTTAAAATGATAATTTTACATAAGGAAAAAATAACTTAATGTCAGTACCATCTAACACAATGCAACAAATTGATGTATGCACAACCAGACTTAACAAGCAGAATTTAATGCAACAAGATAACATGTTACATGACACAATAATTTCATATGATTCAGTCGGTATGTGATTCCCAATCGATATAAGACAGTATTAGCACAACACATCATAGGCCTACATAGACCATACAAAATACTATGTAGTCAACAATACTGGATACAGACAATTCAAGATGGACACAAATACCCTGACAATATACAATACTTAGCAGTACAATCACATAAAATATGCACTATGATGGACAATATACAATATGCTGAAAACTCCTTATAGCATGCAGTAATAACTTGAATTCTGATAAAATGCAGTGAGGAACACTGATTCCAAAATATAGACACCTTTGGAAAGCGACTTCATGAAAAGATAACCAAGTTATAATACAGTATGTGAGATGGCTCCAAAAGCCAGTGTTACATGGAGTTTCCAGTGTACAGAAAAACAAATTTAAGAATAACCTTTTTCTAAAAAATTATTAACTTATTGTGAATCTTGTAATTCAAGGCACCATGGTTCAATGTCTGATTTCCTTGTCTGACTCTGAGGTCAAATTCAAGTTTTCTTGTCTTTAGCTTCTAAAAGGTGAAACTCTACAGATACTCAAAACAACTTCAAACCTCAGAAAGGTCTAATAAAATCTCTGCTTCAGAAAAAATACAAGTCATTCTTCTATGTACCAGTAATCGTAATTGTAGCTGCACACTTACATACCGCCTCTTCAAGAAAAACTCAGAGGTTCTCCCGACCTAACAACACAAGAAACAGAGGAGGCAATGAAAGGCCAAGAAGCTCATGTTGCACAAGGGTCCATTCAAGGGCAATCTGGCCATGGCCATACCCCCATTTCATTTTTGGGATATGCCATCGTGTTGTTCCCTCTCAAAACTGAACAAGAAAATGATAACAGTTATAATACATAATATTACATTATTATTAAAAGATAATTTATTTGTTCATATTTCAATTTTAAGTCTTGAGGGATCATTTCTACATTGCTTTAAATAATAATAATAATAATATATCATTTCTACATTGCTTTAAATAATAATAATAATAATATTTCATATTAATACTAATACTGATACAGGTAATTAAAATTAATTAATACTAATACTGATACAGGTAATTAAAATACAGGTAATAATAATAACAATCTTCTTCAAGCTCTCAGCCCTCGATCAGGTTTGTACATCCAGCGGCACCACTCTAATTATAATAATAATAAAATAATAATTAATATAATAACAATAATGCATGATGTATACTTAAATAAATTTAAAATTAAGAAATCACAGTTCAATTGATAACAGCTAAACATCAAATGCCCAAATTTTCTGCCGTGAAATCAGATTCCCTTCAACAAAATCACAAAAGATGCAGTTAATAGACCAACACAAATTAAACAGCAAATCAACAAAAGCTACTTTACTGATCCTAAAACATAGTACAGTAGAACCTTCTTATAACACACTTCATAATATAGTGTAAATCATTTAATACGAAATGTAGGGGACTAGTTTCAGCAATTCCTGTTAACCGAATTTTGTCTTTACCGTTTTTTTTCAATTCAAGTTTTTAAAATTTTTATATGAGCATGTAATGTATACACAAACATTGTGTAGGCCCATAGCACTCATAATGGAGTAAGTGCATTAAAAGGCTACATAAATTCATTTAATTATTCCCTATATGTAATTTAGAAGACAATAAAAAGATAGACTTGTTAATAATTTAAAGACATTACTTTAAAAATCAAAGTTAACAGAAGTTCAAATCCCACGCTGATAACATTGGCATGCTTCGAAAGATGAGTAAGATTATCTAGAAGCACAGAGTTGCCTGACGTCATCCACAACAGCTAGCAGCCATCTACTGCAGTCTAAACAGTCTGTTCGACACCAAGTATTTTCCCATGATGCTGAGAGCTGGCGAGATTATAAACGGTATAGGCCAAACCGTCACAGCACTTAATAAATATCTCCACCGCCACAAGAGCACAGACCCGGAAGTGCAACTTGAAACAAATACAACCACTTTGATGAATGGAGCCAGATGTTGAAAATAGATCAATAAACATTTTGTTTTATGTATTTTCTTCTGCGTCTTCTGCGATATTCTGTGTTATGTATTTTCTTCTGTATTTTCTTCTGCGGGTCTGATATTTTTCACTTAAGCACTGTTATCAGTTTCACATTAAAAATATTGATGCTGGAACAGACTAAGCCTCCTTTTCAAGTTCACCAATATTTTGTGTTAATATTTTAAAATAACATTTATATATTTTAACACAATATTTTAATATAACGATATCACCAAAATTTTGTGTTAAGTGAATTCTGATACAATGTGGTCAGAGACATGGCCCAAATTTAACTCATCAATAGAACATGATTTCATTATAGGAAGAACAGCTCTTAAGCTATCCCTATAAGGCAGCCACGGGTACAAGTGTTTACGACATCATTTTCTTAGCCTTGGTATATTTGCATAGGTAGTCATTCCTCTCCCTCACTGTCCAATCTTCCCTCTGACAGTGTCAGTGTACTCATTTTATGGCTGAATTTGCTGGTGCACACGTGAAGCAGAAATCACGTAACATCTTTCTGCACTGACAGGGCTTTAAACCCCAATCTCTGGGGTGATTGACAGTCCATCATGCTAACCAACAGATTATCATGCAAACCCTGATTCCATTTTAAACAACTTCATCACAGCATACTTCATTATAACAAAAATTCTAATATAACACGATCGGGGATTTGAATCCAAAATTTAACTCATCGTTAGACTATAATCCCGTTAAAAATAATCTTGTTATGACGTGGTACCTGAAATAGGCAGCATTATGAGAAGGCTCTACTGCAAGAATCACCATGTTGCCTACACAACAATTCAACTGAATACTTGCGTAAGAATTTCCAGAACTGAAGATTATCTTTAACAACATCATTCAAGTCTGCATATCTACATAAAATTATACCAGCTGTTAACAATAACAACAATTAACCGGTGCCAGCTGTTGCCACTGGAACAGCTGTTAACTTTGTTAACCTGCAGTGTTTTGCACCAGCTGTTAAGCAGTAATTTAGAACTGTTAGATCTCATTATGGCAGCTGTACTCAATAATACATTGACACCCGTTATTAAAACAATACCACACTTGTATCAGTTGTAAACAGTAGCATTTTACATTATTCCTACTTTCTATTAACATAATAACAAACATTAAATATAACAGCTCTGTTAAAAAAACAGTAATCACAAACATAAAAAATATTTTCACTATCACCTGCATATGTAACAAACAATGCAACTAAGAAAAGCTACTTAATTAAAACTTAACAATTAAAATTAACAATACACTTGAACTTTCTTACAACACATTTTATAAATGTAGCATAAATTTTGAAACAACAAGGTTTCGAACAGATAAAAAAATTTTGTCCATGGAATGGATCCAAAATGCTGTCCACAAAATGGATTCAAAATTTTGTCATGGAATTTATCTGAATTTTTTTTCCATGGAACAGAGCCACAATTTTGTCCATAGAACAGATACAACATTTTGTCCATGACATAGATCAAATATTTTTCATCTCCACACATGATCGCATTATAGCATAGCCTTATTTTATGATATGGTACTTGACACGGCTTCCAAGGGTAGCCTCATAAAGAGGTTCAGCATTGTAACAAGTAACAATTAACAAATGATGAAATACTGCAGCTTCTGAAAGAAAGTCTGCTTGATTACGAGCTCTACCCAAACCACAAGACATCAGCAACAAGGAAATCTCAACTGTTTTTGTAACAATAGCAAAGTCTTTGGTCAAGAATTAGCTCTTCCACATAACTTATTTAACAGACACCTCACTCTCACCGTAGCATATCAAGTGTTGACATTTCTCTGAGTTCTCAAGCTAAGCGTAACTCAGTTTTAATGCAATGTAACGCAATTCATCTAGCGTCATTAGTTCAGTGTAACTCAGTGCTAACATTAGCAAACCAGTGTTATTACATTAACTTTCTGCTTAACATTTCCAGTCTTTTCACTCTGCAGATCATCAAAGGCACCAACAAATAGATTTATCAACAACTTATAGAAAAGGTAGGAACAATCAATATATCATTCAATGATTACTTAGTGAATCAACTAAAATGACTGACCAATCAATCTATCAATCAATAATGATCAAGTACTCTATCAATCCAGTAATAAGTCAGTCAGTCAGTAATTCTTTGTCAATCAAATGATCGATGAATCAAAGAATCATTCAGTCAGTTGATCAATCAATCAATCAACTGCAAATAAAACTCATTAACACCAAGCATTATTAATGGTTTCTAGTCCAATTAACACTGCACTGCTTTATAAAATTTCCGCGTTATTTAAACCGTCAAAACAACACCAACCAATATGGCTCCACCAAACCGTATCATAAAAAACGCCTTATGTTAATTGTTGTAGCTCAGGTTGATCTACCTGAATGTTAACACAGGTGACAAGGCACCAAGATGAGGGAAGATGGATGGCTTTGGAAAAGGTTAAAACTCGTTCAATTCAGCTTCCACATCACCTGGCTGCTCATCTGAAGTTTTTGTCGACATAAAAGAAACAAATTATTTTCGGTTAGCAATAGCAACATGGTCATCTTTTTGATAGAGCGCTACACCTGTAATCCAGCAACTGTTGGTTTGAGCCTGCTGAATGGACCCTGAGCAAGTTGCATGTGCATACTTGTCTCTGTCACCCAGGAGAATTTGGCAGGCCTACTGCATGAGGAAGGAAGTAAGCGGCAAGTCCTGCGATGCAATGGCCTTGTGTCCAGGACCATTTGTCAGAGCATGCACTGACTGCCTCCCCTACATTCCACTTAGAAAATGGAAGCTTTATTTTTTTTTGAATTCCAGTTTATCACACAGACAGCGTGATACAGGCTAATGTTACCATTATCAAACTCTGCACGAGAGGTTTAGTTTAATTACGTCTGATATTCCTCCCTGTCCATTCTATCACATGGATTGTCATAATTATTTGCAAAATCTGTAACAGGTATCAACTGCTTGTTATTTAATTATTTGTTATCAGTATGTTGTCATTTGTCATCGGTAATAACAAAGGACTACAAAACAGACTGACCTTCGAAGCTGTGCTGAAGAACAAGAAACGAAATGATATCTGATAAGGAAATAATGCCTTCCAGACGACGCTTTTCATCCACAACTATCAGCCGATGAACCTAGATAAAATTAGCAAAAATAATTATAATCTGATCTGAGAACTTTATAGTTCCTCTACTCAAAGCATCAACCGATGGTCACTGCTAAACGAAATTGATCTTAATGCCAATTCCCGGGCAAGTCTGATCGAAAGCCAGTAGGGAGTCTGAGAAGACACAGAAACAGCCTACAGAAGATACAAGTCCAAGTAGAGATGATGGAAAGGCACACCTGCTCAGAGCTGTGCTTCTTCACTCACAGTATATACTCAGATAAAGACAGAGGATCTGGTTGAGTAGAGAAATCCCTAATTCTTAAATCATCACATTTGCAGCCCATGGAAAAATGGATAATTTTCATTTTCATTTCATTTGAAAATTTGAGAGTCCAAATAACATTAAGATAGTGAAGTTGGTTGAAATATAGAGACTTCATTGTAGACGGTTGATCTGGTCATGAAAATTATTCATTTTTCCGTGGGCTGCAAATGTAATGATTTAAGAATTAGGGATATGTGTCTCAACAATAGCTTTGGTCAAAATGTTTGGACTCTTTAAACATTCATCAAGGTGGCTTTTAATAAGCCGGTAAGAAGCAAGTTGTAGTAGTCATGACAGCTGGAGTTCAGGGCATCAGTCAAACAAATTAGAACAGAAAAGTGCATGTGGCTCCTACTCCTGTGATAGTCACGATTACAGCTGTACTAAATATTCATATTCAATTCACTTTGGACCTGAATAGTGCTCCGAATATTTAATTCATATTCGGACAAATAGTTTCTTTAATCCAAATACAAATAGTAAATGTGCTATATAAATTTAAAAGTCTACTAATATTAAATGCACTATATAAAATTCACACTTCTGTTTGGAGTTTCCATTAGTGACCTGAACTCTCCTTTTAGTAGTAGTTCCGCAGTTCAATGACATCTTACGGCATCAAAGGCCGTTGATGTTGCCCTCCTCCTTTATCCAGGCTAGGGACTGGCACCACTCGAGTACGGCAGTGGCAGAGTTTCTCTCCTTTTAACTTCCAGCTTATACATTTGAATTAAATGATCATTAACTTCTTATATTTCTGTTAAACTGAACTCATATAGCCTGTAAACTTTACAGGCTATATGAGTTCAGTTTAATTGCATTTGGCCATGAATGAGCTAAATCTAGTACGAAGATTTGGACAAAGATTCGAGCTACATGCACTATGTGTAAGGCATCAATTTAACATGTAACAGGCCATTCAAACAGCTTTAAAACAATGCTCCGAATAATCACTTAAAGTAAGGCATGCTTGCATGTGGCACAAATCTACGTGTGTGTACCTCAGCATTGTTGGGATCGATGAAGTTCTGTTCATGCACAATAAAACACAAGAAAATGCCGTTTTTAACTTTTCCGGATTCCTATAAGCTCTCCATTCATCAGACACGATATGCGTTACTGAGTACTTATTTATTTATTGGATATGTGCAGCATGCAGCACTCTATTTTCTCTCTCAATCTGGTGTGGCCACATTTGTAAGTTAGTGGCTGCAAGCGGCCAAAAGCGAAAGATTACTACTTTCTTGTCAACTGACAATTAAAGGTGGATACAACAGAATAACATACAATACAATATTTTAGAATAAAAATACAATTCAGAAAAATAAGCTAAACCAAATGCAATAAAATGTGATATAATAAATTTTTCAATAAATTTTGCAATAAAAAAATACAATGCAATTTCAGGATAAAGTGGAGAAGTTAATAAGACAGTTCTGAGTGAGTAAGAATGTAATGAAATGGAAATTTCACTAACATTTGCCCTGACGATTCGATCGATGACAGTGGCAAGCGACTCCTTCTGACTGCAAATGTAGAGGCCTTCAAAACCCTGCAACAAATCAGAAACAAGCATTATCAAACGTAAGAATTATCTCAGTTTGGAAGCGCAATGGCTATCTCACAGGTGTTATTATTATTTTTATTTTGTCTATATTTTAACCAAATAAATAAAATCCAGAGGAAGTAGAAAAACTTTTACGCAAGGGACAGAGCAGTTATGAAATGGCTAATCTTCACAGAAGTTGTGCTGTTGTGAAGGGACATAAATACTTCTAATTATTATTATTTTCATTTTTCCTGGGGTATGTATGATCCCTCAGAATCACAAATTACAAAAATTAGGCACAGCACTTTCTCTGTAATAGCTAGTTTTCATTGATGCTGTGCTCAGTGGAAAAGGAGCTGTGGAAAGTACCTGCAGTGAAGAAGCACTGGAAGGTCATAGATAAGCGCTGGTAGAAGAATATAGTTTCCCTGTTGACTCCAGTTATCTGGGCAAGGTGCTGCCCAAGGCTGTTCACTATAGCCAGGCCTTCTTGGTTATTGGGCAGAGTTTCAAAGGTCAAGGGCACAAAGCAGTATTTAGGTAGAATAGCAGTAACTCTTTCAGCTGCTATTTCAGAAGCAGCACCCACAACTTCGGCAGCTCTGAGGCAACAAGATTCTGTCAAGATGTCAATGACAATGGCTTCCCAGACAATACGCATTCCACTCATCACGGCATGATAGTAACCCCATCAGGGTGTCTCCCATTGAGCCTCACAAGTCCAGCTGGCTCCTTTGTTGCTCCTTTATTATCATTATCATTATTATCATTATTATTATTATTATTATCATCACTATTATCATTATTATTATTATTAGTAGTAGTAGTAGGATTATTTTACCCTAAACAGAAATGGTCCCTCAAGAATACAGAAGGTAGAGGGAGCACTGAAGAAAATAACACTAAACATTACTATTTTTATTAAAATTATTATTAATTCACCGGTCGTTTACTGTTAAGTTCATCATCCAGTGTTCGGTTGAGGCTCATGTAAGTCTCGTTAGTCACAAGATTCTGCCAAAAAGAAATCAAACTACTTTATATTTCGTAATTATTCATCTCTTTGTTATTATTTATCTCCTTTATTACTCAAAACAGCAATAATTGACCTTGAGCATGTAATAAGCTATGTCCTGAGGATGGAGGAGAACCGCAATCCAATGAAAATCTTTAAATACAAACCGGACGGAAAGAGAGCAGTGGGAAGACCGAAAAGAAGATGGATAGATTGCCTTGAAGAGGATCTGAAAGGTGCCGGAGTTACTATCTATGGGAAAACGGAGGGCAGACGGAGAATGACCCTTGAGGAGATGGCCGGGAAACGAGATTTGTGGAGGGGTGTCATAGAGAAATCAACGACTGGAACCAGTCCAGAGATGATTACATGACATGACATGTAATAAGCGCAATAAATAAACAAATAAGTAAATACCCTTAAATTACTAAACAGAACCTTCTTGCAACGCTAGCCTTGGGAGCCATAAACATAGTTCTCTTGTAAACCATTCTGCTTGATCATGGTCTGGTGTTGACAGTCGGAGTGCCTCTGATGAGTTTCTCCTCAAGAGCACTATACAAATTCATGATTACAATTACAAAATTACAATAGTGAGGTTACAGCAATATCAGATTATGGCTTCACACATGGTCTGACAGAATTTGTGATATGATGACATGCCTCATAAGGAGGCTTGGCTATTTATCCTTCCTAACATTTCTTCTAGACTGAGGACTTGTGGATATCACCTGGTTCTGTCCAAAACATCATTTTGGAAAGCGGTTTTGCTTAGAATCGAACATTGATTTAACAGTGTCTGCTGCTCATGCTTTTATCATCTTTGTCAGTTTTGTACCATCTGCCGCTCCCTCTCCTTTCATGCTGTTGCTACTCTAATTCACGCCCTTATCTGCACCAGGGTGGACTTAAGTAATGCTATCTTTGTTGGACTCTCACTAGCTAATATTTCCAAGCTTCAGTATGTTCTCAACGCCACTGCCAATTTTATTGGAGGTGTCTCTAGGTATGGCCATATAATTTTCTTTATGTGGGACACTTTGAACTGGCTCCCCATTCAGCAATGTATTCAGTTCAAGATCCTAACCCTAATGCGTAATTGTCTCGTTGGCTCTGCTCCATCATACCCTAGGGACTTCTGCATTTCGGTCTCCTTGGTTCCAGGCCGTAGCACTCTCCGGTCGGCTGCCCTGGACTCCTGACTGTCCCTCGCATGTGCACTGCTACAGCTCAGTCTAGCAGCTTAGCTATGTTGGACCTAACAGCCGAAATCGCCTTTCTCGAGAGCTGCAATGTGAGCTTCTCAGTTTGTCCCTTCCGCAGTTTCGCAAGCGCCTGAAGTCTGTATTATTTGACAGAGGTCTCATTGGTTCGGGTCTGGAGTGCCCCTGATGAGTTTATTCTTGAAGTGGCACTTTATAAATGTCAGATTACAATTACAATTGATTGATGCCATATGCGTTATGGTGCTATAGAAGTTTCCGGATTATTGTAATTTTGTAACTAATAAAAGATCCAAGAGGCTGCCATAAGTATGAACTGTTAGCAACTTCATTTTCTTAGCCTCTGCATATGAGGGCAGGTGGCCAGTCTTCTCCCTTGCTGCACAATTTTCACACCAAAAGCATACATTCAACGCACTCATTTCACAGCTGAGTTCACTAGGGAATGCAAGTCAAGTAGCAATCCTGAAACACCTTTCTGCCCTTGCGAGTATTTGAACCCTAGACCTCTCAGTTGACTTAATTAACCAACATCTAAATTGTTCAGTATCTGCCTTTGAGTAAAAAAATCATAAAATCGAGTACAGAGTCCTATCACTTATCTACAACACACTTCAATCTTCCCAACCCTCCTACCTTCGTCAGTTATTCACAATACAACCGCTTTGCTCAACCCGCTCCTCTTCTGCTCTAACACTTCTCTGCCCTCCTGTCACCTCATCCTTAAAGTTTGGTAATCGCTCCGTAGCCATAGCTGCCCCACCACTCTGGAATAAACTCTCACCAGAATTGCGACCTGACCCATCATACAAACTCATCGATGCTCCACCGCTTGCAATTTCTGCTTTGGCCTTTCACTCAAAACTCAAATCATTCCTCTTTCACAGATCGTACCCTGACACCCCTTCTTCCTCTTATCTCTCTCTCCTCTCCAACCCCAAGCACCACCCCCATAGCTGCCACGTTGTCTCTCCATCTGACTTTTGGATCTTGACCTGGAACCGAACCCTTTTGCCTATTGATTTTGTTTTGACTGAGCGCCTGTGAATAAACTAGTCCCCACGGCGCAGCTTTTGTTGGGCGCTGTAGAAATCTCGGAATTACGATTACGATTTGAGAAGAGTTTATGCAGGTCTTTTAATGCATCAAGGAATCTTACCATGACATCAAACTTGCCGTAAACGTTCAGGACGTGACCTTCTGAGTCGAGCACAGGAACAACGGACAGTCGACGCTCAACAAGCAAGTCAAGCACATCAATCAGAGGCGTTGCAAGTCTTACCTTGATACAGCAAAATAACAACAGATAAAGGTAACAACTGAAACCAGTGCCAAAAAGAAAAATAAAGCTAAAAATTTAGGTAACTAACGTCTGACGTCCACAATTGATGACAAATAAGGGTCTGAACAGCTAAGACAAAAAGGTAACAGCATAAAGCAATGACTAACAAACACAACTTATAATAAATGACAAATAAGGGCAATAATTCAAAGTACTGACTAACAAACACCTGTTATGATGACGAATGACAAATAAGGGTAAAAACTCAAGGCAATGACGTACAAACACCTATGACTCATGACAAATAAAGGTATCAACTTTAAAAAATTTATTTCAACTTATCTAGCTTATTTAAGCACTTTTAAAACTTTGTTTTAAAAACTTACTTCTGTGAGACTTTCATACTGGGGGCATCTTTGTGTAGCTTTATTCTGTAATATGCGCTATATGAATTTCAATAATACAGACAGAGAAAACTTAATTCTCAATTTATTTTTATTTCTGTCATGCAGAAAAGGTAACAGAGAAGAAACATCAAAAATAGCAACCAGTAAGTATGAATTACCGAAGCCAGATCTCTGTAAGTGCCAATGTTCAGTTCTTTGACTGACTTTTGCATAAAACTGGGAATGGGAAGATGATAAACCTGAAACTAAAAAAAAAAACAAAAACAAAAAACAGGAAACAGCTTGTATTTATCTTCAAACTCAACACCATTTTTAACTGTATCTCTTCACTGTCACCATCTTCAACTTCAACCACCACCAGCAACTTTATTACAACCAGCAACACCGACTTCTGTAGCATGTCCAACACCATCACGATGACCACCACCAATACCACCAGCACTACCATTACCACTACCACTTCATCCATCAACCTCCAATACCCCCACCCTCAGGACCACCCATCACCACCAATACCAACATACCACCGGTACCACCAAAACCACCACCAACGCATACTATCCCCAATGATCATCACCATACCCACCACCACCACAGCCTTTGTCATCACCAATTTTATTGCTCTCCTCAAACCATCATCATCTTCACTGTTGTCATAAAGAGAATCCATCAAAATAAAACTGATTCTGTGGCCACACTTACGAAATACCAGACGAAGTGAACAATGCGTCGGTTGGTGAGTATGTAGAGTGCTTCGTTGGTGAATTCGTCCGTCACAAGCACTCGATGGACGCTGTTCCGGTGCAAGTGATGGACCGCTTCAAAGAGACTAGAGTCTGAGTCAAGCGAAACCAGTGGCTTCAGGTCATCGACAAGTAACTCTACACTCCAAACAAAACATTTATTAGTTTTATTATTATTATTATTATTATTTTAACCAGTGGTAGCTACAGCCCCTGGGATACATGCTGTAATCAAAGTGTAGCAAAATGTGTAAAGTCATACATATGTATGGTTGATTACTTCAATTCTTCAAGATGGTCATGGTGCACATTCAAATTTAAAAGGAAGACTATGCAACGATGCTTTCCTACTAACACATGGTGGAATAATGAATTCAATGTCCGTTTTGTCCTTGCAGAAATAACCTGATTCTGTTTGTGGGGACTTGTGGCAGTGGGAGTCCGTTCAATTGCATATCTTGCATACCAGATAATCTGGCTTGACCTGATAGTGTATTTTATTATCAGCACTCAGCAGCTTTCTGTTTTAATGTGGGACTACATTTGAAGGTAACTTACTTTGCACTGTTTTACACAAAAAACCCCGATTTTCTATTTGATGGGCAGACGTAATGCAACATAGCATGGACTTAACTACTGGTCTACTTGGGAACGACCATTGACTTCCGTTTTAGGAGGTTTGGCAGAGAACATTAAATTAAATAATTTGATAATTTTGCTTGCTATTTATTCTAAAAGAATGGTGGAATGTTTAATATGGAATGTAACACTGGCCACAGACATAGACTATCAGAAAGGCAGAAGCTGGGAGCCTAGAGGCGTTCGAAATGTGGACATGGTGAAAACTAGCCTAGACCAGCTAGAAATATCATAGAAACAAACGAGGATGTACTGCGCTTGGTATAGGAAGGGAGAACACTGGTGAATACAGTAGAGACAAATGAACATGATCGGTCACATACCAGTACTTCATAGGAATTTGCTCCTGTAGACAGTGCTTGAAGGAAGAATTGAAGGAAAGAAAGCTGTAGGAAAGCCAAGATCCATGCTGTTGGTGCGCCGGACAGTTGGATGAAGAGATATTGGCACTAAAAGCTCATACAGCTTATCCAGCCTATTTACTGTAACTGTTATTATAATGTACAAAGCATCAATTGATGCCTTGCACAGAATGGGCTAAAAGCCCCAAACCTCACCTCTCCATTCAGAAATTCGTTGGGCACACACCTGGTCGAGCTCATCCTTCAAGAAAAATTTCCAATATATAGAAAAGAGCTGGAAACAAAATCTAATCTAATGACGTCTGGAGCGCCATTATCGCAATCGAAGGTAGCTTCAGGTGAAATTGTAGTAAATAACTGTAATCTGTAGGATAAGCCTGGTTGAAATCCATTGGGAGAGGGATTACAAAACAACACAAACTGCAGTGTCTGAGGAAACACATAAGCAATTTAGCAGTACTAGGTTCCTGGCTTGGATCCCAGGCACATCAAACCAACTTGACAACTTTCTACCATGTGAGATTATGGTTTTGGAACAGTCTTCCGCAGCTTATAAACACAGTTTTATTTTACTGTTATGCATGCATGTTCAGCATACCTTGTCGCTTCTGTTCAAACCTATTACTCAGCTATATGTGCAGTACTTTTTGAGAGATCTTTAAAAGGTGCTGGTTAAGTATTATTATATTATTATTATTATTTATTATTATTAATTATTATTAATTATTATTAATTATTATTAATTATTATTAATTATTATTAATTATTATTAATTATTATTAATTATTATTAGTAATTATTAGTAATTATTATTATTATTATTATTATATGATACACAGATACATAGACACAACCATCTTACCTTACATACACATGCAACCTAACATTACCTGGTAATGCCATCTGTTGGTGACTACTGCTGAGGTATTACCAGTGAATTCAGCAATTGTGATACAGTAAATATTTTGAAGTACCTTAGATCTGTGATACCTCTTGAGGATCAGAATGAAGTCTGTCACTGTCAACATACCTATGCAGGAAAAAGAACAGATTCTAGTAAACTGAAACCTCCTTGTGATGCTGTTTATAAATCTATACCAAGTAATAAGGTTATAATGAGGTCGTTTGATATCTAATCTGATCTAATGACTTCTACAGAGCCGCTATCACAATGCACAAGGCATCATCATTGATGGTTGCTTCAACTAGAAATTGTTATCTGCTGCAGTAACCTGGTCAAAATCTGCCAGGTCAGCAAAACCATATTCAGGCTACTGTGGGTAAGCAAGTTGAAATGAATTCGTAAGCTATAGCATTCACGTTTTAAAGCTAAATTAAAACTGCAATCATATGAATGATAACATCATAATGATGCACATCATAATGATGATAAATGATGAAGGTTGATGATGTTAATAATGATGAGAAAGATGACGATGATGACATTAAGAAGAACACCCAAATGATCCTGATATTAACAGTGATGACACTCAGTTACCAATGAATTGACTTGAGACAGCATTCCAGACAGGAGCCGCACGAATTCCGTTGTAAGTAAGGGCATCAAAAGCAGATGTCACCTGGACACAAGCACAAAGCATTATATTCCATTGTAACATAATGATAGCAAGAATAGAATGATAATAATAATAATAATATTATTAAGAACAACGACAGATTATAATGATATTAATAATAATAAATATAAATAGCTAATTACTTATTGAGGCTCTTGTTGACAAAAGTTGACATCAGGGGTTGAAGACGGGTGTCGACAAACATTGACATATAGGGGTAATATTCAGCCTATAGCCCTGATTTTAAAAAATTATTTAGCCTCAAAAGTGTCAAAGCACTTTTTACATGAGAAATATAGGTAGATATGAATCTCAGCCACGGATAAATTTTTTGATGACAATGATAATGATGATGATGATGATGATGATGACAATAATTTATGCAGGCTAGTGGTCATCACCTTTCAAATATCTCTGGGGAGCTGCAACAGAACTATTCCTTTCCAGTGCCTTTCCATCTGTATTCAGCACTATGATATCATTGCATTTCACGGCAATTTCTCTGATGTCACTGAGGACAAGGCTTGATTTCCCAGATTCCCATTAACAGCATTATTTCTTATTCCTGATAATGTATGTATGTATCAAGACACTTAAAATAGTGCCTTTTAAGTACCTTACAAAAGCATTACACAGATGGCTATCAAATTGATCTACACAAGCACATTTTAAGACAGGCTGAAAGTGTGCTGCACAAAGTCAAATCCACAGTGTGTAATGTAAATGCAGTGGAAGACTGCTCCAGAAGGACAGTCCAATACATGCGAAGGCACAACGGGCTTAAGCTGTCGCATATCTCCACAAGCAGCAGAAGGCAACGATTGCCAACCCAGCTGAGCTGAGATTGGAACACAGAACTCCATGATGTGTGCCTGGGCAGTGTCGATTAGTGAGGCACTTGCCAGCAAGATGATCTTGAAGGAAATTTGCTCTGCAACAAGAAGCCAGTGTAGTGTGTCTCGTATATATTCGGGTATATGCGACTAATTCGGCTTGCTAGCTACAGCAACACAGTGGACAATGGAATGGAGCTGCTACAAATGGAACCCGAGCAGGTCCACAAAGATTGAATTGCAGTAATCAAGGTGTGTTAAGATAAACAAGTGAATGAGGGTCACTGCAGCACTGAACTACAAATTGCACCTTATGACCCATATCTGTCACAGCTGGTAGAAGCAAGACCTGCAAAGGAAGTTCATGCGATTTGCCATCGATAAGTCTCCATCCAGAAGTACATCTATACGAGCTGCTGATTCCAATCAGGGAATCACGAATTTATCGATTTCACCTTCATCACTGCTGGCCACACCTGGCATGTGCTCAGCAAAATATACTGCGTCTTTTTTGGATTCAGCTGCAGCCAATTAGCTGACATCCATTCATGTACTTCCACTACAACAGTCCGTTTAGATGACACACATGCAAGTGCGTCAGATGAGTGGCAGATTACAGCTGTACACAGCATTAGTGTTCAATCTGAGCTGATTGTTGCCATCCTTGTCTTTCCATCTAAGAAAGAGTCCAGAGATCGTCCACCAATTCCAAAAGAAGTTTCAAGCTGCTTGATCAAGATTTCATGATCAAGTGTGTAAAATGATGGACTTACATTCAGGACAGCAAGCAGCATGACAGTAACAGAATCAGCCTTATCATATATATCCAAGGAGAATCTTAGCAATCATAATAATAACAATAACAATAGCAACAACAATAATAATAATAAATGTCCAGATATATTTCTTGCTCCTGTACTTATTTATTGACGTGAGGAGTCTTACCCACATAAGAAACACATGTACCTGTAATAATAGCAACAAGAAAAGGAACAACATATTTTCTTTATTTTTTATTTCTGGAGATTTTTAAGACCTGAGGGATTCAAAGCAACTGAAGTGGCTGACCTTAAGTTCGGAGTCTACGATGACCAGCTTGGCACTGGATGGCATCAGTTCATAGCACCTGTGTGATTTGAGGAACTTGACAAAGACATGATTCTCATTGGTCTCTTGAGAAAACAAAACAAAACAAAGACCACATAAACAAAACTCAATAAATGCCCACTGAACAAATATACCATAAACAAACACTCCAAAAACGAACACCCCATACAATAACACTGAACACCCCACAGACATCCCAAAAACAAAGACCCCCATAAAACACCCAATAAACGAGCTCCCACAAGTATTTAAAAAAACGCCTCACAAACACATAACAAAACAATGCCTCATGAACACCCATTGAACAAATATCCATAAACAAACATTCCCAAGCAACCTATAAACAAATACCATAAAAACCCCACACACTGCATAAAAACATCCACAAAGACGTAACCCATGCACAAAAATCCCACACATCAGGATCCATCAAGAAACTCCTACTTGTCATAACCCATTACAATTTATTATTAGCAGCTTTGCGCAAATAATTAATTAATTTTATTAATTAGTTTTCTCTGCTCTGTACTTTGTGTAATGACACTTGTCTCTGTCACAAAGCAGCCTAATTTAATACTGGTATAAAGATGGGAAGCAAACAGCAAGTCCTGCGATGCACTGGTCCCATGTTCAGAACCTTGGAATTCGTCCATTGCCAGATTGAGAGCCAAAGAGCAGAGAATAAGTGTCTCCTTTTAAGTTCCATTATGGGACATGGGAGCTTTAGTATACTTACTGTAGCATTCAGTCACATCTGAATAAGTAATGTGATTCCAATCCTCTTACCAAAGTCTTCGGTCGGATCAAAGTGCTCCTCCTCTGTACGCGGAAGCTAAAAATAGAATCAGTTGCCATGACTACAAAATGCATAAGCAACCATGAAATACATGAAAAAATCTAGGCAGAATCCATCCATTCACCAATCCATCTTCTAGATGATAACAGTGATGACTGAGGTGGTGGTGGTTGACCTCGATTATGACACTTGATTACAATTATGATAGCCAATTACAGTGATTCACGATGATGATGATGACTGTTGATGAATAATGATGATGAATTATGTAATGAACATGATGACTAATGACAGCAACAACAACGATGACTGAAGATAATGATGATTAATCATATTGTCTGATAATGATAACAATGATGATGATGATGATGATGATGATAAATTATGACGACGATTGATTAAGATAATGACAGTGATCACAATTATTATGCTGCTTCCCTTCATCATCATCATCATCATCATCATCATCACCACCACCACAACCACCACTATCATCATCATCACTACTGCTGCCAGCACCTCTACTCATGTTTTGCCACAAGAAAACCCACGGATGCAACTGAATGCTGACCACTTGTTTACTTATCAGAAGGCACTCCAGACCTGAAGAAAATACAGCACCGCCAGAGGGAATGAAGGACTCCACTTCCAGATAAGAACACAACATATTCCGCTCAGTAGACTCCCATCCATTCATCCATCCACTAATACACTGACCCACTCACCCACCACCTACCCATCCACAAACCTATATTTACACCCATTCATACTCACCTGCTTCCCAACCCATTAACTCATCCACTCACCAACCTATTCGCTCAGCCCAACCATCCACTCATCCACCCGCTTCTACACCCACCCACTCATTTTCAGCTTATCTTAAGACACACCTTTCTAGACCTCTTAGATAGCTGAGTTTCAGCTCATTGGGAGGTCCTAAAAGCTAGGCGCTCTATAGATGCTCAGATACATAGATACGTACATGTATACATACATGTATACATACATACATACATACATACATACACACACAAGTCTACAGCCAGTTTGTCATTTCTTTCAAAGCCCTTTCACCTCCTTGGCCAGGGAAAACCCAAAACCTAATATGAAATTAATAATTATAATCCACAGAACCTATGGGAACACACAGCGACCTGTCCAAATTCAAAAGGTAAACAAAAGGGTGGCACCGAAAAGCCCCAACAGTTCCAGCCAGAGAGAAATGGCCATAGGAGGATCAGCTTGAATGCGAGCAAGCCAGTTTGTTGAGTAGCTATCAGAGTCATGTTTGGGAAGGACGTGATTTATATGCAGTTGCTGAGTATCGATTTGTAATTAAGTAAATTTTAAATTGTTAAGGAACTGCTTATGATAAGTCATGGCTGTGGCGGTCACTAAGGAAATTCAGTAATTATTTATAGTGCTGGGTCAGTTTAACCTATACCACACCGATCTCACGATATTTAGAAAAACCGAAACTGACACTGAAGTTGGTATTCAAAAACCTAAGAATACAGAAACCAAAGCAAAATAACTGAGGAAATAAAAAAGTTGGTATACACAGAATTCAACTTATTCCAAAACTGAGTCAATCAAAGCAAAGCTTGAATGCTGGACTGTGGACTTTCGGACTGGCAGTACAACCAGGTCACAACAAGGTCATCTTGTGCACCAAAGCGTTGAAATGTGTGACCAGGGTGGACAAGACCCAGACACATGGTTTCTTAAGATAAGATGGAGCACAGCCTGCAGTGCAATACAGTCACGCATAAGCAACAAAATCTTAAACTCAGTGCATTATTGCAAAGGTAACCTATGCAGTTCCTGCCACGTTGAAACCGGATATATGCCAAAACCTAAGAATACAACCAATCAACCGAGCCCAGCAATTAAAACATTAAAACAAACTGTAGCTGATTACTGCAGGAAAGGGTTAGGCTCGCATAAATGCATTGTCATAGCCAACTCTGGTGCATATGAATGCATGCACCTGGGTCACGGTGGTTTGAGTTGTAAGCAAATGGTGTACTGTGTGAATCTGCCATATGTATAGATACATAGACAGATACAAGCACTGAGAAGGTTAATTCCCGGTCCAAGGTCACACCCAGATCAGGCATGGTAATGAATAGACAGACATCAGGGAAGGGGTGCTGCAGACATACATTCATATATATATATATATATATATATATATATATATATATATATATATATATATATATATATATATATATATATACACATACATTCATACATACACTTATGCATGCATTATAATCTAATCAAATGACTTCTATTGTGTAGTTATCATAATGCCCAAGGCACCAATTGATAGTTGCCTTCAGTGAAGTCACAATAAAAATCATAATCCATTGGAGAAACGAGGTGGAATTCCTATAGCTCAGGGAAACCAGAAGTTATGCTGTGGTGGGTAAGCAAGTTGATTGAAACAAATGAGTCTTAAGTTTAACCAGAATGCCATCACAGAACTGACAGAATGAACTGAACTTGGCAGCGAATTCCAAAGCCATGGACCAGCAGCCGAACCCAACACTGTTCTGGTATGGGGAACAGCAAGAGTCAGTATGAGGGACATCATACCATCATTATTATTATCAGGCTTTCATTCATCCATACATATGTATAGATACATAGACAGATACAAAAACACATGCATGCATAAATACATAAAAACATATATTCACATACACACACAATACATTAACACATACATACTTAAAAACATACACAAACACACATAACTACATTCACATATACACACATACATACATACTTAAATATATATATACATTTATAAATACATGCATACATACATAAATATGGACAGACTGACCCACAAGTGACTGAACAAGTAAGAAACTGATGGATAAATTCGCAGAGCATGCAACTGGAACAGACCTTGAGGATCTTTTCAACTTGCTTGCCCTCTTTCCAGATGACGTAATGCGTTGGTTCTAGTGGTATGTAACGACCAAAATAGTTGCCCAGACTGGCTGAAAGAAAACATCACAGACCTTTAACTGATGAGTCCAGTTTAAATCCTTCTGTGTCATGTGAAATTAAAAGGAAAGCAGCCATCTGTGGTTGTGGTGTAATTTTGGCCTAGAAAGCAGGAAACAGCCATTTCTACAGCCTAATAAACTGATACTAATAATAATAATAATATTATTATTATTATTAGGCCTATTACTATTGTACAGTAGTTATTCTGGTAAAAGCATTAATAACACCCTAACCTCCTCTCCCCTTCTCTCTCTCTGATCTTCTGGAAATTAGACTTGGTTCTTGACATGGCATCTCTGGACAACTGCACGGACTTGATACAGCAATCATGAATAAGCTTTTAAGTAGCACTTTAGAAAGGTTGAGTTTATGATTACGAATGATAACAATATCGATAATACTAAATAGCATTAATATTCGTGAATCACGATGTGTGGTAATTCTGCACCTCAGGCAAAAATAATAAAATACGCAGCCAGAGAAGCTAATAGTAGACAAGATGACCAAAGCCTGATCAGATGAACGTTAAATCATTCGGAGTGTGTTACGAAAACAAGCCACCCTTTAATTGTAATTTTATACATAATTTACATAGCGCCTCTCAAGAACTTCTTAGAAGTGCTCTAAATTTAATAATTACTTATTTATACCCACTTGTTGTGACAATGAGGTAGCTGTTTAACCCAGAACAATGATGCTTCTCTTTTACCTCCCAGATGGGAAGGTGAAGTCAACCGAGGGATATTTGCTAGTTGAACCTTGGATAACTGATTTTCAAGAGGAGCTCTTTGCATCTACACCGTAAGATGAAAAGCTGATGAGCTAACTCCCACAACGGCAAAGTTAATCATCAATATTGATATCATTTTCATTTCGTGGTAGATTTATCCATTATTCGGATCGGAAATCTGAGGGTGACTTATGTATACATCTTACCTAAAAATGCAGGAATGAAGGTTACCACTGACTGATGCCTTCTGTGTTATCATCAGTGGAATAGCTAGGCATTTTTGTGCTGAGGGTGAGTGATGGCAGTGCCCCCCCACCAACAGAACTTTTGAATTTTAAATAAAAACAGCAATTAAAAAAATGTTGTGTTGAATATTAATTCAAAAACTCTTCAAAAACTTTTCCAAAAACTCAACAAGAACTTCATCCTCCTGCAGTGTGGGAGTTAAAGCCGAGCTAACATCTTACTTACAGTTGCATTTTCATGAAATTGTGGTACTTCTGGGCTTTACTCCAACAGATCATCTCACTCTAAAACTGTAGTTACTGACTGATTGTGCTGGATTCACTGGATTCACTGCTACAGAATATTCTCTCAAAAAAGCTGCTATTAATTCTATGGAACTTGCTGCAGCTGCTGCCCTTTTATCTTGCAATTTGTTAAATTATTGCTCAGTTAGTCTTGCTTCATTTTTGATAAAAGCAAGTGATAGGCACAAAGTGATGAACAAATAAAAATTGGATATTACATCTTACAGACAGCCTAATCCATGACTGTCTGACACTTTGGGGGTCTGAAAACTACGACAGGCATAAATTTGGTCGTTAGCAGATAGATTTTCTTCTGTATTAATCCACAGAGGGACTAAGTTTTGATCTGACATGAACAATATTTTATCCTACAGGACAGACACAGACAGACAGACAGACAGACAGACAAAGACAGACAGACACAGACACACAGACAGACACACATACAGACAGGCAGACAGGTAGACAGAGAAAGAGATCTTTCGGACATAGGCTCTCGTTGTCTTTTATGTGATCGAAATTTTGGGTGCAGATGATAAAAATATCTCTTTAACAATTTAATTTTGCCATCATCTGCTGCCCCTTGGACAATGCCACCCAGGATGCCCTTTGACCACCCCTTCAGCGATGCCACTGATTATAACGGCACTACAGAAGTTTCCAGGTTTGATTCGTTATTACAAGTGCTGCTGACCTGTAGGCAATGAATTCTTGGGAACATTTGGGGTGAACTAAAAAAAACAAGAAAAAGTCAGTAACAAACAAGAACAATAGTAAAGCCAGAATTGGGGAGCAGAAAATGTCTGCAACCAATAAGAGCAACAGAGACAAACAAATAAAAAGCAATAACAACAAAACAATGGTGCTATATAAATGTCACAATAATGTATATTAACTTCTTTCACACAGAAATCTGCATATTTTATCCTAAGAGCGATAACAGGTGCATATTCTTAAAATGGTGCTCTAGAAGTTCTGAGATCAGATTATACTTAAACAGTGATTACATGGAATCACATTTTCAAAGCAAGACTGAATAGCTTACATGAACCTGTACTATTTCATGTAACTTCCATCTACCTTACCTTCCTCTGCATACCTTAAATTAAACCACATTTGTGTAAATTACCTTATGTAACTATCATATATCTTACCTTTCCATATCTTACCTTATACATTACCTCACACTGTCTTAGTTTACATTAGATTACCATACATTCCCACACCTTACCTTACATTACCTTGCCTCATCTTACATCTTGCAGACACTTATTGACTGTGGTCTCACTTGAAGCACACATCAAATAATGTCTTGTGAATGAGGACAACGGCGCTATAGAAGTCTCCAGATTAAATCAGATTCAAGTGGTGCTAAGAGAACAAGTCACCTTAGGAAAGTTCGACATGGCATCTGCAATGTTTTCTGGTTGGAAGACCCTCGAATGGTTGCTAGACAGCTTCCGCAGCACCTCCATCTTTGGACCCTGGGGTTCGGAAAAGCGGCGATGTCTCGACACAAGACTGACCTGCTTGCAGCACCCCTCCTCCGACCGGTCAATAGGCAGCGAGAAAACACTAAGTCGCCGTGGTTGGTTGCCAAGAGGCGGTAACATGTGGTCTGGAATGGCCTTTGGAAGCCGCGTCACCTCTGGTTTCGGTTCTGACAGACTCGTTGTAGGTTTCAACAATGCAGGACAATCACGCGTTAGAGGACTACTTGGCGGTTTTGTGTCGCCCGTCTGGAAAAAAGGTTTTAGAAGTTAACCAGATGACTAATATATTTAATGAGGCTATTTAATTGCTGCACACAATAAAGCAATTCAGTTTGTTTCACAATGACAGTCAGTCGGTCAGTCAGGCAGTCAGTCAGTTGGGCAGTCAGTCGGTTGGTTAGTCATCCAGTTGGCTGGCCACATGGTCAGTCAGTCAGGCAGTCAGTCGGGCAGTCAGTCTGTTGGTCAGTCAGTCGGGCAGTCAGTCGGGCAGTCAGGCAGTCAGTCTGTTGGTCAGTCAGTCGGGCAGTCAGTCTGTTGGTTAGTCATCCAGTTGGCTGGCTACATGGTCAGTCAGTCAGACAGTCAGTCAGATGGTCAGATGGCCGTTGGTCAGATGGTTGGGCAAGCGGGCAGCAAGGCAGGATTTCTTTGCTTACAAGATGCCCAGTTTGAAAACAAACTGTAAACAACATAGGACAGATAAACAAAGACATTACGTAGGTCTTAGTCACATACACCTTAGCACCATACTGGACTTTCACTAGGCATCATACTGAACCTAATATCAAACTGACTTTAGCATTACATTGGCCTTTAGATGGCACTGACCTTGACATCATAATGGCCTTAGGCTTAGCATCACATTGGCCTTAATGTCATACTGACCTATGTAACTATGGCTTTAATAACATATTGGCTTTAAAATCATTACTACCCTTCATATCACATAGCACCTAATAGCAAACTGCTTTAACATCACTTTACCTTGAAATACAGAGCTGCCCAAATCCAACAACCCCAAATTAAAAAGAACCACCACACTATTAGTCAGTGATTAAGTGGTTGCTGTTAGTCATTAAGTAGTTATTAAGTCATTAAACGACCTTTAACATTATAACACGGTCTTTGATCTCTGAAATATCCATTGTTAAGTGGTTGTTGTTAGTCTGTAAGTAGTCATTAAGTGATTAAACGACCTTTAACATTATTACACAGTCTTTTATCTCTGAATATGCATTGTAACCGATCTCGTACCTTCCTCTGTCGCACCTTCCCAAGTGCAGGACTCGATCCAGAATCAAGTGAGAAGCGTCTGTTTCTGTACAATTCAAGAAACTCCCCTGGCCCGACCTTCTTTGAGAAACCACGAGTCATTTCTGCTTCACCAAGTGAGCTCGACAGCAACTGACTCATTGGAGTCAATGAATCGCTTGGCGAGGATAACATCCGACTCACAAGTTCTCTCTTTGCAAGTGCGATTCGCAGAGGTTCGTGTGAATTAGAAGCATGAATTGACATTTGCGTTATTTCACCGAGCTGTACTGAGTTTGATCTACGGCGGGCCTTCCTTGATTTAATTTTACTTGCTTTTTCCACCTCTGGATCGTTGATCAAGAGCTCGGTGATCGCCAGGTTGCCACCGGACTTGCGTCGACGACGAAACAGATCAAGCCATCCTTTTGATCCCGATCGTGAATGAGGCTCACCGTCTGGTATTGTCAAGGCGATTGAATTTGAGCTCTGCAATGAGAGGAAACTCAGTGAACAAGTAGGAAGCCTGCCACGTCAGCTGAGCTCTACACGAGTGCAACAGCTCACCATGTTCAGTTATCTGTTATCAGCTATAGATGATCTTTCTATTCCTAATGAACTTTAACATAACACCATTTAGGCTGCTGCAGGCAGCGCTTTTGTGAGATACATAAAAGGCGCTACATTAATTGTCTGGTTACGTAGATAAACACGTACATACATACAGACACACACGGATCCATAAATGCAGGTCATTATGGAAGTAACGCCAAACAGTGAAACTTTTATTAAACACGTGACATGAGCTTCTTGGCGTTTATTAGCCTCTTTTCTGTCAGCGCTTGAAACTATTCTATTTGACCTTGGCATCATGTTACCTCATCTTTTTCAACTTGCTTATCCACCATATCCTAACTTCTGGTTTCTCTGACTTGGTTTCTCCAGTGGATTATGATTTTCATTATGGTTTCATTTGAAGTGACCACTGACTGCATCTTCGGCATTATGACAGTGGTGCTTTAGAAGCCATTAGATTAGACTGGATATGTCCACAGGTCAGCAGGCAGGCATTTCTCTAGGAGAGACACTATAAACATTTGTGATTACAATTACAAAAATTACAATTGAGCCACTCAGAAGCACTGTGCACATGGCTGTAGGGTGATCGTAATCATCATAATTCTTGCTTAATAAGCAAACAACCCCGCCAGTGCCTTGTTTGGGGGTACTGCCAGTCCCAATCCTAGATAAAGGAGGAGGGTGACGTCAACGGCCTTTGATGCCATAAGGTGTCGGTAAATTGAGGAACTACTGCTAATAAGCAAACATCACAACCAGCTGCAACACCATTACCACCACCATTGCCACCATCATCCCAACCTACTCCTACCCTTCAACCCCTCCGTAACTGTAATTCCTTATGAAAGCCAGCCATTTAAACTGACCATGTATGAACAAAAACAATTTAGCACAACATCCTTGTTCCAAATCATTCGATTATTCCACACCAGAAAAAACCCAATGATCGAAACCCACCCCATTTCGACCTTCAAGGTTGTGACCAGATCAAAAACGATTGCTCACCTTGTGTTCGGAATTCACTGCCATCTTCGTCCTGAATCAATGTTTGACTAGCAATTTCAAAACCACATCAACACCGACTCATGATTCGCAAACAAACCGTATATCAGTGCTTCTCCGGCCCAAAACAAACACAGATATCTAAATTCAAACCATCATACAACGTTACAAGCCATGCATCGCAAATTATCTCCAACAAACTTTGTAAAGCACAGAATTTGGTGTTAAATGACGACGGCAGCGTTGCGTCGAAAGTGGGCCGACGATATTAACGCAACTCGTATTCGGCAAGATCCTATCGATGAAGCACACAGCAATCGACATTCAAGGCTTCCACGAGTTGAGAGAGATAAGTGCACGCACGCTCTTGTTTACTCAGCTCGATCGCTCGATGGGCAGAGAAAAATCCAGGCCAAGCAAACTTCGATTCGGCCTCCCCGGTTGTGGCGCCTAGGTCAAAAATATTCCCCAAAAGACAAAACGCAACACACGGGTTAGGCTCCAGAACGCTGAGGTTCCATAACTTCTGTGGTTCATGCGCACTTGCTAGTTTGAAATCAGTGAAGAGGAACAATACATTAGAGATGAGAGAAGGTTCAGCTGGGATTATCTGACGTGGCCTCAATAAAGAATTATAGGTGCATGCAACCGGATCAGCCAAACAAGATAAGTTTCGGCATGCCCTTCAGCTAAACAACTGGACTGGCAGTTGAAAACACCAAAACTGTCACACTTATTGTTGTTTATTGAACCATTAAAGAGCACTTGTCCCTTTTAAGTCTTTTATCACTGTTATCATAAGCTTAACAACGGTAATTAAATATTTCTATAAATTTTTAACTAACACAACAGCTGATCAAACCAAACCAAACTGCCAGTCAATCAATAAATCAGTCAATGAATCAACAATGAACAGATGAATCAATCAATCAATCAATAAATCAAGCATTCAATTATTCCAACTGAATTAGCATCAATTTTTGTTCAGGAATCAAATCTCAGCCAGCCAACCAGCCAGTCAGTCAGCAAGTCAGTAAGCTAGCTAGTTCCCAATCCCTTAACTAGGCAGTCAGTCAGCAAGCCATTCAGTCAGTATCCGTCGAGCCGCCAGACAGTCAGTGAGCCTGTCAATCAGCCAATCAGTCAGTATGTCAGCCAGTTAACCAACCGGCCAGTCAGTCATTCAGTCCGTGACGTTCACAGTTTTTCAATCAACCAATCAGACGATGTCAATCAATAATCTCACATTAGTACTAGTATTAGTTCCAAGTACTACCAGCTCATGTCCAGCTCCCTTAAAAAATGAAGACAGATGAACAACTTTGTCCATAACTCAGGTCTTGGATACTCCTGTTTTAGTTATCTCCATAGGCACAGTAGTCGGTGCTGGAAAACCAAGTGATTCAGGATTTGAAACCCAACCAGAGATGCTACAGAAAGAGAAGGAGAGCAATCCCTTAAGTTAACCCCAGGAGGCAGCTATGGGCACAAAATGTTAGCAAATTCATCTTCTTAGCCTCTACGTTTGAGGGAGGGTTGCAAGTCCTCTTCATTGCCGCCTAATCAGAGCTTCATGCCCATAGTGTCTGCTCCTTCTTAAGAAACAATTCGGGTATACACTCTTAAAATGGATGTCTGGCAACAGCAGACACTAAGGCTACCTGAACACTAATAGACATAAACTGTCTAGTAATAAAGCGTAGTCACTGCAGCCTACAGCTAGACATTATTGTGGCCTTATGATGCAATGAGATAGGCAATAGTTAAGGATCTCTGACACCACAGTTTATGTCTGTGAGCATTTTAGCCACACAAATGTCTGCTCTTAGTAGACATCACTTTCTGGAGTGTATGGGAAAGAGGTTAAAAGAAGACAACATGATCGTTAGGGCCACAAGATCAAGAAACAAAGATGTTAACACTTTATACCTCTCACCATCTCCTATATTTGAATTGTACTATCTTAGCAATTCAATTCATTTATTACTGTGTTTAACTAATGTTTAATTAAAGTTTAAATAAAGCTTAATTTAAGTTTAACTCAAGTTTAGTTACCTCTGCCTAGGCAAACTTCTGTACAACAGGTCAGAAGCAGTCTTAATGTCTCAATGTAAGTAACTTCTGCTAAAATAAACATAAATGTGGCCAAAATATAAATAATTCAAAAATGACCGCAGGCAAACAGTATTCACTTGTATATGACATCACTTGTTGGATAGCTGTTGTCCTGGCTGCACTTCTGCCGGCCCATCCTTCAATCACATGACCACACATTGAGGACAAATGAAAGAGGCACACATATTAAATGAACATATACTTTGCCTTGCCTTACCTTACCTTACTTTACCATACACAATGCGTAGGTATGTAAATATTTATGTATGTGCATATGTACATGTGTTTTGTGCATATATGTACAGTATCTATGACTGCAGCTATGTACTGGTATGTGTATATGTATGCATGCATGAAGGTCCTGGGCAGGCAGGCAGGCAGGCAGGCAGGCAGGCAGGCAGGCAGGCAGGCAGGCAGGCAGGCAGGCAGGCAGGCAGGCAGGCAGGCAGGCAGGCAGGCAGGCAGGCAGGCAGGCAGGCAGGCAGGCAGGCAGGCAGGCAGGCAGGCAGGCAGGCAGGCAGGCAGGCAGGCAGGCAGGCAGGCAGGCAGGCAGGCAGGCAGGCAGGCAGGCAGGCAGGCAGGCAGGCAGGCAGGCAGGCAGGCAGGCAGGCAGGCAGGCAGGCAGGCAGGCAGGCAGGCAGGCAGGCAGGCAGGCAGGCAGGCAGGCAGGCAGGCAGGCAGGCAGGCAGGCAGGCAGGCAGGCAGGCAGGCAGGCAGGCAGGCAGGCAGGCAGGCAGGCAGGCAGGCAGGCAGGCAGGCAGGCAGGCAGGCAGGCAGGCATACCTTTCAAAGCTTACAGCTATCCAACTGATCTATACCTTATCTTAATTTACCTTAAACCAACTTGGATCAGCTGCACATAATGCTCATTAGGCCACAGTGACTGAGCTTATATAACGATCAGACATTATAGCAAACGAACTCAAAACTGCCTTATTTTAGTAGAAAATGCCTCAGCACTGCTTGACCAGAAGCGAAAGGATATAACCACGGACAGCCAAGTCCAGCAGTTCTCAACAGATCGACTTTGAACCTATTCATACTGATCATACCACAATGCAACGCAAGTCGAAGAACAACAGGTACAGCTGAAGCCAACACATCAGACATGTAAGAAAGCAAGTTGATGGACATATGTAAAGCGACATTAACCGGTATGGGGCCGTCCATAAATGACGTCACGCAATTTAGGACGATTTTTGACCCCCCTTCCTCCCCTCGTCACACGTCGTCACAAAAGTTATACCCCCACTCAAATATGACATCACAAAGCTCTGCACACCCCCCAAAAAAACCAGATGTCCAGAATGTTATATGCAAATTGACACAGAGCGTAAAAGGTAAACAATCCAAAAATTAAGAATGCAATAACCATAATTAGTGTTGTTAAATTGTGATAACAATTACTGTTAATTAAGTGGAACTTGTTTAATTGAGTGAAATTTTAAAATAAAGTTTAATATACGCATTTTGATGTTTGATGTGATGATGTGACGTCACATTTCTTAAACAGCCCTCCCCTTCGTCACAAATCGTCACAGATGTGTGACCCCCTTACCCCCCTAGGTGCGTGACATCATTTATGGACGGCTCCTATACAGTTCTATACCAGGTCATGCAAATGCGCTAGTCAGATGCAAATGAAGAGTACCGGTACTTACATGGTAATTGTCTCAGTCAATATATAAACTGATTTCTTTACATTACATTATGTTACAATGATCAATTGATGGTCTTTAGAATTGGATTGGATTTGATTAGATTAGCTTAGACAGATTTGTTTTTAATATAGATACAGATGCTGTTGGCACATTTGAGAGCTTTAAAAGGCACTACACAAATGCCAAAATACTTACATATACCATTTTGAACAGTTCCAACAAATTAAAAATTTAAAAATGTGGATGAACAGTTGCAAAACAGGAAGTTGCACAGCTTTACATTGCTACTAAGCCATGTTGGCAAAGTTCAGCTCAAAATTAGGCCATAAACAACACTGAAGTTTATCAGAAGAAATCAGTGAGGTCAAAGGTTAGAAATCAAACGCTTGTTAGCAAATGTCAGTGTTTATAATAAGGTGTGGTTGAATGGATGTACCTACTGTATTCCACAGGGGACACACAGAAGTGAAAAGCCTATTAATGCAGAAGTGGAAGCACACTGCAAAAAATAAAAGGTGGTTTTGTGGTGCCTAGTTCCACTCATGGGTGGCATGGCTGTGATAGGGGTGAGAAAATCCACCAGTGCGTAGCTTTGTACTATTCTGTAAGGCATATGCATGCTTCTAAGCATGTACACATTAGCCCAGTTAATTGCTTGACAGCACCCTTATAATTACTTCTCAAATTAAGTGGGTATGGGCATCTGGCCCATTATAGTTTCAAATAATGGCCTTAGATGCTGGTGATACCTAGCAAATAATATGAAAACAAAGTAAATTCTTAGCAGTTGTCCAGAGGGAGGATCAAGGACAGGGATAGGAATAGAGGAAACAAATGTGACTATATTATCTATTTAATAATATGTTTAGACATGTGCATATGTACATGCATACGCATATATATGTATCTACTAGTTAATACCTGCCTGTACTTATTTACTTATTTAATTACTACGGGATTTATGGTGAACAGCCAACTCAAATACTGGTGGACCCCAATAAGCATCCAAACTGATTGAACTATCTGCATATTTTTTTGCAGTGCATAGGAGTACCAACTTGGGTTGATATGCTAATTCAACCTCTGGCAGGTGCACCTAAGCACTACAGGGCAAGCTGTGAACCATAGGAGTAATTTTCTGGGATGCCATGGAAACCAGGGTTACCATAGCTACAAGCGCCCAGATCTACTTCCAGTTGCTGGATCTGCCTACCTTTGTGTAGGAGTTAGAATGTATGTAGACCACCAGACAAAACAGTGAGACAGATAAATGAGTATACTACGTAAGTACATACTTAAAGAGGCAGGCAGACTGGCAACCAGACGAACAGAATCACAGGCAATAACGAAGACTTTCAGCTACACAGACAATAGACAAACAGACCCACTCTCCGCCATACGGATCATCCTACTCATCTCAGGATGTAGGCCGATGCGCAAGCTTTCTTCCAACGATTGGAAAGCTTGCATACGTCACACCCACGCCCACAACCATGCTCACACAGGCACCTTCAGTGCGATCCCCTCCCCAACATCGGAAATCCCGGGATCAAGAATTTCAGGCCGAGACTACACATATCCATCATTTGGCATGACAACCCAGCCTCCTTCACATATGCAGGCTGTCAAGCATGACCCCAGGGGCAGGTATATCAAATGCTGTATTTCTAAATTTCCGGTGCAGTTGGCCCCAGAACCCAAACCATGGGGTGATACACGTTAGGCAATTTTTGGATCTTCAACAAATTATAATTCTCTACAAATCGTGTTCAGTTTTCTGTTTGCCAATCCAGATAATGGATAAATTTACTATGAAGTGAATATGAGTAGATATCAACATTGATGACAAAATTTGCTGCTGTGGGAGTTAGTTCATCAGCTTTTCATCAATCCTACAGTGTCAGTTATCCAAGGTTGAACTCCAGGTACCAAATTTCCCTCGGTTGACTTGACCTTCCACCCCATCTGGGTAAGTGAAAGAGAAGCATCATTGCTGTTGGTAAAATATCTACCTCTTTGTCACATCTCTGCATAAATGAGTTAGAATTAAATTTGAAGTGCTTCTGAGAGGTTCTTAAGAGGTGCCATATAATTATATATTACAACTACAGTTAAAAGATGGCTTGTTTTTATTAACACTCCGAATGATTTAACGTTCATCTGAGCTGGCCTTGGTCATCTTACTGTTAATTAGCGTCTCTTACTGCATATTTGATTATTTTTCCCCAAGGTACATATTTTATCCCTCAAGACTAAAAACAGAATTACCGAGCATAATAATATCCAATAATAATAATAATAATGATAATATTATTATCATTATCATTATTATTATTATTGTATTTGATAACTTATTGTATTGTATTTGATAAATTATACAGCGCTTCTTACAGAACAAACTACTCAGAGGCGCTTCCAGCTTGAGAGCCCCTGGGAAAGAAAAACGTCTTTAAACAACGAGCTGACTGAGCTCTATCACTAACGTGACCCTTGCATGAAACCATAGCGGAAGTTCATTCCATAGAGAAGGGCCAACAACAGCAAAAGCCCTCCACTGAGCAAACGAGAACTTAACACATGGAACAAATAGATCCAGACGATCTAGAGAATGTAGAGAACAGGATGAGGTACTAGAGTGTGGAGGCCAAATAAAATCCCAAAGATATTTTGGAGCCTGACCCATGCAAGTCTAATTACCAGAGACAATAGTTTGAACTGAATACGAGATAGGATAGGAAGCCAATGAAGTTGCTGAATGATGTAATCTGAGATATGACAGAAACGAGGAAGACGTGATACTAACCTGGCCGCAGAATTTAGTACTGATTGAAGGGAGAACAGCCGATACTTAGGCAAACCAGCAAGCACAGAGTTGCAGTAATCAATGCAACAGCATATCATGGCATGAATCATAATAGTAAAGACAGAGAAAGAAACAGAATGACGCACAACTCTTAAGCACCTTAACTGGTAGTAACAAGACCAAGTCAAACTAGGAACATGGTTTGCAAAGGTAAGGTTCCAGTCAAGTATAACGCCCAGATTATGAACACTAGACGAAAATATAAAAGAGGGGAAGCTTCGGATAAGCAAGAGTAGTCAAGCTGAGCAAGACGGTATTTAGAACCAAACCAGATCAACTGAGTCTTAGCCGGATTAAGGTGAAGACAATGCAAGACATCTAATGTTGAACATCATGAGTCAGGGCCTCAATCTTACCAACAAGAGCAAGCTGCACAGACAGAGGTCCCTGATTAATTAATGCAAAAAACCTTAAAACAATGCATCAAAAATACTACAAATTACAAATTTTGTGGTTCCATTCATTTTACTATTATAGACTCTGTCTCTCCATCTCAACATCATATTTCCACTAGTGCAAACATGTGCTAGCCTCTTACTCAAATCTTATATAGCGGCATTCTTTTGAGATCTGTAAGGTTCATGGTTCAGAGGTTAACATAAATTAGCCTAGTGATCTGCTTACAAGATGCAAGTAAGAATATCATATATATATATACGCATGTGTGTGTGTGGCTCTGTGTGTGTGTGTTATAATCTTACCTGCTTATTGTAAGACACAAGTAAGAATATCATATATATATATATATATATATATATATATATATATATATATATATATATACATATATATACATATATAATATATATATATATATATATATATATGTGAGTGTGTATAAATATATGTTATAATCTTTCTTGCTTATTTTAAGCAGTTCACTAGGCTAATTTATGTAAACCTCTGAACCCAACAGACAGGAAAGAGGAATTGCTGATAGGCTGCATTTAAATGGGAGCATTGAGTATTACTAGCGTGTTCTCTCTCTCATGTAGACAAATCAGATGTCCACATGTCCTATACAGTGCAGACAAGTATAAGAATCTGACAACACTGCAGTCTTAAATTCTGTACAGAAATTATTCCTTAATTTTGGCAACAATGGAGTGTAAACATAAACTGAGAGCTCAGAAATTGAAAGAGAGGATAGAACTGAGAAGGAAAAAAGGCAGCTGTACTTTATTTCATTTTGGAACTGGGTCAAAAGATCAATGCTAAAGGACCTTCAATAGTGCTTTCAGTTGAAAGTCTATAAATTGCAGGTGTTGGTGCTGGTGCTGGTGCTGCAGTAGTCCGTAATGCTATTGCCACTGCCGTCCTATTTCCTGAGAATGATGTGAGGGGTGAAGTAGATAGGCTTAATCTTTCTAAATGACGACTTATAAAAGTTAGTGCAAAATACAATTATCTTGTGATATCACTTTCAACAACAGCTATCATTCAAATTCATTTCTAAAGTTAGCCTGCAAGAACTTACAATTATGGTAGTAGTACACACTAAAAGTAGTACACGCACTTGTTTACAAAACTCTACAGAAATCAGTAAATGATTGACATTTGACCAGGAAATGACCTTTTCTGAATATGTGAAGACAGCTTGAGGAATATGCTTTTATCATCTGCATCTGCCACTCACTATCTGCTAAAGCTGTTTTTACCCTGATGCCTGCATTCATTTGCCACAGGGTTGAATATGACTCATTTATGTGGGCTGCCTCTTTTCTCCATTAATAAAATTCGGTCCGGTTGCAGCTCCTCTAATTGGTGGGTTTCCAAAGGTTGGTCTTATATCTAACTGCATGCGAGACAGCTGCACTGGTTGCCCATGCAAAGACGCATTGAGTTTAAGATACTGACGTGTAACCGCTTGGCCAGTTGTACTCCAACCTATCTTTAAGATTTATGTATTTCAGTGTCATCCTTTTGGCCTGGCCCCAGATCTCTTCTCTCTGCAACACAGGGTGAGGTGGTTATTCCTCCATCCCATACTGCCACAATACAACAAGGAAGCTTTGCCGTGGTCATCCTTTCATCCTGGAACAGGCTTCTATGCAATCTGTGACATGAGCTTCTTCTCCTTTCAAAATATCTATTTTGGCACTGGTAGAAGACCATTCTATTCAATCGCTCTCATGTATTGTCAGAGCATGTCTGATGCGTTTTCTTGAAGAGGTGCTATATAAATGTGCACTTACAAATCACAAATTGTTATTTTAAATTTTCAAAAATTCTATTTAATTATGGGGCATTCAATTATCCTGTCTGGATTTTTCTCTTGGCAGATTTTCTAAATAGTGTCACCATTGTAGTTGAGTATAAACTGTTATCATATAGCTTCATTAGGTCGTGCAGCAAATATATCAAGCTGCAGAATATGGGCTAGAATACTTTTTCTTAGCTAAAGACTTCTATAGCGCCATTATCATAATACATAAAGCATCACTTGATCGTTGCTTTAAGTGAAACCATAGTGAAACTCATAATCCATTGGAGAAGCCAGTTTGACATCCAATAAGTCAGAGAAACCAGAAGTCAAGCTATGGTAGGTAGGCAAGCTGAAACAGATGAGTTCTAAGACTTAGATCTGAACAACATCAGAGAACCAACAGAACACACAGAAATAGGCAGTGACCAGCCATCAAGAATGCCCAAGAACCCCACATGGTTCTGGTACGTGGCACAACAAGTCAAAGTGTCTGTTGATCCAGTGCTATATTTGCTAATATGAGGAGTGAGAAAGGAGCAGGGATATGTAAGCTGATTTAGACATTATGCCTTGTATACTATAAGACAGATTTTAAACTGAATTCTTTGCTCGATGGGCAGCCAGTGTAATGAATGCAATATTGGAGTAATATGCTCATATGTAGCGGTTTTTCGTTATGGCTCTTGCCAGAGAATTTTGAACCATTTGTAGTTTGTGCAAATCTTCTTTAGCAATGCCAATGAGAAGTGAACTGCAGCACTCGAGTCAGCTAGAAACCAGAGCAGTTGCTAGTGAAATTAAACCAGTTTGTGGCATGTACAATTTAATTCCACAAATATCCCATATGTGAAAGTGAACTGATTTGCCAGCAGTTATTATTATTATTATTATAAGAAGATTTATAAAGCGCTAGATAATGAAACTTAATGCACCGCAAAAGCGCTAATAACAGTTGGCTCAGTCCGATGACAAGAAAAGGTGAGTCTTCCAACTTCTTCCAAAAGCATTCAATGGAGAGATCCAGTGTTCATAGTTCGGTCGGTAGCGCGTTCCACACCGTAGGGCCGGATACGCCAAATGTTCTTGTGCGCGCGACAGTGGCCCTCCCAGACCAGACCAGATCGTAGCTCCATGCAGAGCGCATGTTCAGAAAAAGAAATGGTGGAGTCAAAAGTTATGCCCAAACCACGTGCATGTTGGAACGGTCAACAGTCAATCCACCTACCTGAACCGACGTCAGCCAATCAAATTTATGGAGTTGTTGACCTGTGCCTTAAAGAAGGGACTCAGAAGGATTCAGGAGAAGCCTGTAACTGGCCATCCGAGACTGAAAATTACGGAAAACATAAGCAAAGTAATAGAAAAGCTGAATTAGATTAACACTGTCAGAAAGACCAAGTAAAATTAGAGCAGTCAGTTACTTTTCCTTTGTCTGTTGGTGCTTATCATATGATTTTGAAGGGTAAGTAGTGCAGTTTCAGTTGTGGCATTTCCGGTAGGCAGATTGAAAATGTAGGTATAGCTTTTGTGACAAAAGGTGACAACTCAAATGGTGTGCAACTACATTCCGATAATTTTGGAGATGAAATTGAGATTAGCCTGGATATTTTGATAGATCAATGTAAGAACCTGAAAATACTGTAAGAAGATGGCCAAAAGGGCCTATTTTTGTAAACAAAACTCTCAGCTTCAGTGGGCTTCACCCCTCTGACCCCAACCAAGGGCTTTGCCACTAGAACCCATTGGGGGCTCCGCTCCTAGATCCCCTTATCGGCTCACCTTCCATGCTCGCCATTTGAGCCCCCAGTGCTGAAATTCAGGATCCGCCATTGACGCTTTAGGTAACGCGTTAACCAAGACTTCTCTAGCATAGTTATCATAATGCACAATGGATCAGTCGATCGTCGCTTCGTGTGAAACCGTTGGTAGAAATCGCGTGCTAGAGAAGCCTGGTCGAAATCCGACGGGTCGTGGAAATGGAAAAGCATAGACAGCAAAAAGCCTGAAGTATGGGACGACATCACGACGCGTTACGCTTTCGAAATGTTAAGTTGTATTCTTCTCACGCCTAATAATGAATCTGTAATTAGATTTAGACACCCAATTCGCTCTACCCACAACAAAACAGTGCGATCTTCCACTGACCCACCTGTAACACCACCTATGGGCCTGTAACTGAACTGGATCGTAAAATTCAGTCGCAACTAACTCGTCACCAGCCGTATTCACCCCAACAACTAAATAATGATAGTTTCAAAAGGAGTTTAGTTTTGTCGTTACCTGTGGCTGTCGCTTAATTGCAATCAATTCGTAAAATCAATTCCACGTTTTTTCATTCTCTCCCTAGCGTCTGACTACACTTACATTGCGGAGTAGATATTTATTGGAGTGCGTCCACGCTGACGTAAACGAAGAACGACACCGTACTTTATTTTTCAAAATAATTATATGCAAAATAATGAGGCTATACGGTGCTATAGAAAAATATGTACATTTACATTTTTCATTATTTTTCATACGACCCAGCCTCATTACACTGTGATTATTTTGGATTGCGATTTTGACTCGAAGCGACCACTGATTAATGCCTAGGCCCTAGGGCACTGATAACGGGGCTATAGAAGTCATTAGATTAGATATAAGGCTAGATCCATATCTAAGGATAACATGGAACGAGCTGAAATTTTACTCGACAACGCCATTCAGCGAGTTCACTTAATGTAGTGAGTTTTTCTAAATTTCTTCTGTTATTGTGTAAACTGCTTCACAAAGATGGGTAAACAGAGCACTGTTGGGTTGTAGGCAGTGAACTTTTTTACTGAATGTATTATCATTGCCGAGACAAATCTGACATTAAAATTTTACTGTAACCGTTGACAAATTTGATTATGCTTTATTTAGAAATGCTTTCCATGTTCATGGAATTTAACAAAACTCAACCTCTCCAGCCATGACTGTGAACTTCTTGCTCCTATGAAGAGATGGCTATTTGGTAACGATGGTCAAATTACCTCCACTCCCAATCCACACAATCAGCTGACGAATTTCAGAAATACACTAAAGTCGTGTAACAGTTCAATAGCCCTTTTCCATGAAACCTTGCAAAGAAAGTGTTATTTTTGTTTTTTGTTTCCTAAATTTTGTGTGCTACTACCACACTCTGGTGAATAAGTACATAGGCCAATATACAAGCAGGTAGCATAAATGGCTTTATGTACATAGGTGATAAAATTCTTCCAATTTTAAGTTTGAGATGTATGCTAAATCTACTTAATATTTTAACCATAAATAGGTTCACTTTATTTTACTTGCTAATAATCTCATAATCAAACTCGTGACAAAACAGCATGAAAATAAAAAAATTAAAACATTCAAGGCTGTAAAAGGGCTACACTAAATAATGCAATAGGATTTCGTACAAGACGTCAGCATGTTTATCCAATAAGAAAACCCTATTAAAATCACACAGTAACATCTACATAAAAAGTTATAGAATTGCGATAAGCAACAAAGTGATAGTTAAAGTTCGAAACAGCCAAGACAGAAGATGATTTTAACAATCAATTTATATCGCTCCCATCATCTGTGATCAAGTTAATCAACTGCAGCAGGACTGTGTGAAATCCAGTTAACATGAAGTAATATTTTACATTAGAAACATGACCGCATAAAACAGCATTTCTTAAACATTCAAAGCATAGACTCATAAGTGATGCATAAGAATGTGAGCACTTTAAAAACTTGGCAGACAGTACACAAGTCAAACAATTCAAAAGACCAAAACATCACTCCCTTACTTCAGTTGGGCACATTATAAGGAGCTTATGGTGCATAATTGATCAATTTTATACTCTATTTTTATACTATGCATGTACAGTGGTTCTGGTGTACCAGTTTAGTTTTACACACGATTTACAAGATAACACAATTTTCAAATATGCTTTAAACTGAAGCAATAAATTTTATATATGATTTGGTCTTTACATGAAAGAAGACTTTTACAGCCAAATACTGTAGCATCACAATTCCACATGAGCCAAATCACTAGATCACAGCAAATACTTTAACCTTCATAGAGTACATTTCTAGTTAAGAGTGTGCATTTTTAAAACTGACCTAATTTTTCATTCCTGAGAAAAATAATCATAATATTAATCGTTAATAATAACAATTAATTAACCGGATAACATGTGTCCATTCCAGATGTTACCAATAGTTTCTGCACAATATTTTCTCTTGTAAGAGATTACTCTTACTTTGGGAAAATTAGTAACTGCTGTTACCTTCTCCAAATTTTCTTCATAGCCAATTCCAGTACACCCCTCCACCTTGATTTTACATCCCTCAAGGATGCCTAACAAAAGTGACTCTAAACAAATACTAACGGACATTCCAGAACATAGCATAGTCTTTTCCACTTCCTCCAGATTTTATGCTTTGGGTAAAAAATTAACAATAAAAGAAATTCACGGTCGCATGCACGAATCTTTGGAATGTACTTAGATCCTTATGTTCCAATCGGTGGATAGCTGCTTGTCAGATCTTCATAGCCAAGACTGCGCCTTTGGCGGTATTTCCGAATGAGGACATGCGTTCCCCCGACTATGATGAGTACAACAGGAATTCCAAGACCAATGGCTATGATGAGAATCACCAAAAGAGAGACCGATTCCGCTGAAGGCGTACCATAACCAACGTTCAACGCCCTAAATCAAAGTATTTGACAACAGATGGGTTAAGGCAAAATTATCCTGTACATTGTTCATTATTAATTGCATACTACATTTAATAATGCTTTAATGCTTTAAATTACAGATTGGTGAATTTATGCATAGGTTTGCACATAACTTACTTCCTTCTGCCTTCTCTGGTTATTTTTCATCCAACTCTGAATACCACACTTATAATACCAGATCAAAGGATAATTATCATACAAGTTATGCCTGTACAAACACTCGTTTATTTTCTATTAAATGCGCTGGTCCTTCTTTATGGAACAATTTATCTCATGACATTTGTACTCTGCCCAATATTAAATTATTTAAACATTATATACGCACATATTTGAATGAACTCAATAAGTGAAAAGTTTTTTTTTGGTTCTTGTTATAAAGGTTCTGTTTGCTCAAGTCCAGTTGGACTATAGACCTGTTAAGTTGATTATTTTCATTTCAAATACATTCTATGTGACGTAAGCATCCTAATAAGTGGAACATGGTTCTTTCTGAGATTGCCTGTTGCATCCCACGTGAATTTTTTTTTAAATGTATTATGCTATATGCTGTTGTCTTTTTGTGGAGCAATAAAATTAAATGATGATGATGATGAATGTAATTAAAAGTCTATTGCAATAACAACAGACTGGGTAAGATATCCCCTCATTCATACGTTTCATATTGTTATTTGGGGCAAGATATCTGCTCATTTAAAAGATTTATATTTTTAAATATTAATGACATATATAATATTTACAAGTTTATGTAATTAAAGTTTAACTTAAAGTAACAAAGTTTAATAACAGCAGACATGGTAAGCTATCTGCTCATACTGTTCATTATTAATTATATATTAATACTTATATTTAGTATTTACACGTCAACGTGCTGGAAAATTGCTAATTAAGAAAATTCAAATGAATCAATGCCACAAAAATAATGAACAAAGACAGAACAACAGATTAAAATGAAAGAAATGAGGAACTGAAATGAGGAAGAGCAAATGAAAAAATAAAAGAATGAATGCATGAATAAATGTCTGACAAACTGAATGAATAGATATATTAACTGAATGAATGTTTTTTTTCTGTATTTTATTCAGCCCCACTATCTAATGACAAAACATCTCTCGATGGTGCTGAGCAATTGTGCATGAAGGAATTGCCGATGGTCCCTACACAGTAACTGCATCAAGGGAGGCATGAACACGTTAACTGCATGTACAGGGTGAACACTCAAACCTATCAGCTACCAAGTCACAATGAAACTAAAAAAAGCATTCTCTTTGATCAGTTCTGTGTTGTTAAGTCGGGAGCGGCTCTGAAGAACTTCTCTTAAAGAGGTGTTATACAATTTGCAATTACAATTATTCATCAACATCATCCTAGCTGTTTGGTGGCAATGGGTGCAAATAAATGATCTCCATGCTTTTCAGTCATTTGTAACATTAAGTGCTGTTCTCATGTTTAGTCCAAGTCTTTTTATGTCCTCATTCATACTGTTTATCCATTGTAGTCATCTTCCTTTGCCTCTTTCTCCTACGCATCTTGCTTGTAATGCATTGTTCGGGATTCAGTCAGTTGGCATTATTCCCACATGACCAAACTATTGGAGTTGTCACTGTATGACGTTATCCAATAAAATTCTCTGCATATTCAAGAACGGTCATATTTCATCATTTCTCTTTTTTTGTACTTGCAATATTCCTGCAATTTTCTGTAGCCAGCTCATTTCTGTTGGGAGGATTCGTTTTTCATCTTGTTTTCTCAATATCCAGCATTCTGATCCATGCAGAAAAATTGGTTGTATCATCATCTCATATATTCTTTCTTTTATTTTTTTGGGTTATTTCCCTGGTTCTCCATATCTTTGTCATTCTTCCAATGCTTGTGATGTGCATCCAATTTTCCTTTATATATCTTTTTCACTACTACCATCTGTGGTTATTAGAACTCTGAGATAGACGAATTGATTTACCTGTTGAATAGGTATTCCTTGGCTGTTGATGTTAAATGGCATCTCTTTGGTTATTTCGATAACCATTGTTTTAGTTTACTCTGTGTTAATCAGAAATCTGAATCTTCTACTGGTGTTGTCCATCTGTATTACGAATGTCTTACAGTTCTGTCCCTTTTCTAGTTAAAAATCCAATTTCTTCAGGAAATCAAAGATTGTTCACTATGCCTCCATTCAATTTGATTCCTGCCTCATGTTGTTTAGTCCTGAGTGCCATTACTGCTTCTAGCACTAAGCTGAATAAGTACGGTGATGAGATGCATCCTTGATGTATCTCCATTTTCGACTGGAAGTAGTCCTTTATCTTTTTGTTTATCTTTATTGCACTCGAAGAATTCTGGTACATTTATTGCATAAGACTGATAATTTTTTTTTGGTAGTCCTATATTTGCATTGCGCTCCACATTCCATCATGATGTCAAATGGTTGTTTGAAGTCTATAAAGCTGATGAAGACTTTCTGGTTGTGCTCAATGATTTTCAAGTAACTGTCTCACTGTGAATAGCTGGTCAACTGGGGCTTCTTTTTGGTCTATTTTGGCTCGTTCTTCTCCAAGTGCTCTATCAACACATTGTTTCATTCTATTTGGTATAATTTTGATGAAGACTTTTTATTGGGGTTCTCTGTAGGCTAATACATTTGTAATTCTTGCAGTCTTGCAGATCTCCTTTCTTTTGTATATTGGAAAAATTGTTGATTTTCCCCCAGTCTTCAGGGATTTCTTCGTCTTCTTGGATTGTAATGAGAGTGTTCACAACTTTAAGAAATGTTTCTCTTGCTCCTTGCAGCAGTTCTGTAGTGATTCCACCCATACCTGGTGCTTTATTCTTCTTCATTTTGTTGACGGTATCTCTTACTTTTTCCCAAAGTATTGTATTGTTCAAGTTCTGTATTGTTCATGGGCATCTTGGCCAGGACTGCTAGGTTGCCATGTATGTTGACATTTAATAGTTATACAAGCATTCCTTCCATCGTTCTTGTATGCATGCACTGACTTTTAGAACTTCACCATTTGCATCTTTGATAAATACGATTTTGAGTTTGAATTGTCCCCTAAGTAGCTTTACCTTATTGCAACTTTCTACATTCTATTATTCTTGAAAGCTTCTTTGGCTTCTCTATACTGCTGTCCCATTCAGTTGTTTTTCTTTGTTCATAGTTTCCTTCTGATTTCCCAGTTGAATTTTTTTCTGGTCTGTAGTGTCCGCCCCTGTGATGACGAAATAATCATTTCTAGGAATTCTGCGAATCATCTGCTGAAGTTGTTCATAAAAGGCATCAATTTCTTCATCTGTGGCTGCTAAAGTTGGGGCACAGACTTCGATGACTCGGTGTGAAATCTTGCAGACATTAATCATGATATCAGATCATATCCTGGCTGTGCCACTTTCTTGTTAAGAACTATCACCACTCCTCATAACTGGTTGTCATCTTTTTCTGATTGTAGAACTTTGTACTGTAGAATTCTCCCCTTCTGCACAATTTTGTCCTGCACATTCCTGTGATGTCCCATTGATATCTTTCTAATTCTCTGACTGCTAAGGCCAGTGCCCCTGTGTTCCGATCATCCAAGTTCTCATTCCTAAGTTACCGAGTCTGTATCCTGTTTTTCATGTTCCCTGCTGTAGTGGTGGAAGAGCTGGTAGTAGTAGCGGCAGCTGTTGTTGTTATCATCTTTGTCGTTGTGCGTTGTTGTTCTGGTAGCCATTTCTTTTAAACTGGGGTTTAAAAAACTGAACTCTGGCAAACCACAATACTTAAAATCAGTCCTCACTCCTCAAACTCATCATTATTCAACCAGGTCATCTGCACACCTTTCTCTCGTTGTGCCAGGAACTAGAACTGTTCTTAATAGGCAAGCTTTTTTGGTTGCTGAAGCAAAATGTTGGAATTCTCTTCCTGCATCTGTGCGATATGCCCATTCTCTTGTTTCATTTCGTTCTCGACTTAAGACTTACATTTTCAGTTGGCTTATCCCTCGTAGGCTGTCTCTCTGTCTTAGTGGACAGATCTGATTGCAGCTTAAATTTGATATTCCATCGGTAGATGCCTTGTGCATTAGACACTGGTGCTCTGGAAGTTTCTAATTAATAATAATTAATAACAGCCATCTTGTAATATCCAGCCACAGTCCCCCGGCTGGAAGTGCAGACCTTGTTAAACCGGCACCGTTTGAGCCAGTGCGACTTTTCATGTCAAGGACTATTTAAATCGCTTTCTCAGCCCGGCATTCATCGAATGTATGGCCAGTTCTCTCCAAGTGATTACAATTTAAAAAATGAACTGAAAGAAGATAAGTAAACAACGAAAACAGTGAGCAAAAGAATGAATTCACAAATGAATGAAGATGGACAAACCATGTCGAATATTTGGTAGCGGTGTAAAACTTATCATCTGACTCCCCAAACGAAATTCGCGTCACGTCGGCAAAAACACCATCGAAATTCCCGAAGTAGGCATATGCAAGATATGCCTCGTTCTCACTTAGCGTCGTATTGTATGGTCCATATTGCCTTGCATATCGAGCATTGTTAATTGCTTTTGAACGCTTGGTGTAACACATTGGCTTCCATTGAAGATAGACGCCATCTGATGACGATTTGGCCCAGTTAATCGTCTGTTAAAAAAGACAAAGAACCAACCCAGTTAATGAACCAATGAAATAATGATGTCTTACAAGAACCGTCCTACAATGACCTGACCTAAATCAGTAACCAAACAGTGTGGCACACCTCTAATCTTGTATCTGTGGTGATGCAAAGGTACTATATGAATAGCAACAGACACTTGAGCAGCACCATGTTACAACAGCAATCTCATGTTGATTACACTTTACTGAAGCATTCGTTCATTCAACTGACTGACTATTAATGTTTTGGCTCATTATAAATAGTCCAATGAATAAGATTTCTTTTCACAGTTCTCTTACGACCGAATCAACTATCTTTCATTCGGCACGTCTTTCAGCTTCCTGTCCCGAAACTACAACTCAACTAATTGCAAGTCTCACGGTAATTAATTATACTTAAATCACCGAAACTTGACTTTTACTCGAGAAATGTGAAGGCAATTCACACGGTTTTATCATCCCCATGGCCAACACGAAACTGTCCATTTCTCAACGTTCTCTCAGTTAAATATGCCTCGCAGATCGTCTGCCAAAACCGTGATGTAGACACTAAACCTAGTGAAGACATGATCACCTCATCTGTTTCCATGGTAAAACTTCGTCTGTAAAATCTATGGCATCTTTTGATTTTGCCAATTCACCATTCACAATATTTCCATTGGATGTTTGATTTGCACTGAAAACGCTTAGTCAAGACAGCATAAACCCCCATCTAAATTAAATCTAGTTATCTACCTAAGCTAGCCTTTGTTAAAATTAAAGTCCTACTCATTCTATAGCTGGCTGGCTAATATTAAGCTAAAATCTTAACTAACTACTGTAACTAATCTATACACTGAAACTTAACACTAGTAAGTATGTACATGAAAAGCAAAAGAACCCAAATCAATGGCGGATGAAAAGGAGGTTCGCTACAAGCGGTAACAGAAAACCTTATCCATCAATAAACATGAAAGCCTAGCAGAGGCATTGGAAAGGTAGATTGAGGAGGCAAGGGGGTGAGGGAGAGGTCAAGAAAGGAAATGAAGGAGAGTGAAAGGAGGAAACACAAGACAGAAGGGGATTTTATATTGTTATAGCAGAGGGAGAGACAGGAAAATGGCAGGGGAGACAAAAAGGAAGAGGAGATAAATGAAGAGAACAGGGAATTTTCCCAAGAAGGGTCATTCTGCAGAAACAGCATGCAGATAGCATAGGCTAGTGAAATAATAATGTTAGTAAAACATAAGAACCAGACATACATGAAATGCACCAGGCGTAGTTTCATCATCAATGGACTTTATGTCAGAAATCATCATGTTCTCATCTTCTGTAGCATTCCCGGTCACAGCGACCATCTCGAGGGCAAAGCGAGGCCGTGTAAAACTCGTTGCAAGGCCATCAAGCGTGACATAGATCTGAGTTATGTTGGCATTGTAATGAAGGTGAGGAAGTTCACCGTATATTCCATCAGATGCAAATGCCTGAAACTGTAGAGTAAATTGCTGTGTAAGTAGGTAATGTTATTTATTGCCCTGCTCAGGTAACTTGTGTGATTAGCAACTATTTTCATTGTACAATAACTGTCAAACCAATATGAATGTTAAAACTGTCTATATATGAAATATTCATTTCCTAATGGGGAAATCCAGTACTCAGCAGGATTTGACCTTTTGGACTGCAGTATTGATACCAGCAAGCCTAAATTTGCATTGTGATACTGTCTGTGATGTTATTGTTGGTGAATCGAAAAATGGTTTCAGTCATTCTCTCATTCGTTCACAAGATTCAAGATTTCAGTCACATTTTGACTAAATTTCTTAATAAATTATGATTTTCGATGATGGTTTCACTAGAAGCGACTGATGCCTTGTGCATTAAGATAACACTGCATACAGATGTGAATATATTAGATTACATTAGATGAGATGGTCATGGTGAGTGTGAACACACTAATGGCGACATCTATCTTCCAAATGTCCAAAGGTTATTTCTAAAATATGATCTAAAAAATTCTCATTAATCGCAGCCTATCCAAGTTTATCCATGCAAACAAAAATGCAGCCAAACTCAAAAAGCATCACACAAAACCTTAAAGATGACAGAACCGGAACTAAAGTTTTTGAAGCTGCCTCCGTTTTCTGAAACAGATTCTTTCTCCCCAAGAAACATCTGGAACTGAATGATGTTGTTGGCAACATCTGAATCTGATGACGAGTTGCCCCACAATGCATTCACGAGATTATAAGTTGTCCACAGGGTTGTGTTGTCTGGCAAGATGCCACTGTCATCTGCGTCGTTGAACTCGATGAGCTATTGTGGAAAAATAGTGAAAAACTTTATCCTTAAATTATGCTGGTCTTTATTGAAAGTCATGTCTGCCTTGAACCCAGAAAATGTTGCACTCTAGGGCATTCTTGGTGGATGATCTGAAGCTCTGGAATTTACTACCTAGTTCTGTGCATTCTGACAGTACTTTTTATGTCATTCGGGTCTAAAATTAACACTCATCTGTTTCAACTTGCATAGCCCAACTTCTGGATTCCGTGACCTATTGAATTTCAACTGGGCATCTCTCACAGATTATGATTTCTGATTATCCTTTCACTTGCAGCGAACATCGACTGCTGCCTTCATATTGTAATAACAACACTATATAATTTTCCAGATTAGATTACATTAAATAGCCAAACACAAACAACAACAGTACCATACCTTACCAGTCACACAGCTGGACAATGAGTTGTCAACTTGTTTGCTCATTGCAGCCCGACTTATGGTTTTCCTAACCTATGTGATTTCGATTGGGCTTCTCCAACAGATTATGATTTTGCAGAAACTCTCAAAGGTGTGAAAATCTTTAGATAATTAGATTAGATGTGTAGATACCTTGGGCAAGTCTTTAATACATCAACAATGCCTTATCAATACATATCACAACCTTCTGGTAATAAAATGCAGTGACCTGACAAAAGAATTTCAGATTTTCACATAAAACTCCACAAAGTTTTCACCCTCTTAAAAACAAGAGCTAAAGTGGCATCCGGTGTGTCATTCGTAAACATCAGGCTCCTGGCTCTGTCTGTCACGTTCGGAGACAGGAAGCGAGTCCAGTTGACCTTGAGGTCCGAACTGAGTGAGGTCTTTGCCACAAGAACCGTAGGAGCTCCGAATGTCGAATAGATGTAGTGAAGACGATCATGTTTTCCATCTGCTTTCGTATAAGCAACATTGATGTACGAATCGTTGTGGCTTAACCTGGAACAATCTGGTGATGGGCAGAAGATTTTTGTTGTCAACTACAGAACATTTGAAAAACATACAAAAGTATGGCAGCAGTTAAGTAAGATTAACGTAAAGATCAAATGTCCCGACTGAAATGAAGGGAAGGTGCAATTTAATGTAAGTGAACATTTTTATGAATCATTATCACTTAACATGGAACAACGTCAAGCAGCAGATGGATAGAAGATTTTTGGTGTCAACTACATAACATTTCAAAAAATGAAAAGCAAGCAGCAGTAATGTGATGTAACATACTGTCATGTAACTGATATTTCACAGCATCTCTATTTGGCATATGCAGTTAGTGTCCAGCCAGTTGCTGAGTGTCATAACCAGTAAGATGAAGAGCCTGAAGAGTAGTTGAGGCTAAAGAAAGTGGCTGGGTTCAATGTCAAATAGCGGGAATGGTCGTGTTCGCCAAGCTTGTTACATGCTTTTGGTTGCAGAACCAAACATACTCAATCCATATGTAAAACTTCAATTAAAATCCTAAAGAATAGCTTTGTGTGGATATCCTGTCTCATCACGGGGCCAGTCTCGTGATGCGAAATGTCCGTGTATCAATATACTCTGTAATTTCAAGACTTCGCACAAAACGTCTCTAATTCTAACAAATTTTAAATGAATATCTGCTATCTGTAAAAGTCGATCATACCGTCCTCTTTGACTCCTGGTTTGCAACACAGGAAACGAAAAATACCGCAAAAGCTGCAAAACTCAACCACCTTACACCCATCACGCCAGCAGAATCATATGACTTGTTCCGGAATCAAATGAAGCCAGAGATTAAATATAAATAGGCGCTCAACTGCCATAGATAAAACGCTACTGCATAATATTCTATGAATAAATTTCTCATGTTCTTAAATTAAAACTCTATGCTCATTTATAGAGATGCGCTGAAACTGGTATTGAAACTTTAAAGCTGTGAATCGTAATCGTAAGATGGAGAACGCACAACGAAAGCTAAGTCGCTGGAACCAGTTAAGTCACAGGCATTCAGTCAAAACAAAATCGATAGGCAGGAAGGGTTCGGTTCCAGGTCAAGATCCAAGAGTCAGGAAGGCAGACAGTCAGACAGCTACGGTGGATGGTGTTTGGAATTGGATCCGAAAGAGAGACAAGGGGAAGAGGATGCTTTGAGCGAAAGACATGCGCAGGGATTGCAAGGGGTGAAGTATTGTCTGATCCATCATACAAACTCACCACTGCTCCATCGCTTGCAATTTCTGCATTGGCCTTTCACTCAAAACTGAACACATTCCTCCTTCACAGATTCTATCCAAACTCTACTTCTTCCTCTTGTCCTTCATTGCGCTCCATTTGCAAACATCACCCACTGTAGCTGCCACACTCTCTCTGCCTGGCTCTTGGCTCGTGACCTGGGACCAAACACTTTTGCCTATCGATTTTGTTTTGACTGAGCGCCTGTTAATAAGCTGGTCCCAGTGACGTGACTTTCGTTGGGTGCTCTAGAAATCTCGGGATTACGATTACGATGTTGGTGGGTTCGTGTGATGGGTCAGATAGGTTGTTTGTCGTAATACTGTATATAATCCTTTTAATTGAATGCTTATAATTATTACTACAGAATTCCGTTTTTAAATCGGCTTCAAAACGGCACTGCAGTTTATCAGCGACTGCAATTTTTATGCCTTCTATGCATGATGCATAATTAAATATCATCTGTCATGCAAAATATTATTTCAAGACCACGCCAATTGTGTATTAGTGACATAGTAAACATCTAAAAACTATAAATATGCCATATTAGTTGGTTCTGATTAAAGTCATCGACACGTTTTATTAAATTAAAAATCCAAATAACAGGAAGAATACATTTCTTTTTTATTTATTGAAAAACTTAAACCTTAAATGTGTACTTTTCCTTGCAAATATACTAGCAAAATGCCACACGGAAATTAGCAGAAGAATAGCATTGCGCGGAGACGCAGTCTCAAAACAAAAAGAGTTACCCAGAGGAAAAATTAACAAGAACTTAAAGAAACGAATGAGTAAAACTCTGATATGGAGCTTGGTGCTGTATGGATCCGAAATGTGGACTATGAGAAAGGAGGACATCAAGAGATTGGAGATTGGAGGCCTTCGAAATGTGGATTTGGTAGAGGATGGAAAAAGTTAGTTGGATGGAGCACATAACAAACGATGAGGTTCTGAGAGGGGTCTCACGCTTGAGAACCGTCATTGAGGGCAGAATGGAGGGGAGGAGGACAAGAGGAAGACCCAGACAAATGCTTCTGGATTGGATGATGACGGGCGGATACAGCAGGCTGAAAGAGGCTCAACACCAAGAGGAGTGGCGTCATCGGACGTTTGAACCTGTCTGAGGGCGGAGAACCGGGAGAAGATACTAGCGCCATCTGAGACCATTTATTTGTCAACACAGTGGAGTGTATTTGTAAATCTAGCTGAATGCGGTGGAGTGAGGTCGAGTTTTTATTGAAACTTCGGTTCTGAATGGACAATTTTATAGAAGAAATTTAATTTGAATCGGAAAATGGAAGAAAGACATACGCACAAACGTAACGATGATAGAATGTCGACCCACTGCTGGACTCCCGTCCAGAAGAACGCCATTGAGATAGCCGACGATGTGGTCCGGTATATGGTGGGAACTCAGTCAATTTCCGCAATTCGACCTCCGAACCGCTACGCAAAAACGATGAGGCGAACTGTGAAGGAGGTTTCGCAGAAGCATGAAAAGGTCTTCAACGGAATGGCGAGGAAGTTGGGCTTCTCCAGAAAGGATGTCTCCACCGTTCTGGGGTCGGTTCTGGATGAAGTCTTCGCCGATGGCCAATACAACTGGGGCAGACTGGTAATGGTCTATGCCTTCGCGGGGTGGATGGCCCGACACTGTGCCCTCAACGACATGCCTGAATATGTTCAACGAATCGCGCACACTGCTGGACTCTATGTTGCGAACAAGCTGGGCTCGTGGATTGAAAATAACGGCGGCTGGGTATGTTGGCACTATACAAATTTTATTGTCTTCGTTCGTTATTAAATAAGGATGGCCGAGCGGCTAATGGGGTAACATTTCACCTCAGTGAATCAGTACTTGTCATGTGAAATTGACGCAGATTGCATTTTCGAACTGTGTAACCTCTGTGGCCATCATCTTTGATATGGGTGCAGACCATCGATTGATGCCTTGTGAATTATGGTAATGGCATTGTAGAATACAGTAGATTTTATAAAATTAGATTAGTTTATGGTTGTTGGCATGTTGCTGTGAGCTCTTAAGCTCTGCAAGTTGAAAAATCTCTCATCACCAGGACATGCCAGAAATGTGTAATAAATTAATGATTACGTAATCAGTTTACTGCATGTTTGTAAATGATTGATTGAATTACAATTTACATTGAATCAGGCACCCCACATAGTCTAGTACTTAGCCTGCTGGACGGTTCAGGGTTCAACGCTCACCAGGGTTGAAAGGTATTCCAAGTTTTATGTTCAGTTAGTACCTTCTAGTGAACCTGGTAATAAATTGAGTAAGAGCAAGTACACTGTTGGTGGGAGAGTGAGAGGGAGGACCGATCACCCACTGTCACATGCAGATGCATAAAACTAAAGTTGCTAAGACTTTATACCCACGGCTGCCACTTGGGGTTTACTTAATGGACTGCTTTTATTCATTTTCTTTTCCTCCTCCTCATGTTCAAAATTAAATTACCTGTGTTATGTCTCTGGGGTTCGATAGCAGGCCATCATTTTTGTATGTATGCATTTGCATAACATTTATAGAGAACTTTTAAAGAACGTTGTCAAGTGTGCTGACAGTGTTACGTCTTTGGTCACTGCACCTGAATTATTGTTGTTGTTGTTGTTGTTATTGTTGTTGTTGTTGAGAAGAACTCGTTGAGTTGTTATTGTAGCATCAGGCAGTACAGTGCCTCAGCCAAAACACCTCTCCACTTCCAGGGCTCTGGGTTCAAGGACTTTGTTGTTCTAAGCTGACACTGTGTCTTATCTCACCCCGCCCTACCCCTGGTTGTACTTGTTTGGCCTGTTTTATACAATCTGGGGAAATCCCCGAGAGTGTGCTGGCGTCATCGAGATTCTTGGTCTGTTTTTATGAATGCTGGTTCATCTCCATCCGTGGGGTGACCTTAATAATTGTCATTGTAATTGTAATCACAAATTTGTGTAGCACCTTTCAAAAGGGGTCCTCCTCAGAGGCACTTCCAACTGAACAATATAAAGGTTAACAAGTACAAGTAAGACAGCGAACAAGTGAGGTCCCATGTCACATAGAGGTACTTGGGACAGGCACTCATTTCCTTTTCTTGGACCCTTGAGCTGGCAATAGATGAATACCAAAGCACTGGATACAGGGCCAGCACATTGCAGGACTTTACACTAAAAGGGACTATACAAGTATCCAGATACAAGTGGCAATTGGTAAGTAAGCATGTAAGTTAGTTAGTAATGTAAATAAGTCGGTCGTTCAGTAAAGTGAGTAAGAAAGTAAAGGTTCGACCAAACTACTGATGTTGCACTCAGTTCAACAATGCACTTTATGGTGATTTCACTAAACTCGCCCAGGATTTGAACTGGGGTCACAGGAATGTAAATGCTGACCTCAGTCACTGCCCAGTCTGGGTACAAACCGGAAATAAGTAAGTAAACCTAGCTGTTATTTTCGCTTGACGGGTGTTCAACAGAATCGGGAGATGAGATTAGATGGACAATTCTGCATGTGTGCTTGTCTGTGTGTATGTGTGTTTGTGAAATCTGTCTGTCTGTCTGTGTCTGCCTGTTGGTCTTTCAGTCTTGGTCTGTGTATAATTGAGAATGCTTATGTCAGCTGTCCTGCAGTATGAGTCATGCCACAGGAATCCCTTCCTGTGACCCTCCCCATCTCACTGTGGCCCACTATACCCTGAATTTTTTGTGTGGAGTCATAGAACTCCTTGGACCCTTAGTTTTTAATGAGATTGAATCATCCATCCGAGAAACGGACACGGACTGCTTGCAAATAGTAATTAAACTGAGAACTCGGCTTTCATGTTTGATGTGTCGTTTGTTAGCTGACCTATTTCGAGATTTTGTACAAGTCGTCAGCCTGAAAACAACAAGAACAACAAAACAACAAAAATAATAAAAACAACAATAATAATAACGACAACAACAGTAATAATTTTAGCTGTTCCAGATGCATCTGTCATGATTTTATATAGTCTTTTGGTGTATAACACAATAGGGTAAAAAATTTGAAGAAAAAAAATTGAGACTAGGGTTCGTTAGCAGGCCATCATTTTTGAAGGGTCACCAAACCTTACCACTAGAAATGTTTGAGATGGCAAAACGATTTCTAGCTCTGCTTTAGTTTTAAATCCAAAATTGTGTATGAATACTGTATGTGAAACATTACACCACACACACACACTGCCTTTGAAGCACCTCGACAAAGATAGTGTTCGGGTGTAGAGTCCAGTCACTATTACTTCAGAATTGATGTTAATTGTACAGGGGCCAATTTTCTGGGCCGTGTTCTTGTTTTGTTTGATGTGTGTGTGGGAGGTTGGTGTCTGGTGTTGATATCATGCGTCATCTGGGGTCACGTGGTGATGAGAAGCGAGACAGACAGAGATACAGAAACGTAGAGAAAGACAGAGAGATTAAAAGAGGAAGGGAATGAGGGAGAGAAGAAGTGAGGCATGGAGGCGTTTGTGAGGTGTTTTGTTGACATGAGAGTGTGTAGGCGGTGTATGTGCGTTTGCGCGTGTGTGCTTGCGTATTGTCTGGTGGAATTTCGCACGCTTTAGTTTTCAGGCCCAACGCAGAAAAGTTCACGTGAGAAAGAAGCCGAGTTGTGACGACCTCTTTAATTGGCTACTTGACCTGGGCTTGCAGTGGGAATATATGGGCGGATGGGTGGGTGGTTGGGTGGGTTTATTTTTATATTTGAAGCAATAATTAGGCGCGCAAAGTCAGCAAATCTTAATCGGAAGTGCGAATAAGGGCCAAAATGGATCGTGCAAAGGCGAGGGTAGAACTGTGGGTATTGACAAGCGATTTAATTGAAGGCGAATCGGCAAGACGGACTTTTTGTGGTAGGCGATTCCAAATACGAGGGGCACGGCGTGTGAAAGCACGTGATGCCACTATTGATTGGTTCTAGATTCAAATCAGAAGCCAGGATCTGGGTGGATGGGTGGGTGGGAAAAATTGTACACGTTTTTCTATAGCGACCATATGGCCTCGACTCTATCGGGCGAGATCCTTCACCGCCGCTATACGCTATTTGAAGTCCCCGTGCAAGGACCGTGCTAGCCAGCCCGAGATTCAAATCTCTGAAATAAGCCACGACCGGGACGACGCGAACCGGGGATCCTCACGCACAGAGGCTCCTTGGCCTACGCACTTACCCTTGTAGATAACTAAGCCAGGGAAAATGGATGGACGGATGGACGGACGAGGATTTTGTGGATGTCGTCCCAGTGACGTCTGTGAGGTGCAAGTGTTTTTTAATGTTCAGTGGAGCAGAACGTCGTCATTATTGTTGGAAATAAAATGGGAATAGGAGAAGGTTCTTGGGGGAGGAGGAGGAAGAAGACAGAAATAGGAAGAGGGGAAGAGGAAGATGAGAAGGATGAATGGGGAGGAAAAATATGGTGAGAAGGATGAGGTGATTGGAAGGAGGGAACTAGGAGGAGGAGGAGGATGAGGAGCAAGAAGAAAATGGGAGGATGGTGAGGAAGGAGTGGGAACAATGCCGAGGCTTGGACACTAAGTGTCGCGTTTCCCACCTCTTATTGCAAAAGCAGTTTCTGATGGTCTGTACATCTTTCATCTTTATAAAGCAGATGAATTGTTTACTGTTGACAGGACGGGTTTGAGCAGTTCTTCAGCCAACCGGAGACAGCAGAGAAGCTTCTGTGGTGTGGCCTCGTCTGCACGATCGTCAGTCTGGGCGTTGGTGCGCTCGCCACGGCGCTCATCGTGAAGTGATCACTTGCGGCAGTCAGGGCGGCCGAATTACTCATTGACACAGATTGTCTGGTTGCTGGTTGCTGTGAGCAGATATTGTGGCCTAAAAATGAATGCACTAAACTCTTAAAATTGGTATTAGATAACTGAGCGCTAGAGGTCGTTTTTCCCCGCCTCTTACTTTAAATGCAGCTTTGTAGAGTTTTAGACACCTTCAGAAAGCAGATTCATCATACTTTTATGAGCACAATATGTTGGACAATTTGTTGAGTGAATGGGATGGATAAGAAAGTAGGGTAAGGCGACGTCAAAGGCCCTTGAAGCCAAAACATGGCCTTAACAATGAATAAATCTAATTGTAATTTGTTGAGGTTTTCACTGTTAAAAGTCAAGCGTGATGACATTTATGTGGGTGGGTCGCTAGGTGTCGCATTTACCACCTTTCCAAATGCAGTTTGATAGTTTTTTACACCTTTTTAAAATAGATTAGGTTTACTGTAAAATAACCTCTAACTTCTGTAAGCAGTTTGTGTATAGCAGTATCCAGATCAGTATTTGCAGTAAGGTGGGATCGACGTCAATGGCCGTGGCAGACATAAGATGTCATTAAATGCTGGAAACTAGCAGTTTTTGATAGTTTTGGACACCTGTATAAAAGAGATTGGGTTTGCTGTTACGGCTTCTTTAGGATCATTACATATTGTGAATAAGTTGCTACGGCGGTAAGATAAGTTGACGTTGACGCAGCCAATATACATTTGATAATCTATGGTATAATAGCTTCTTGAAGAGCATTTCCCATATATTTGGACACCTTATTAAAATAAGTTAGATAAGTTAAATAAGTTAAAGGTTTTGTTCAATTCCACTATCTGCCAAATTATAGTTGTTTTGCTTTTTGTCAGAACAACCACGCTTTGACATCAGACAATCTGTGGCTATGAGCAATCGAGTCTCGCTAGTGTCTGCTCATACAGACATTTCTTTCAAGTGTCGAACGCCTCTGCTCCTGCCAGAACTAAACAAATTGGACGTCTTCTTCCTGCAGCCTCTGACTTTCTTACTTGCATGAAACGTGAATCGGTGATCGTAGCTTGCCTCTTTGATCTTGATCATCTGTGTAAATATGCCGAGTGGCAGTTGATGCTATGTTTTTACTTTGCCAGCCAGTGACAGACGTTTTTGTTTGATGTATTTTTCTATTCTTGTTTCAGTTATTTTGCACAGTTTGCATTTTTTACACGCACGTGTTTTGAAGTTTGACATAGGAGGTATATGCCTCCAAAGCTTTGTAAATATGTGATTGGATTTTAAGCAAGTGGAGCTGAGTTGATCAAGGCAGAGAGGCTTATGATTGTAGGCTATGATGCAGATCATGGATTATGATCGATGGCTATTGTCATCCTCATTGATTATCATGATCATTACTATGATCATTAGGTATGATCATAATCAGAGGTTATGATCATTGGTTATGATCATGTTGTTGGTTATGATCACTATTTATAATTATGGATTATGGTCTTGATCAGAGGGTAATGTTCATGTATTGTGACCATGGCCATTGGTTATGATCATAAGCTGTAGTCAGGGACTTTGATCATAATTAGAGTTTGTATCCTTGATCATGTGTTCATACATCTATACTAGTTAATTTAATGGAATTTAGGCTGATGGTGCTACTCATTTTTGTGCAGAGGAAGGCTCCTGATTGTTCTTGTGATCTGAGTTATGATCATGATGAGGATGATGAGGATGAGGATGATGTTTTTCTACACTTGTACTTTATGTCGATTTTAAGCTTTAGGTGCTAATGATGGTGATACACAATGGTGGGGGTGATGATGATGATGATGATTCTCTTGGTACTGACATATGTTGATGTTGATGATGATAAGAATGATGATAAGTTTTTGTATTGATGCATTTTTAAATCAGCTTAGTCATTTACAATTCTGTAGATTTTAATTTCATTGAGTTTTAAAAACTTAAATAAAATGATTTAGATGCCAAGAAGAGATATTTTTCCATCGTGGAATTTTGCTATATTGAGTTGTCATATTGCACATTTTTATCAAATATAATATTATATATCAACTTTTGTGCCTGGTTGTTTCAGCAAGCTTGCATATATAATTTAGAAATTCATAAAAGACACAGGGAGACTCCTCTATTTCAACTTGCCTAGAGTTGTCTGAGTTCTAGTTCGATGTCCTGTTGGAATAGAGACTACTCCAACAGATTAGGATTTTTGACTACCATCATAGTTTCGTTTGAAGCAGCCACCAATTGGTTATCATACAACCTTGTGTTGTATGATAACGGCACTATAGAATTCATTTTATTAGATTAGATTGGAATAGGTTAGTTTATATTGGATTAGTTGAGGTGTTTCCAATCTCAGTCTTTAGGTGCAGAGCTTGACTGCCCTTGCCACTGCCCATTGGTCTAAAATAATGTCCAGTTGAATATTTAGAGCAGAGGTTAGTCAAATTAGTTGAGTTGAAACTTTGAAGCCAAATGAGGGTAACAACAGATTGCTTCTGAACTTTAGATCTTGAACTGACAGTCTTCTAAAGGAGAGTTCAGTTTTTGTAGTTTTTCTCTGTTCATGCTGTGTTTTGTCATTTTACTTTAGAAGATGAGTTTTTACAGTGTTTTGAAATCAGGCAGTTTAACAGTTTATGTATATAGTTCTAGGTGTTGGATTGAGAGTGCGATCTGTGGGTGGTATATCAGTGGGCAAAGACAGGAAGGACAGGAACAAAAAATATAGGAAAATGGGAGATAGTCTGATCCAGTGGGTAAAGAAGACCCACGGGCTGCTGGAGAGAAGTGTTGCAGAAAATGTTTCTGCACTGGGAGATATGCTTAACCAGCGGGGAAAGACCATTGGACAAGAGCAAAATGTGTACAGGAAAATGTATCTTCAGTGAAGATAGTCTACTATTGGGGGTTTGAAGTCCTCTATGTCCCCTACAAATCGCTGCTTGATTGTGCTGTATTAGTCAAATATATATATATATATATATATATATATATATATATATATATAGCACCTTCTGTAAAAGCCAGTAACAGGTGCTGTCTGTGTGTGTGTCTTGTGATATTGGGCCATGAGTGACAGGTTTTATAACAGACATTAGTTAGTACTTTTGGTTTTTTGTGAGCGTGTATAGGGTTTTAAAAAACGCTTGATCACTTGGCAGACACAAGCTAAAAGAGACACAGAGACAGACAGACATGCCCAAGTGATTATGCAGCTGAGAGATTTTGATCTGAATACTTTGGACATATCATTTGATCACTATAATTGGTTAACATTGATAATTAATTAATTAATTGTAACAGTGCTCTGAGTTGAATGCTAGAGTTGAATGATTGTTAAATCAAGACTTGTTTTCAAAGGGCGATTTTCAGTTCACGGGTACTGTTCTTTGGCAGAAGGTAAATAAATAAAAGTGCTGACTTCTGCATTTTGTCTGCTTTCCTTATTAGGCTGTATGTGTAATTTTTTATATTTTTTTATGTATTCAGAGGTTTATACAGCACATTTGTAATCCCTCAGATGCATCTGTTGTGCTTAAAAAGGTGCTTTGTAATTAATCCAGATACATAAATAATATAAACATATATGCATGCGGTCATTTTATTGTTCCTATGTTTTGAAAGTATTTAATATGAAAATGTTTAATAGGCCTACGCCATATTTTTACAACTTGCATTATTTGCCTTTGCCTGCATACCAGACCACCTTAAGTACACCACATTTCTCTGTTCAATTATGGCATCTCACCAACAGATGATGTAAATGTAAATGTGCACGGTTTTCTCTAGCGACCTTGTGGCCTCAACCATGCTCATTTTTCTTAACTTACTATTATTATTATTGTTATTATTATTAGTAGTAGTAGTAGTAGTGGTAGTAGTAGGAGGAGGAGCAGATTTATACTGCCCCATAAACCTGTGTTTCCTAAGTAAGCAAGATATGTCATAAGTCTTACTTACATAAGTTGCACGAATGGACTGAAAGTCACACACAGTATTCCCAAATACTGATAACTAATTTGCCAGTTGGTGATTTAGCCAAAGCTCCAGCGATTGTTTCAAACACAGTTTCAAACGTGTATATAGTGCCATCACAGCTTTATAGAGGCGCACAATAAATGACCGACGAAAACCTGGTTTTGCCCTGTGACCGCCCGTCGAACTTGGAACTCTCCAACACTTCACCCCTTGCAATCTCTGCCCAGATCCTACCACAGATCCTATCGTGATTCCTCCTCTTCCCCTTATCTATCCTGCCGCTCCAGTTCCAAACATCATTCACCGTAGCCGTCTGACTGCCTGCTTGCCTGCCTGCGTTTTGGATCTTGCCCCGCAACCACTTCGGATCCCTTGCCTAACGATTTTATTTTGACTGAGCACCTGTGATAAAGCTGATTTCCGCGATTTAGCTTTCATTGGGCGTTGTAGAGATCTTGAGTTTACGATTACGATATTACGACTGCAGTGCGAAAGTGGTTACCTCAACAGTCGCTTTGCGGAAAGGTTGCATTGTTATTCGCGAGGTGGAAGCGCCGTATTACGACTGTAGTGCGGACGGCGGAGTTTATGATGGTTTAAGTGCTTTGTTCCCGTTCTCGGATTGAGCGCTAGTCTAGGGGTTACTGTGCAGGACTGTCAACTGAGGGGTCGGCGTTCAAATCCCCGCCAGAGAGAAAATGTTTCGAGATTTCTCTTCGCAGGCACCCGGGCCAGGTAGCATGCAACGTTTTTTTAAAAGTTTATTTTTAATTGGGAACTAAATGGTTTGCGTTACATTGTAGGCCTAAATGTAAATGTACTACTAATAATAAGACAAGTTATATAGCGCCGTAGCACAGCCGAGGCCGAAGAAAAGGGCGCTGTACAAGGGTTCAAAAATCAACTGCAGTCATAAGATATCCTAAAAAGATGTCTTAAATCGTGACTTGAATGTGTCCAGCGATGGGGCATTCGTCACATTCTCAGGAAGACTGTTCCACGCAGTGGGTCTGGTACTGTAGATGTTTTTCAATAACTATTGTATGGCCTCAACCCTGCTCATTTATCAACGAATTTATCGGGTGAGATCCTTCACCACCGCTGCCTGTTTGAATGGGTGCCACGCCATTTAAGCTCCCAGTGTACGGACCGTGCTACCCCGAGAGTTAAATCTATCAAATATGGCCACTATTGGCAGGGCCTTTCAGAGATTAAGATAGGCCTGGGCCACTGCAAATACGAGGCCTAAATCTCGATGCATGCACATCTTAAGCCTACAAAATCGCAACTGTGAATTATAATACAAAAAGGCGAAATAAATAATAATAATTATTACATACAAACTTTCCTCAAAATTTGAGGCCTCTTCTCTACATGTGAGGCATGGGCCAAATGGCCCTGCTGGCCTCCCTCTGAATATCGGTATGTGAACCGGCATCCTTACGCACAGAGGCGCTTGACGTGAGCCTACGCTTTAACCAATAGGCCTATAGCTAATCAGGCCAGCTTTGTAAACGTTAATAAAACGTTTGTACAAAATTTTAGTTTGAGCTAGAGACGACTCGGTTGCTAGAGGTAGACCGCTTTTTATAACCTATCAGGTGAGCATGATAAATTGATAATGCATTGGCTATATACATGCCTCGTTAACGTTAAGATAATTTATTTAACCACAAAATCAGAAATGTTTGGTAACGTTGCCGAAACGTGTTTAAACAATCAGTTAGGTTACGAAAGTTTGCATAACGCTCCTAACATGTGCACAAAACGGACTCGTAGACAGACAAGAAGATAGAGCGACAAAGAGACGGACATAATGGCATGCAGTAAAACGAAGACAGACAGCTGGACAGACACAAGGGCAGACAGAAGCAAATATAAGATCTTTTCCCATCTTTTCCATCCTTAATTCAATCACAAGAAGTTGCCATTCAGCTGCTGATACAACAGCTGCCAGCTGCTAAGTCAGCTGCTGTTGCTTCAGCTGCCAAGTCATGCTGAAGTCACGCTGGATGGTTTTTAGACGGACGGCAGACGCGTCGTTCTATCAGGCTCCTCCAGGTGGCACTGTCTTCAGTCGCAAACAACGAAGTAGGTCGCAAAGGGCCATCGTTTGATCGACAGAACGCTGCTGTTATTAGCGTCACCCACTAATTCGCAGTCCCCATTCCGAATAGGCAGGGGGAAATGGAAGGGAAAGAGGGAAGGGAAGAAGGGAGGTAGGGAGGGAGTGAAGGAAGGAGCAAGGAAGGGATGGGGACTCTGCCGCACTCTGGTCGAATCAGCGATGATGAGGCCCGGATATTTTACTATAATGTAAACATATGGAATGATGGACGAAAGAAAGAAAGGACGGAAGGAAGGGTTAATGGATGGATGTATTGATGGATGGATCGATGGATACATGGATGCGTGGATGGATGGGTAGAAGGATGGACAGAGGGAGAAATAGATGAACTGGTGGATGGATATACAGGATTTCTTATTGATTCAGACTGATGCGTCGATGAAAGGATAGACTGATGGATGCATGGATGGATATGAAGGACAGAACGGATGGATGTTGCTGAATGGATGGTTTGCCTGATTGATGGAAGATGGAAGCTTCATTGATGGATGAGTGGATTGATAGCCTGACTGACTGGAAGGATAGATGCATGGACAAACGGTCAGACGGACAGACGGACCGTAATGCAACGTAATGTAATAAACTTGATGTAAATTTAGCCTTGAAGGCTCAGGTGCAGCATACGTGAACTTGATCGGATTATCGATACGAATTATACCCAAATTAGTTTATCGAATCGGAAATATCTTTCCACTTCACGCCGTGCTACCACCTATCGATCATACGGGGTCAGAGGGGTCAAACCTCGCGGTCACCAGGTGGTCAGTCAGCCATCGTTGTGTCCTGAAACGCTATAGTAGAGGCAAGATGGAATTGGTTAAGCGGAAACTTAGCGAGTGGATTGGTTAGTAATCGAATATAACCGACTGCGGACTGGTCTGTAAATGTATGGTTTTGTTAAGGACTGAGCATGTTCGGACTGAAGGGATGCAGGTTGGGGGGCTGAAGAGAAGGACCCTGACAGAAGCCGTAATTTTGCTCATACTGGGCTGGTCACCGGTTAACACCAGTGGCACAGTCCGGGCCAGCTGTGAGCTCAGTAAACGTGGCTATCTGCATGGTCAGGGATCAGGGAAGCAGTGCTCATGATTAGGCGCTCTGTTTCTAATCTAATCTAATGACTTATAAAACGCCGTTATCGTAATGCCCAGACATCGATCGCTGTTCGCTTCAAGTGGAATCGTAATCAAAATCATAAGTCATTGAAGAAGCCGGGTCGAATTCCTATAAGTTAGTGAAAAGTGAGAAGTTAGGCATGGTGGATAAGCAAGTTGAAACATATGAGTCTTAAGTTTAGATCTGAATGACATCACAGAAGTGACAGAACGAACTTGACAGCGAATTCCGAAACCGTATTGTATTGCTGTGTCAAGGACAGCGTCAGTCACCCCTCTCTCCATAACTGTACTGTACTTTCTTAAGCTCTACTTGTGATATTTTATACGAAATAACGTGGCCTATTTCTATAAAAAAAATCACGAAAGTTTCTTTTATTTTTGATTTTTACTGAGTTCTTCTTTTCGAGAATGTCTTTTATCGCATAAATCTGTACAATTTCTCCAGAATAAATATTCACTGTCATCATTTCGTCGTTTACGCGCGTTCACATTTCTCCGCGTCATTTGATACAGCCAGTTTATAATAAAATGGCTGACATAATCTCCCTCCCTTTCTTTAATTGAGCAAAGTAAAGTCAAAAGTTGAGCACTAATAGGCCTAAATGAAATATGCAAAACAAAACAGATTCTCTATCTTAGTTACGGTCGCTATATAAAACCTATATATTTACATTTTACATTTACTTAATTACATTCAAGCTTTGATAAAACTCAGCGACAATGTTTAAACATCCTTTCTTTAAATTTACATCTACATCAAAAGTAGAAAATATAAACAACTTGACCGCAGAAACCGCCACTGCCCCACGGCGCCTCAAAGCCATAGTTTGGGAGCCGCTTGGGCTGATACCCACACCTACCAGGCTGGAGGTGTGCTGATGCTCTCCGACCCGGGCTCAGCCGCCGGGTTTGATGGACCGACCGAAGACGTTCACGAGGCCACGAACCAGGACGAGATGGGCCAGAAGCTAGATGAAGCCAAAGTGAAAATTCTTCAGCACCTGGAAAAGTATACCAACGACGGCTTAGGCTGGTGCCTCAAGCGCTGCATGGCCCTGGACCTGGTGGGGGTCGCCAACTATTGGAAACTTTCGCTTTATGAGCATAGTAACTTTTAAGTAGCCTGAACGCTCACAAAATGTTTGTGCTAGTAGAAAATTGTTGCGCGCGCTATCCTCGAAAGCTTAAAGGGAACACTGACGATGACATCTTGACACACGTCATGAATTAGCAAATATCACGTTAGATTTACCAAGCATCATTAGACGCGTTGTTTCCAACGACCTCTTAGGTCAGTAAGGCTATGGCAGAATAAGGCCCCCCATAAATTTCTGCACTGTTATATCAGGACGCCGAATGGGTGCGTTCCTACAGCCAACGCTTCGCTTCTGCCCATACTTCCTTCCGTTCACACGAGGTGATATTTCCAATGTCTAACGACAACTTATGGCATCAAAGGCCGTTGACGTGGCCCTCTTCCTTTATCCAGGCTTGGGACTGGCACTATCCGGCCGAGTTCTCTTCACACGCGGTAAATGAGCTAGGAAATCATTATATCCGACTAGTGTCTACATTTTAGGTGTCTAATTTCAATCTTTCAAACAGACAATGCTTTAAGAACACAAGCTGTTGTTTTTGCTAACCAGCGATGGAAGTGCCAGAGACTGTGCGTTCCATTATCGAGGCAAGCGATATCTAGTTGAGGTAAATGCCTAAACACGAATAAGGGGTAATAGCTCCAGTCGTAGGCTTAGAGGGAAATAACACGAACGCTAATGAAAGAAATTCTTCTATTGTGTGGTCATTAAAGTATTCTAGAGACCATCAATACCTCAAAAGTAATGACAGATCTCATCTTCTCAGCTAGGCAAGAGAGCCGAACATTCCTAGGCTTAGGCCCTTTATGACCCCTGCTTTAATTCCAGCAGTGACACTTAGTATGACAGTGATTCTCGTCCCAACGTACACCAGAACTGGTCCAACCAACACCACAACCAACGATGCAACCCTTTCTTGTAAAATTTCTGCATGACAGACGTCATTTATTTTTACCCCACACCCCATCCCCTCGCATCACCCCCACAATACATGGCGACCCGTGTGGCGGATCCGTGTCCTGGGTCACGAAAGCCCTCCGAACGGGACCCGCACTCGAAGAGTAGATCAACACGGGCATCATGACGTTTGTCGCGACAGTCGGTGTTTCTACCGTGGCAAAGTGGGACACGTTGCTCGTCTGCTGACTGCCCGTTGATCGTCGCGTCTGGTAGCGATCGGCCGATGCTGCCGAGCGCCGGTTTCGCGCCGTCGAAGTCGTGTGGGGAGCATTCTTGGTCACCCTCTCGGTGGCGGCCGATGGGGCAGGGCTGCCGAGCTTGAGGACAACCGCCCGACATAGGATGCACTTGAGGGGAAGGATGCGGTCGTTGATGGCCGTGCGGATTGTCCGGATGAAACATACGCGACAGACGACGCGATGTCCGCATGGGTACGTTTTGGTCGTCGACTTAGCAGAGAGGCAGGCAACACACTGCGTTCAAGAAAATGAGATTAGACAATAGATCCTATCCGAAACTGAATCTATTCTATTCTGTTATGTTCTGGTCTTTTCAAAATCGATTCTATTCTATTCGGAGCAATGAAAATAGATAGTAGATTCCATTCTAAAGTAATTGTCTTCCTTTCGATCATCTTCTGGTCTATCCTAAAATAAATATATTACCTTATACAATTAATATTCTATTTAACAACATTCGTTTCTACATTATTCTATTTTATTTCTAATATTACTCTATGTTATCGTTTTCTATTCCAAATTATTTCTATTATATTCTACTTCCTCCGTCCGTCCGTCCGTCCGTCCCTCACTCACTCACTCACTCACTCACTCACTCACTCACTCAAGCGCTATCATGTGATTTGAAATATCGTCCTACCAGGTCTTCAGCGGCAACAGGGCTTTCATCTAAATCATTGAGTCGTGACAATAGCTTGTCCTAGTAACAAACCAGAAATCACAACATTCTGTAATCGTAAGTATACTCGGCTTGGCGCTGTAAATACTATCGACTATCTTGTCTGTACTATCTGAAATATAGCTTCTGATTGTTAATAAATAGGCCTATAATTTCACAAATTTCAAAATAAATATCGTTTAAAAATTTCCATAATATTATTAATAACAACAATAGGTCTCATATTGGTTCACATTAAAAACATCACTTCTATTCTAGTACTGATTTGCACTTAATCAACAAGTCATCTACAGGCAAATACGAAGCAATTAAATAATTAATCGGACCCCCTGCATACGGGCTGAATAGCTAACGGCGATACAGTGGAACTTCAAGAGCAGACTCCAGTGCACATCTGTTGATGTGCTACTGGAGTATTCAACATTTCAACAGTGGACCAATTCACCAACAAATGGTGGAACTTCACCTCTTGAACGGTGGACCATTCCATCAATAAATGGTGGAACATCCCAATTTTTGGACAGTGAGCCATTCCACCGAAAACTGGTGGAGCATTCCCGTTTGCAATGGTAGACTATTCCACCACCTGAAGTTGTTGGCTTGGCTTGACCCTATCAAACGGTGGAATATTCCACCTGTTATTGTTGGACCCCAGTGACCAACAAAATTTGTGGAACTTTCCTCGGTTTTTACAGTGAGGAGATTGAAGAACGGAGTGTTTTCAAACCATTCGCAGAACAAAGTGCCACCTTCCACGCGTCTGGTGGGCACGGCTTCCGACTGGTGAATGCAACGAAGGCAGAAATGCGTGATTGTCCTCCGGTTGACCGTCTGGACTCAGTGGACTGTGGTAAGAATCAAGACCTTTCTAAATTCTGGTCAAACAATCGACCTAGATCTTTGTCAGTCGCACAAGGACAAACAAGAAATACTCTAATACTTGTATTTAGGCCTAGGCCTAGTCCTATTCTCTTTATACAACGCGATTTTATAGCAGTTTAGTTTAGGGTAATAGATGTGCAATCTCCCATGGACCAGAGCGCACCCTAAATGTTACGACGAAACAATTAAAGGGAACATTGCCGGCGTAACCGGGATAATGAACGGCGAGTCTTGCAATGTCCTGACCCCATATCCAGGATCTTGGGGTTCGTCCATTGCTGGCTCGACTGCTGAAGAGCAAAAAATGAACGCCTCCCCAGTGTTCCACTGTGGGGCATGGGAGCTTTATTTTCTAAATTTTTCGCCATAAACTGCCGGGACCAGATAAACTTTACACCAATTCTAAACTTGTGGATTTGCCAGTGTTACATACCACTGCATTAAGGAGCGAGAAACTTACTATTTTCTGACTCAGGTGCCTCAATTCCTTTTCCGTAACGTTAACGTCCTTTCGCGCCTCTTTCGACTGCGCACGAAAGCGAGCTGCGCACTTGCAGACGAAATTCATGTTCGTCGCGCAGCTTAAAAAGCGGCGCGCGATTCTACACCGTTGCCTAATTGTACCGGACAGTAAGTTGTCTGCAACGAGCAACTACGAAGCTTATACCACCACCGTTCAGTAGGCCTAAACGCCCGTCGGCGATCCGTCTGCGCTTAGATGCGGTTGTGTGGACGAATTGGGCGTCCGGAGCTGCTCGACATATGATCAGATCATGGAAGTCTGGTAGGGGTTTACTCAGAGAATGCTCCGTTGACATGTGGAACAAGAGCGAGTAGAGCTAGTAAACTGTGCGCTCGTAGGGGTTAGGTTTCAGGATTATGAGGTAGGCTTACTATACTGCACTTTTTCATGCCATGAATAAACAATGCCAATTAGTTTAGTATGAGCTTGATATTCTCAAATGGCTTTTAGTACTATTAGTCAAACAATAATTATTGAGCGAAAAGGAAGGGAATAAATTGGCACACACTGTCTAGACCAAAGTTACGATATGTACACGCGCTGTTTAATCTATTTTTGAAGAGTCAGACAGGTCACCTCCGCGGCCCTTTGCTTCGGGAGGTTCCATTATTTTATAACCCAAGTGAAAACTTTTTAATAGGAATTAAATTTTTCGTATTTTTTGGTTTTTCTTAATCTCTGTCGACGGTCTTTGGAAGAAGTCAATCGATCGAGCTTCACACACTGTCGACTCGCACGATTTGTAGCGTAACGTAGAGATAAAACATAGGCCTACAGTCTTTAATTTTCGTATGTATGATTACTGAACAGCCGATGGCACCAGTCGGCGACCAGGGACAGCATAAACAGGTACACAGTTCCCTTAGGTAAATCGAAGCACAGCCAACGAGGCAGCTCTGCACAAGGACAAGAATTTTAAAGAGAATGTGCTCTTAAACTGGAAGCCAGTGAAGTCTTTCCAACATGAACGAGGACCACATCAAAACTTTGGAATGCCGCCAGTCAAGCCAGCTGCAGCATTTAGGACAGACTGAAGTTGAGAAAGGGAGGAGAATCCCACACCAGCAAAAACCATGTTTTCCAGTCAATTCTGGAGCTGATGAGAAGGAAAAATTCCGTGTTCAATCTAATTCTGAAGAATTTTACTATGAACGTTTCCATACAAACCTAGGACATCATTAAGCTGGTCCATCTACAAATTGCTTGCACAGCACCTGTCCATGGTTTGAAACGTAGTAACAATTGGCAAGGAAAAGTGCACTGTCAACGCTAAATGGGAATCTGTTGGTTGGGGTCTGCAAGTATGCAGGAGCTTGCTATTTGGGACTCTAGTTCATAATCTCAGCAGTCAGCACCAATTGCCTTACCAATGAACTTTTTGTTCTAAATTAACTTTAACACCACTGAAGGTAGTGTAGACACCACTTTTTCAAGGTATTTAAAAGGCATTATATTAAGTGTCTAGGTAACTAAGTGACTCAAAGTACTGCCACTTGTTGGACTGAAGTTGTCGTGTTAGCACTCCAGCTGATCGATGCTTCAAACCCAGCACTGACCTTCTGAGGTCTACATTATAAACGACCAATTTATCATATAAACCACTTTATAGCCAACTCATTTCTCATTGTATATGTGTCATGGTTAAACTCAGTTCAAAGTACAAAACAGATACATCCAACTCCATACAGAACTCTTTCGATCACCAAATATATTCTTCCAAGTAGAAAGCAAATGTAAACATGATTAGCAACTCTAAAAATGTAAAAAGGAAAATTTATACAGAGACTTCACAAGGACCCAACTCAGCACTGCTAACAGAGGCAAAAGAGTTTTCACTTTCACTTTCAAGTGCAGTCCCAAAACTAATTTTGTAATGTAATGTTTGACAATTCGAAAAATCTTCTAAGTGATTCAGATGTGAATCCTAAAGAAGGCGGCTGTGAATTTCTACTTGAGGGAGGGTGATGCAAAGAAATTTGTTCCTGGTTTCTTGGCTGCACCACCAAATCTAGATGGAAAGAAACAAAACATTAATAAAACACAAATTCTAAGTTTCTTTTGACTTGGTACAAGCACATATATTATTTAAAGCAAATTATGTAAATGTCGCCAATGCTGCCTTGAAAACAATTTCAAGTACAGTGCAAATCATTTAAAATGAAATGCAGAGGATTAGAAAGAATAATTCGTATAACCAAATTTTGTGTTAAATCTTTTATTAAAAAGGGTCATTCAGTGTCAACTAAACATCCCTACCTCATCATCCCAGATTTTGATAATTTCTGGCCAGGATGTAGATGGATATGCATCATGGTCTGCAGTTTCAGACCTTAATACTTACTAGTTCCTCAGATATGGAGCTTACAAACAAACCTGGGTAGCCCAATTTTTAGTGCAGCACTAAAAACTGGGCTACCCAGGTTTGTTTGTAAGCTCCATATCAGTACAATAAAAGCATTTTATTTAGTGTCCAAGTATTGCATTTCTCGCTTGGCTGTATTATCATTCTGACCAGGCCTAGGGGCTTCAGATGTCAGTGTGCATTTAGACACATTCTTTGCTTGTATTGATATGCTGACTAGGTTTGTCAGCTTCAGATTGATAATAATAATTAGCAACTTCTATAATGCCAGTGTCAAATGTACAGGGCACCAACTGATGGCACATCAAAACCAGACTGTAGTTAAGTCAATAGTCAGAAAGTCAGTCCACTGAGATTGTCCACAGTATTCAGTCGTGGCACCAAACCAAGCCAAGCTCAGCGATAACTTTTTGTTTCTTTCTTTTAGTACCTCAGGAAACTTTAAAATGAGCTTCCATCAGGCAAAGCTGGACTAACCTACCACAGCCTGTGAAGGTTAGTACATATAATGCTTTATGTCATATTCTGTTCTACATGAAAAGTATTTTTCCATGAATACACTTTAAGCATTTATTGTCTCAAACTCCTAGGCCTGAAAGTAAAACAAAATATGACCGTTCATGCTGGATGAGCGGTGCCAAATGTTGAAATAAATTAACATTTTACGTGCTCCACGGTTTTGTATTAACTTTTCTTCTGTAAAACCTATAAATTTTTTGTGTTGAGTGATATTTCCATGTTATTAGGAACTAAAATCTCCATCCAAAAGCACTTTTCAGAGGACCATAAAATGACACTACATAAAAGCACAGATATGTACGTACATACATATCAAAATAAGGCAACTGATTTTGTAATCCAATGATTGCCTACCTTGAACCAAACCACTGTGGAGCGCCATCTTGTGGTTGTGAGTCGACTGGAATTGGTCCAAGTAAAGTTGATGGAGCAGCTACAAGCAAAACGAAAACCAGCTTTCACGTTTGATATATAAAAAATAGTTCCATTAATTTAAAAAATACTATAAGGTGTTATGCATCCAGTTGGTCTTATAAAATCAATAAAGAGAGGAGACAATACATCTAGAGATCCGCTTAATATAAAACCACTTAATATAATTCCACACATCGTTTGATAAACACTTGTCCACCAATTGTCTGTGCACACAACTTCTGCCTTACAATTTCTTAAACATAATGAAACAAACATTTTTGCAGTTGCAGCTAAACACCTCTCAAAGGCACTTTGCTAGCCTGAGTGATGTCAGAATTCATTTTAAAAAAGTTCATCGGTAAGAAACTAGGGTAATGCAACACATTTATATAGCACTATTCTAGTGTTATCACTATAGTGATCATCTGGTTGTCAAGCCATTCATTCTATCCATGTATCTTAGCATTTAGTATAACAGTTTAACAGAGGTGCCAATAAATGTTTTTATACATAAATTTCTTGTGATTAACTTAAAGTCTATTAACATATTTACTAACATTATTACTCACTAATTCTGGCCTAGCACTAAAAAGGACCAAAAACCTGGCTCTTGGGAACTTGAATTGATGTAGCACTGGTGAGCAAGCTGGTCTCTCAGATGTGGCTCTTGTTTGGCTCCACAAAATTTAGGAGATTTATATTTACATTAATAGGTTTCTCAGTTTTCTCAACTTGATGCTGGATTATTGAGGCAATAATTTACTCGGATATTTAAGCAGTTTTTCAGATTTTTATGATAGCAAGTTTGGAATGTTCTTCTTACAAGTGACCGTCAATTGATTCCTTGTCGAGAAATTATACCCATTCCCATATTGCAATACACATTACACATGTATCAGGAAAACTACATATAGCTAGCACCCAGCTCAAAAGAAAGAGCAGTCGTTTAAGCCAACACCAAGAGGCAATAAGGTAGCCTTGTTATATATGTGGCAAATTGCCAATCCTCCCCCTTGCCACCTGATCTTCCCACCACACTAACATTTCAGAATTCAAATGGAACTTACGATAACCGCCTGCAATTCCAGAATCAAGATCATATTTAGGCAAATAACGACATGGCATGCCTGAAATTGAAGCAATGCAAACAAACACTAAGATGGTAAACAGCCACAAGTTTTGCGTCCACTAGAATGGACAGAAAATATTAAATGCAAAAATAAAATGTAACAGTTATTATCAGTACATTGGAAACTTTTATGCAACACCTTATAAACATACATTTAGCATTATTATAAACGTTTGCCCAGCGAACATTCATACGCACTTCAGACGGATTTACTAACGTCATGCTTGTAAAAAGTGCTTTCAAGAAACAAATGAAAATAATGAGACTGTGTTAAAATGAGGCCATATTCCATGACTAAACTAATTTTCCCATTAACAGGCTGGAAAAGCCCAGGTGGACCCTTGCCACACATGGACACGACGGGTAGAGCCTGACCTGCATGTGCTGATTTTGTATTACACATGCATTACTGGCAAGCCTGGAATAAAGACAGCTGGCATCATGTTGCGGAAAATTGCAGTGCTACAGACAGAGGCATGCCACAGATTATGATGAACTAAGTTTCGAATCCAAGTATCCTGCGCCTGTGAATAAGCTGGTCCCCACGACGTGGCTTTCGTTGAGCACTGCAGAAATCTTGAGATCACAATTACCCTAACCACTGGACTAGCATATAATTCAAAAGTACTGGATAGACTGATATTAATTACGATTATTATTATTATTAAAAACAATTCATTACCACATTATTACTACTATTTTTATTTTTTTGCTTATGTCTGAGGTACCAAATAATACCTCGGGACTTACAAGAGGCTCAGGAGAAATAAATGTCTGGGTTGCTTTTATTATTATTACTATCACAATTCTTTCATAAATTTCAGACAACTTTTTTACTTAAAAACATTGACACTTTCGGTACAAAGTTACAACTACTTTTAGTCCCTACTACACCTTTTTCTATTGTAGCAACAGCTAAGGAAGTAGAGATACCGTGAGAAACTAAATACACTTGAAAGTTGTGATTACAATTTTGACTCCAAGTTACCACCAAGCCCAATCAAACCATGAAACTAAGACATCCTTACCATCTTGAGCACTTAGTGCAGCTGGCGCATGCAGCTGGCTGTTTCCAGCACCACAATCCACAAACTTAGTCCAGTAATCAGAAGACATCAACAGAAGTTTCTCCATTACCTGAAAATTCAGGAAAGTCAGCTTTATGCAGTATGTATTTATTGTGATAATAATCACCAGATTTCTTCAGCACTCAAAAATTGAAGTCATAGGAACCAAATATTCACAATGCTCAGTCAAATCAAACTCAGTGGAGCAGGCAAGATCAGGTTGGGTTTCGAGCTGACATCTAAAGGTCAGGGAGGTAGATAAACAGATGAGTATGTATGTATATGTACACTGCAACTTCAGCATATTGAACTATGGTATTTTGAACTTCCGTTTATATCAAATTACAGTCAAAGGTTCAGCCACAACCAATCCAAACACATACAAACATTACTCAGTTTTATAGAACTGAATATGTCAAAGTTTTGCTTACTGCAAAGGCATTTTTCAGTCCTTACCGAACTATCAGCCAGCAGATATATCAAAGTTACAGGACCACTCTGCGACTAGGTACTCTTGCCCAGCCTAGGTTCAGCTGACCGATGATGAACAACAGATGTTTCATTTTACAACCAGCTCAAGGCATGGAACAAAGAATGATGCACTTGTATGTCTGGATCTCTGGGAGGTGTCAGTCAAATCTACGCGTACTTAAATTTCACTTTCATACCTGGCCACCTGGCAGCGTATGAACAGAAATCTTAAAACTACCTCTGTCCTGTCAGGAATCTGAATTCCAAATTTTTTAGATAGCACTCTAGCAAGCTAACCACTAGACCATGTGAGCTCTAAACATTCACATTAAACTTTTCTCACCATCGCCTGTTTTCCAGTTTCCATAAGCATCCGCATAGCGTCTGGTTCAGCACTTGAATATCCAATGATTGTGGGACCAAAAACCTTGGCAAGGTTGCTAGTGGGCATCTTGCATTCAGCACATTCGGCAACTCTATAAGGCAGAGAACAACGCTATGGCATCATAACATTTTCCATTTCAAATGGACTGCCCCAGACAATTTAATTTATAGTTTTCAATTTTTAAGTACAGTTTTCCTACTACATAACCTTCATCATTTTTACTGGACTGCCCAGCCAATTTAGTTCTTAATTTAAGGTATGAGAACAAATGGCAAACTCAAAACCGTGGACTATTCTTCACAGAGGCCAAAAGTAGCAATTATGCACACCGGTGGTCCACATATATGGTAAAATATAAAGTTTAAGTTTTTTACTATTGGAAAGTGCCAAATGAGCCCAAAAAAAATAATTTGAGTCCAATTTTATGTAAATTGGAGAATGTTTAGAGGTTCAGCAGGCCCTTGGAAGTTTTATCTATTATGTAAGTTTCCCATCCTTCACTTCTTTCAGGCACCTATGTTTATTTCTTCTTGGTGAAACGAAAGTCTAAGTATAGCTCATCTGCTATACAAATGTTGCATTTCTATTAACTAAATACGCTATGTTAAATTTTTCACATAGGCCATCAAGATGCTCTAAGCCTGATCAAGATTCCAGAAAACTGAGACTGGGCTTTGTGGTGGCTCAAAGGGGCGATTGAGAGGGTTATATGGCTAGATGGATGTGAATCAAACACTGAACTGGTGCTGCAGTGAAGATAAGCAAGCTCAAGACAAATTTGTGTCTGAATTTGCAGTTTGTAGACTTACTAGTTACTAATTTATTCCAGTAAGCTAATGTTTAGTCATACTAGAATACATACTTTGTTGTGCTTGTGTACTAATTCACGTTTGTTTGCCATAAAGCCATAGAATATGGTATACCTAGAAATTTTTGATAAACTTGTGCAAACCCTAAATATTGTTCAATTTGGCAGACATTTTCACCAAAAGTAGTTTTTTAAACTTTAAAGTTCAATGATGGAACTTGCCATTGCGTTTCTATCAACAAGCGACAGCCGTTCTTTGCATTTACTTACCGTTGCAGATGCAGAATAAGGAAGGCAATGGTGTCTCGATTTGGCAGGGGTAGCTGGCTAATCGCCTGGTAGAGGTCACTTACACTTTCATGCTTGTCTTGCTTTTCTGAAAACAAAGAAAATCACAGTTTAATTAATAAAATGGAGGGAGCCATGGCCAGTTAAATGTAAAGTTCCTCTGTCTTATAGTGAAAAGTAGGAGAAGCACTCATTTCCCACTCGAAGGCCCTTGAGTCAGAAATCAACGAATCCCATGTACATCGACACGGAGCCTGCGCATCTCAGGACTTGTAGTTTTCTCCCTGGCTTAAGCCTGTACCAAAATCTACTGCTTAACGAAGGTTGTTACACAGAGTTCACTCCATCGGCTTGAACCCACAATCGGAGTAAAGACAAAGCACGCTAACGATTAGACCACCATGTTGCATACAATTAAATTTTGTGTTCAATTTCTGGCATTATTCACAAATTTAACTCCAGAAACCTAAATTCTTTGCAATAACCAAACCAAATTAAAAATAACAAGAGTAAAAAATTGTAGTACATAGTAATCAAAGTATATAACAAGCCAAATTTTGAATTAAAGCAATAAAGAAATAAAATTAAAAATAAAAAGAAAATGTCTTCAGGGGTTCAGTGCTGATTAAGGATCTTTAATCAGCACTGAACCCCTCGACATTTTCATTATGACCTTGGGTAAGAAAAGAAAATACACAGCAATAAAGAAAAAACAATAAAATAAAAAGAGAAAATCTCCTGAAGGATCACTGAAACCTTATGATCTTTGTGACCTTGGGATCACTGGGATCAACCTTCAGCAAGAAAGATTAAATTAAAAATAACAGGAGAAAAGTAGGAAACAAGAAAATTCATTAATATCAACAAATTAATTGAATTTAGCATAACTAGGAGCACCACAACAGAATACCTGCAGCCCTGACAAAGCTGCTCCAAAGGTTATAGGTTACGAGTGGTTCTTTCAGGCTACGAAGGAAGTCTTTCAGACAACCGCAGATAACATGAATATCGTTGACCATGCTCTACAAAAAGTAAACACACTCTATGGACATTCTACAGGAAGCCTATACAAAGGAGCCAGAGAAATCAGCAGATACCAGATGTCAGCTGCAGCTGTGATGACACTGTTTTTGCAAATGAACAAGTTTGTCATCTGCAGAAAATCTCTGCTTAAAGCTGTTTAAAAGATGTATGCATGTATGCATCTGGATACTTATAAGGTGCCTTGTAAGACCCTCTTTAAGGTACCTAAACACTGTTATAGTTTGATAAAAACAACAATTTCATCAGCAAGTGTATAACTTTCAAAATAAAATTACTATTATTAAACACAGATTAATAAGATGTGATAATGCAAAGTAGTTTTCTGAAAAAGACAGCCTTGGCATAACACAAAATGCACTCACTAACATTTGAACTACACCCTTTGATCTTCCCATTAATGTTTGCTCTGCTGTGATTAGTACGTACAACTCTCTGTGTTGCAAAAGTTCACGCAGACAAAATCCTATTGACCTGCATTAAAGACGAGTTTTTGCAAAAAGCCATTACAACTACACTCACCAGATTTGGAGTTCCTTTTCCTCGCAGGAATTTTTCCTTCAGTTCTTTCACATCCTTCTCCGAACTAAACACAAACAGGAAGGTTATAATTTATCTAATTTAATTACTTCTATAGTGCTGTTATCACAAGACATCGATCAATGCTCCAAGTGAAACTGTAGCAAAAATTGTAATTAACTGGAGAAGTCCAGCTGAAATCTGATAGTTCTGGGTAACCAGAAGCCAGGAAATAAACGAGCCTTAAGTTTAGAAAGGAGTTTAGTTTAAATTTACAAGATAATCTATAAACTCATCTATTAAAACTAGTACAATACCCCTAACTTAACATGTTTCCTGATTATTATTATTATTAGTAACTTGCAATGCTGAAATTCTAGTTATCTGAGCACCGATGACCTTTTTGTTCTTAACAAAATATAACAGCATTCAAGTTAGTGCACAGAGCACTTCTGATTAGTTTCTCCTGAAGAAGTGCAAAATACAAAATAATGATTTTATTATAATCGTTGTTCAACGTTGTTCTATCAGTCAATTTGTAAAGATGTTTTCTATCATCACCATTTGTGTCGTGCCCCTCTAAAAAATGTTCCCATTTCCACAAAACGTTGCCATCTATCTCTGTTCTGTGCTGGTCTCCACACTGTAGTCCAAAATTTAGTTTAATTTAATGTAACTAATATGCAAAGACAAACTAGCCAGAAAGCCTAAATAGCTCCTGATGCAACATGTTAGACGATGCCATACCTTCCAACAAAGCATAATAATTGTTAAAACTCCATGTAAATAATATAAAACCTAAACAACCAAACCAGTGACCACTGGAAAAAGTGTTGCTCTAATAACCATTTTAAAGACCACCTGTGACTGGCAGAAGGCATCATTCTACGACAAACGAATGAAGATTAGAATAGAAATGTCTCACCCAGGCACACGGTAGATCCCAATTTCGTTCAGACCACGTAATTCAATCTCATTCACACAGTGGATCTATAAAAAAAACAGCAGCTTTAACAGCAAGTAACAGCACAGCAACTTCAAACAACTTAACTGCATCTATACGCAATGACCGAATGCGATTCTAGCCCTGCTACAATATTAAAAATTCAAGTTATCTGCAGTTTTGTATGCTGGAAAGTGGAATTCTGGTGCTCTGCATAAAACCAGGAAAATGAGGCAAGGCATTGGAAAATGACACACCGCATAACAAAAATGGAATTAGCAAAGTTCAACAATACTCACAATCAAGGCCGGAATCATTGGAGGCTCGCATGGAGTATAGTCCGAGATAAGACCCTGAAAATTACAAACACACAGTTACAGAAATAGCCGCTGAAACTGGCCTAGCACACTTACCTTCACCCATGTTTGAGGAGAAAAAAGAGCTACATGAATCTATCAGTCAATCTTTATTCATCTTTGCATGATATGGCGGTCTACTCAGCATGCTGTGGCTGCAATCCAGTAATTGTGAGTTCGGGCCTGCTGAGTGGACTACATGTAATGACCCTGGTCAAGTTGTTCACATATGTACGTCTCTGTTACCAAGCACAATTTGCTACTGGCATAATGGCAACTCCTGCAATGCACTTGGCCCACATCCAGGACTTTGGGATTCATCCACCGCCAGCTCAAGAAAAGGAAATAAGCGTCTCCCTCAGATCTCACTAAAAGACATGAGACCTCTACTTCACTCACATTTCATATAAGTAATTATCTAGCATGTTTTCCTAAAACTTTCTGGCTGTTCCACTGTCAACAAACAATAGAAACCAGCCTGAACCTAGCCTGATACTTACAATTCTCATTTTGCATTACATTTAAAGCCCAGACCAGCGAAGAAAACTTTCAAAACCAGAAGTAAACGATCCTACCAGAAAGTTAGATTTACATTTGTCCCAAGGCTGGAACTTAAACTTATTTAATTGGCAGTGGATTCCTCCATTTTATTCATTACATCTTAGTTTTATTAATACCAGAACTTAAACATGGCATTAACTGACTGGACATCCATTTTTTTAAAATTAAATTACAATTTCACCAACAGCACAAACTAAATATGGCATTTAATTTATTTATTATCATTATTATTCATTATTATTAAGTAGTAACTTATATAATGCACAAGGCATCAACTGACAGCAAACCAAAACCAAGCTGCAATCAGGTCAACATCCGGAAAGTCAGTCCACAGAAACAGAAAGACAGCCTATGGTGGATACGCGGTTTGAAAATGCTAAGTCTTGAAATGAGCATGAAATGACACAAGCGACCGAGCAGAATGAACAGATACAAGGACAGAGTCCAAAAGTTTACTTCCAGCAACCAAAAAAGCTCATACATCAAGAACATCAGAGAAAGGTTTGCTGCATATTTCTTCAATTTATTCATTAAATGACAATTTTAAGTCCTGAAAACAGAACGAAAATTAGCTTCAGGACTCTGAAGTGCCTGACAGACGTTTCCCAACAGTTGCCACCACGCCACATATAGCTGCAAATACGATTACACTTACGGTTCCATTCTTGAGTCCGTTGGGTGTTACACTGGTGGAGGAACAAGGCAGTGGAGCTTTGTCTTTGCATTCTGCATGGCAAACTGAGTAGCAAGCTGTAAGACAAAAATTACACCAAGTATTATCTATATGCTAAAGTAAAAAAGTAATGCTGCACAGGGATATCTTCATCTAGCACATGGTAAATGTTTTTCTTCATTTGGGACACTGCAAAAGATTGGTGTTCATTTTAAAAATTAAAGCTCTCATGTCCCATAGTAGAATGTAGGAAAAGCACTCATTCCTGCTGTTTGGCCCTTGAGCCATCACCAGACAAATACCAAGGTCCTGGACAATGGGCTAGTGCATCATATGAATTGTCATTTACTTCCCAGCTTACAATGGTATGATATCGATTACTATACACTAAAATACATATATATATATATATATGTATATATATATATAAAAATCTAAATGTCTGCAGGCAATATGGTAAATGAAATGAATTTTACTGAATTAATCATGAAGAAATGAAAACGAACCCTTGCACTTGAATCCAGCTTTGCAAAACGCAATCTTCTTTGCACACTTCAAAAACAAGCAACTTCCAGGTAAGTATTTTGAAGTAACTACTTACTTTCTAACAAGTACTTTACAGCAACGTAAAAAGAAAATGTTGTCAACAAAAGTTCTGTTAAAAAGATATCATCATGCAAGTACTGCAAATGTACTCCCTGCCAAGAAAATACTGTAAAGAAAAGGTTGTCCAAAAGTACTGACAGAAAGTAAGTAACTGACTAGCAAGTACTGTCAATCTTCAGCCCTCATTCATAACTGAAAAAGCTAAATTCTCTGCAGACAGATTACAGAATCATTCTATTACTATAATCTATCCAACATATTATAATTCAAAGAGTGCAAGCAGCTTATCACTGCTAGGTGCCACAATTAGTTTCATGATAAAGGAACTAATTCACATTTAAAACCATTGATGCTTCAACAGACTAAGCATCCTTATCACGTTAACCCATACTTTTTGTTAAACATTTTTGTGTTAAGCTTTTTACACTGTACATGAAATTGTCGCCACTCACATGACCTAAATCACCATCAAAAAGGACCAATCTCAGATCATGAAAGAAAACACTTTTCCAAAACAAACAAACAAATTTAGTCCTCACAATCTCCTTCAGATCTGCCAACTCAGTTTCATCGTTCAACTCACTTGTGAAGACCCAATCGTTTACTCTGGCCTATACATGACTCCATCTTGGCCCCTAGCAAACATTCATTGCACCTCAGATTCAGATTTCCTGATGCTGCACATGCTGTAACTAATAAGTGCTTTTTTCAGGTCTTTTGAACTGGGCTTCTACAACTGGACAGACTTACAACAAAACAGGTTTCCTGTTTGAAGAAACTCTTTGATTCGAATGTATGCGGTTTCGTCAGCGAACTTCCCGAGTTGAACCTCTTCAGCTCAGGAGTGTAAGCCCTTGACAACATCAAACAAGCAGTTTTTATCTGTTAGTCTTTTAACTACACTTATACAGCACTATCTATAGACAAGGCATCAGTTCATGGTGCTAACCAACTAGCTCCTAATAAACATCCATTCAATGCCTAATGTGTAACTATTTAAAAAGCCGATGTGACTTTTTAAAAATGTTCCTTGCAACTGTGTAGTTAAAATCAGCTAAATCTAGTTTTCCTTCTTAGTTGTTATAGAATTCATAGCTTAGGTGAATTTGAATATTCACTTATGCTTTTGCCTGACTTGGGTTGGGTTCACATCCTCATTACATAGCTGCAATAATAGCCATTTAACTTCCAACTGTAGCAAGTTGTCCCAATCAAGCAGAACTTTTAGCACTTCTATGTATGCCATGTGCATCTTACTCAACTGTATGGAATTTCCAAGTTGTATCATTCTTGATTTAGGGTTATTCCACCTCAACTCAACCAATGCCTGCTACATGCCCATCTCAGAACGGGCTGAAACTAGTCAATGTTGCAACATGTATTAGAAGGAAAAGCCCAAATTTTTTCTGCAATATTTAAAATACTTTGTGATATTGCACATTCCGTGATTCAACCCTCAGAAGGTGTTCGCGAAACTTTGAGATGTCCACTTTTCGATAATTTATATCTTTAAAACTGTCAGACCAAATTAGAAGAAATTGTTTTCATCCATACAGTTTCTTGCGCAGATTACAAAAATATGACCTGCTGGGAGAAAAAGCACCAAAACTGGGATGTGTATTTACAGAGAAAGTCAAGTTTTATATGTGATCTTTTTTCACAAATTGTGTTTTTGCTGGTTTGGGCTTGTACAGAATCTAAATAATGCAGAGACATCAAGATTTTATTATTGTTGAGGAATAAAGCTAACTTATATGGCAAAAATTATAACTAAGAAAAAGTACCATAAGTGAGTTTCAGCTTAATCTGTTCATTATTATTTTTCTTACTCTCTTGTTTGAAATGGGTCGATTTTACAAGCACACATCAAGCTGTGATCAGTTTACAAATTCAATAGTTTATGCTGATTTGCCTGAGTAAAACAGATATGCCACAAAGTCTGGCTTGTATACTTGTAAGTACAGCATAGTTTTAGTGATCAAGATTAAGCAATAAAATTTATGCTTTATAAGTTACAGGTAAATTACTTATATTTAACCTTTGTTTCGTGTTATGTATAGCAACCTCTGATGCTTTTGCCTAGGTTGGACAAGGATGAACAAAATTAAGATTTCTGTAATGACTAGTTAATAAAGCTAACCCACATATGGTATCTTTTCCAGTGCAGTAGAGCATCTCATGGTCCTGCATAGGTTGCATGTCTGTGTTCATGTTAATAGGAGCAGAATTCCAACAAAGACAGACAAAATGGAAAGTGGATAGAGTACAGGTTGCCAATATTTTTTCTTGGTACCCTTTTGAGATCAGTATGTTTTATACCTGTTCCATACTAAGCCAGCATTCAGAACTGCAAAAAACTGCAGACACTTGAAAATCATGACCATCTTTTGAGGGCTGGGTCACAGAATCTGCAATATCTTAGAAAGTATTTTAAATATTGCAGAAAGATTTTCGGCTTTTCCATCTAATACATCTAGCAACATGTGATCAGAGTTTCAGCCAATTCCGAGATGGTCAGCTGGCAGGCACTGGTTGAGTTGAAGTGGAATAATGGACTTGATCAGTCACATGCATACACTTGCAGAAACATTATAGTTTTAAGCCAAGTCCTAAATCGATGAAATGACAGCTAGTGGTTAATGAAGCCAGGCAGTAAACTGTGATAGATGGTGCAGCAAATGATTAATGAGCATGTGAGCAAAGAAGCAAGTGATTAATAATGAGTTCAAGACAAGTGGTGCCACTTACTCCACAGATGGCGATGAAGCACCAGCTGTCTTCTTCATGGATCGTTTCATGGCACTGCTGCAGACCTCCTCTACACAACAAAACAAATGTCACCATAAAACAATGTAATCTCTCATACAAATGCAATCACTTTCCACATCAAGGATTTATTTTATGATCCCAGAACTTACTTTATGAACCAGAGAGTTGCTTTATGAACTAAGGATTTACTTTATAAACCAAGGATATACTTTATGAACTGAGGATTTACTTTAAGAACCAGAGTTACTGTATGAACCAAGGATTTACTGTCTGAACAAAAGATATGCAGTCTGAATTGAGGATTCACTTCACAAACCCAGATTTCAATTTCACGAACCAAGAAATCAAGGAATTATTTAATATGTGGAAGATTTATTTTACAAACTGAGGATTTACTTTACGCACCATGTGACACAGTACGTGGCAGGAGTTTGGCAGCTGGGCTTGAGTTGCGCCTGTGTCTATCTGCAGTGGGATTTGTTGTTATGACTGGTTCTCGACGGACAGCCAGGTCAACGGCCATGGCATCAGCTGACCTTGACCTGCGATGCTTTTTACCCTACAATGGCAAAATCAAACAAGGTAAAAAATATTAAAAGGTTCAATATCAGAATAGATTAACACCAAAAATATGTAAAAACAATAAAACAGATTAAGATAAAACAAACAATATGTTAAAACCCAAAAGCATGTCAAAACCCAAACAGATTAAAAGTTTAAAACCAAATATATTTAAAAGCAACATAGGTTAGAAACAAGAATAGTTTAAAACCTAAGCAAGTTTGGTTTGGCAATAGCATGCACAGCCAGAAAGTACAGCCTTTGAACTACATCTAAAATGAAACGTACCACAGCAGGTCGGCTCTTTTTGCCGGGAGGGGTCAGATCTTCCTCATCACACAGCACAGGTGCAGACGGACGCTTGCAACGGCCTGGTCCTCGTGGAGTGTCAAAATCCTCCTCCGTTTTGTCATAGCTGATGTCAGATGGTGAGAGAATTGACCCAGATTCTTCAATTGGATCCAGATTACTGCAAGTGCAATTCAGCTTCAGAATTAAACCTCCCATCTATAACACTACTTCACTATGCTGCAACATCATTACACTGCAACCTAATTATATTGCTAACCTTGTTATAACAAAACCTCATCACAAAGCAACATTGTTATATATGTATGTGTGTTAAGACACTTGATATAGCACCTTTTAAATACCTAACAAATGTGCTGCACACCTGGCTATCTAACTGACCTGAACAAGTACGTTTGAAGAGTTTAAGAATGTTTGCTGCATGGAGTTAAATGCAACAGTTTGTATGTTCAGCAGAAGATTGATCCAAGAGGAAGGTCCAACACATAAGAAGGCACGATGGGCTTGAGATGAAATGTGGCACCAATGTTATAATTAGATGTGTGAAAATATTTGTGAAATGCGGCTCAGGTACCTGTCCACTCAGAGCAGGTACCCAACCACCTGCCACACTGTCACTGGATAAATAACGTTGCCCTCCGATGCACATATACTACAGTACTGTTAATAATCTCACCCAAAGTTAGCAAAGATGCTGAAGTTAAAAAGAATCTATACACAGTGCCACAATTAAACAGGTAAGTTAATAGAGCTCAGTTTATAATTTTTGGGTTTATTTCGATTAAAATACAATGTCTTTGTTCCTGTGAATCCCATTGGGAAAGCCCATATAATGTGTGCTCCCTGCAGAAAAACAACATTTTTTTGCAGTCAACTAGCAACATTTTTTAGTTTAACCTTAAATTTAACTTGGCTTCATGATTGTAAGAACATATAACATATTATAACATGAATTACCTTTATACTTTCGATGCCAGCACTTTATTTTGGAATAGTGATAGCTCTCAGAATCTACATCCTCAGTTTCCATGTCATTTTCCAGGACCATTTCTGTAGCTTCAGTGACATCATACTTTTGCTAACTCTATTCCACCTAAATTCTTATTTTCACTAACATCTAAAACCTTACTTTTCAGCACAAACACCTGCCTCTCTCACATGCTTAACACATGACCTTATTTCATTACCGTCGAGGAGATGGTTCATGAAGAGTACTCTGGAAGTCGACGCTGAGGAACGCAAGTTTCTCACGATCTTTCTCGTTCAGAACTGTGGCATTTGTTTTGTCATTCAGGAGTTCACGAACAAGCAAAATCTGTCTCTCCTAAAGACCAAGAAAGAGACATGTAGGTAAGTTCAGTAACCTTTACTATATATATGGTGTCCAGAAAAAAAGGAGAGGCAATTATGGGTATGAAGTGTTACAACTATAGTTTGCTTATTTCAGCATATGAGAGAATGCCCAATTCATTTGAATCCCAAACTATCTGCTGACAGTCCAGCCCACAAACCACTTGCCATATATTAAATGAAGTACATTTTAAAAAACTGGTAATAAATTCCAAACATCGATATCTACTTTAATCTAATGACTTTAACAATGCCATCATCATGATGCACAAGACATCAATCGATGGTCGCTTCATTTACAACTGTAGTAAAAAATCACAATCCATGGGAGAACCCCAGTCATAATCCAACAGGTCAGTGAAGTATTAAAGTCAAGAGTATTTACCTGTGTTCACATTTTATGTTTAAAATACCCCCTTCCACTGGCCTGGACACATACAAAAAGGTGATTATGTCACTGCCCAATTTACAATTTACAAGACAATTTACAAGTTTGCCTAAGAGTTCCTTTATCTGGACACAATGTATATACATACATATCAGGCCATCATCTGAAGCAAGTAAAATGGAGGTCTTAAGTTAGGAGGTTAAGAGGTATTCTCTTGTTGGAACAGTGGTCATGATTGCACTTCAGCTGAGAGATCACCCAAAGCCTGCCACCAAGCTTCAGATGAGTTTATGCAGAATGTGTGCATGTATGTATCAGTCAGGATGCCAACACAGCACCTCTTAAGAATCTCTCAGAATGGCGCAAGCATGGTCATCTAACTGATCTAGACAGATGCAACTTAAGGAAGGCCGAAAATATATGCTGTCAAGCACATAAACTTAGGTCAACCCCAAATTAACCATGATAAAAAAATCCTGAAAATCCATGATATAACTCAGAAAACTGAATAAACCCAGATAAAACTCAGCTAAACTGAGATAACAAAAACCAGCAAAATCCAGAAAAACCAGGAAAATCGTGCAGCAAGATTATCAATTTGATCAACACATACCAGAGAATCCCGATCATGTTCTGCTTTTTGGCGCTTTGTGATTTCATGATCAATCTGACTTCTGCAGAAACAGCAAATAAATCACGTTTAAGATGCAACTAGGTTGGAACAGAGGTCAAAACAAAACAGTGTAGACATAATTAATTAATTAAAGTGCATCCAGGTCACAGCAAAGGTCACAACTAACCAGTTCAATAAATTACTAACAGTAATTAAAATGTATCCAAGCTGAAGCCATATATGTAATAACAATAATAATAATATACTCCAAGTCATCGATTGCAATGTAACGCAGCTTAACCTCGCATGCTTCAGTTTCGTCTGCAGAGACAGTGTCTCTTGTTCCAGTTCTTTGTTTCTCTGCTCCAGCACAACCAGTGCTCTTTCCAGCTCAACAAAGCGCTTACGCCATGCTTCTTGGTTTACCACGAAAGTCCAGAATTCTAAAAGCAATAGAAATCACCCAATTACGAGTTAGTCCAATGGAAGTCAGAGCCAGATTAAATAGCATGCATAAAATGCAATTTCATGAGCTCCTGTGGACAGAGGCCTCTGACAGGAGTTGGAATTTTTTGCAGCAACAAAAACAAATGTAGAATTCATTATAGCTAACTGTTTGTGGAGTTTTCGTTTTTAAATAAGAATTTGCCCCATGACCATCTTGCAAAACTGAAGTCAACCATGCAACCAACTGCTTTACATACTTTTCCTGTAGTTGAACATTCTTCTGTCATGCATATTCTATGCTGTATAGTTTGCATGGGGCCTTAGGTTAATCCAGCACTAATAATGGCCACCACAGACCCATCTCTTGAAGTGGCACTATTGAATCTCCAATTACAATTATAAAATTACAATCATTGTTCATCTAAGTTTTGACTGAATTGACTGTGTTTGGTCAGTGGGTTTCACTTAGGCCAACAATGATTATAGGGCAGATTTCTCAATTTTGAACTTAGCCTTGACACAAGATCCATTCTAATCAGGTTAGAGTAAGGCACTCTCATTCTACATATGTCCAGTACAGATTCCAAGCTTTCCCTCAGACAGACAGTCCAATACCAGACTGTCTTGTTCCAAACAAGACATCTGGCAAAGCTAATTGCATTGGTAAATGTAATACGAGTCTATAGCGATGTTGTAGAACAAGGCATTCATCAGTGGTCACTTTTAGTGAAATTGTAGTCAAAAACTGTAGTCCATTAGAGAAGATCAGTCAAAATCTCATAGTACAGGGAAACCAGAAGTTAGGCTAGAGTGGATAAGCAAGCAAGTTGAAACACAGAAGTCTTAAGAAGTTGAGAGCAAAATGACATTAAAGAATGACTGAATGTATGCACAGAACTGGCCAGTGAATTCCAAAACCTTGGATCAGCCACCAAGAATGCCCAAGAGCCCAATAATGTCCTACTGTAAGGCACACCAAGAGTCTAAGTGTCCACTGATCAACTGCAATATCCACTGCAAAATTTATAGTGCACCTCCTAACGAAAAACTACTTGAAAACCATATCAATTTCTTCAATAGTTACCACTTTCAATTCCTGCAGTGAGGATCGCCCGATTCCTAACAATGTCATCATACTGTGCAACAAGAGAGAGTTTGTGCAGCTTTTCTGTCATCTTATTATCGTTCAAAATTGTCTACCTGATCAAAATAAACATCAAAATATCTCACTCAAAATAAGTGCACATAAACTTTAACATCAGTTAAACCACCAAGTAGCACTTTTGTCAGGTAGCTATGAAGCACTACATATATATATACCATCAACATGATTTAACACCCTCCTTGGTACGACACGGGAGTAACACATAGGTACCGAATCGCGTAAAATTTTACCCGATAGATCTAAACAAGCGTAATCCAACGCACCTATCTGCGTCATCCGCAAACGACCCAGCGATTTTTTACAAATTCCTACCGTCCCAAGTCGTACCCACTCCTTATTTTGGCCAGTGTGGAATATCGATTCGTGAAGGATTACACCAGCTAAATTTACTGGAAAATGAGCAGGGTCGAGGCAATACGGTCTCTATAGAAAAGCATCTACATTTACATTTCTCTGCGCGGGGTCTACTAATACGTCACGGGACCATTGAATTAACTTTCTCACAAAGAAACACCTGTTTAAGCTCGCTAGAACATCTGTTTATCCTCGCAGGAACTCTTCTTAATTAATGTATCCCTGTATATACCCGAGTCCTTTATGAAATATTAATGTGCTGAAGGAAACTGCTAGCGAATCAAAACCTTATTAAAATCAAATCCTTCAAATGCTTTCAGTATCTGCGCCAACTTCAAAAAGGACCAATCGTCTCCTTCTTCGAAATCTCAGACTAATAATTAACTAAGATACCTAACCCAATGACGTCTATATGCAAATAGTTTGGCGCCAGTTTGCTAATTTGATGGCATTACACATCAATTTCGAACAACTTTTGCCCTTATTAAACTCTATATTTTACTTGAAACCTTTAGTTTAGTTGTGGGTCGGTTTAACCAATACCGAACCGATATCGCGATATTCAGAAAACTGAAGCCGATACTGAACTCGGTATTCGGAAAACTGCAAAATATCGTAATCGTAAGTTTGAGAATTCTGCAGCACCCAGAGAGTCAAATTCGTGGGAACCAGCTTATTCGCAGGCGCTCAGTCAAAACAAAATCGATAATCAAAAGAGTTCGGTTCCAAGTCAAGATCAAGAGTCAGTCAGGCAGATGGTGAGACGGCTATGGTGGATAGTGTTTGGAATATGAACGGCAAGATAGAGGGAAGAGATAAGCGATAGGACTTCGTACTCTATTCGTTCAGGTATTTTAAGCCAGTGAAGTGAAATTTTGAGTAATGTCATGGTGTCTAGGGGATTTAGTGACAGCGCGAGCAACAGCATTTTGGATAGCTTGAAGGCGATTTATTTAGCTGTATCTAGATTCAGAAAAGTGCATTGCAGTAGTTTAATTTTGCATGGACTATGAATGTGGCGATGGTAGATGCAGTTTTGAAGTCAAGCACAGGGCGGATTCTGCGAAGGTCACGGATATGCATGAAGCAAGAGCGGGAGAGATAGCTGACATGATCAGAAAAGCTCCGGTTACACCTAAGTTCCTGACAGAAGAATTAGTATTAAGAGTAAGAATAGAGGCAGATTCCAGTCTGAAGGTGCTAGAAGTCAATAGTTTTCTTTAGCTGGTTACGAAGACCTATAAGTATGATTTTAGTTTTAGATGGGCTTAGGCACAAGAGATTAAATGCCATCCAGGAATGACTTCAGCTGAACGCTTAACGCCTGTAAATAAGCTGCTTCCCGTGAGTTAGCTTTCATTGGGCACTGTAGAAATCTCGAGATTACGATTACGAACAACTGGCACTCCATCGCAGGTAGTACAAGACATAGTGCTCAGCTGGATATCCTTTAGGCCACTTGAGGCATGTGCAGAAGAGGTACTCATCAGTAGCTGAACGATTGGTCGTAGAACCGCTCCGGTTGATGCCAATGTAAAGACTATGCCTCACCATTGCAATGATCACCGAATCTGAGATGTCTCAGTCGCAGACAACATACGGGATTCCAGCGCAGCTCCACGCCTCTCAGACTAGCACAGTCGTTAACTCCGCCACTGCCTTGTTTGGGGGTAGTGCCAGTCCCAAGCCTGGATAAAGGAGGAGGGCGACAGCAACGGCCTTTGATGCCATAAGCTGTCGTTAAACTGAGGAACTACTAGCACAGTCCGTACACGGGGACCTTAAATGACGTAGCGCCCAATCAAACGGACAGCAGTGGTAAGGATCAAACCCGATAAGATCATTAAACTTCAGGAGGGTCGAGGCCATCCGGTCGCTAAAGAAAACTGTGTAAAGTTACATTTACATTTTACGCCCAACGCCAACGGCATCTCTGCCCCTTCTACTCTCGACGTAAATGGCCATTCCGTATCATCTATGTCTGTAGTGTCCGTTCATTCCAAAGAAAGTTCACGATTGGCCACTTACTCAAGGGAGTCAGAACTGTAAAGCTCTGTCTCTGGATCAGACTCTGCCTCTTTCGCGATCGCCGGATGGGCAACGTGGCCCTGAGGATGGCCTTTTATCAGAAAAGGGTTCGTTTCTTAACCAGCAATAGTGGTTCCCTTTTCGTTTGCCTTCTTAACTACTTCTTCTTCACTACCTTTCTGCATCTAGTAACTTTGGAACTATCACCATTAATGTGGGACACCAATCGTTGTCTTTGTTTCGTGACAGAGAAATCTCATTACACGTCTCTCTGTCTTTCCGCCTTAGGCACATGGATACCAGGCAACGCATCTCCATGCTATCACTCCATTTCCTATGTAGGACTCCCAGCCTCACACGTTACGTATCATGCACCACAACTTACGTAGTAAGTTCTCGTACCGGGTCTCTGTATAGGCAATTCTTGACAAACACAGACTCTATTTTGGCACTTCTCGACCAATATAGTTAATAAATTCTGCCTCGAAAGACACCGGTAGAGTCTCTGTGGAACTCTGACAGTGAAGGTCTTGTCTCTGTAGCCTTCGCTATTTGCACACAGACCTTCGCCCCGACCTCTCTGAGCTGTGCGATGTGACAAAATATAAGTCTATACAGTCGGTACCAACCGTGTCGGCTCCTATTCTAGCTGGGTAAACCGATGCGGACTCGAAGGCATCGGATTTTTCCTTGGTCTGATTTAATCTCTCTTTTATATGGTCAAGTTTGGGTGTGGACTCTATCAGTCTTCACTTTTGAACATAGACCCGCTGTATGTGTATCCGTTATTTCTTCTCGCCGTCTGAATTTCAATAAAGGAGTAATGCGAGTATGTCTTTCTCGAGTTTCGCAAACCTTTCACCTAGTAAATTTGCATGCTTTTGTATAGCGATCGTTTGGCCTCGACCTTGCTCGTTTTTATAGAACAAATCCCTCTCGCGAGGGTTGGTCGGTTTCTGAATCGAACAGCGAATATTTCGGCTGTGATTCGGGACCGCACTGACCAGTTTCTCGAACAAGTTCATTAATGTTCAATGATTCAAATTTGCGTCTGGGCAAACACATGAACATCGCGACTCACATAAGAAAACGCAGAGCATTTTATACAGAAAGGAAAATAAGCAAGTTGTCTTTAAAATGTGTTAGTGGCACTGCATTTACTGACCTGGGTAATATCCCGCAAACGAAACGGGTAATCAAAGCACTGGTGTAGGACTTCATTGGGAAAAGTAGCTTCAACGAGAAAAAGATGATTCGAAATTTGTTGGGAGACTCGAATGAACAGACAGTTATATGGAGTCGAAGACGAATACCAAAGATTGGCTCAAAATTCCATGCTCTTCAATCTGTTATTCTGGACTATGTCTAATCTGGTAGGCCTAACTTGCGAGGAGACCATTCTAATTGGTGAGAAGAACAGTTTCATTTTGCTTAAGCTTTGGTGATGCTGTATGGAGCTGAGAACGCCTCTAAGGAGAGTTTTGTAAGAGAGTGGCGCTATAGAAGTGATTAGATTACGATTACAAAATCCCGAGTAGGGAAAAGTAATGTAACGCAACTGAACGCTTATAGAACCGTATTTATATAGGTGCCCGTATCAGGTAAACATCACAGAAGATCAGACGAGTCAAACATAAAGGGTCAAAAAGGGCCAGGTAAAGGCCAGACAAAAAGGCCAGACAGAGGTTAAGACACGGTCAGACCAGGGTCAAAAGAGGTCACAAAAGGGCCGGACAATGTCAGGTAAGAGCCAGACAAGGCCAGGCAGGCGTCAGGCATGTTTAAAAAGGATTCCCGAAGCTTTTCTTCTATAATAAGGAAGAAAGAAAACACGAGAATTCTGAACATTCCTGGCTAGTGTGAATAAGTGCGATGTGCTGAAAGCGTCACCCAGTCAATCACTCAGTCCTCTCTGTTCAACCTTCCCTCCCCGCTCCCTTCACCTCCCTCGCTCCCTCCTCCCTCCCATCCATCAATCCCTCAAACGATCCGCTTCTCACGGCCTGCATTGTACGAGCGATTTATCGAGCTGCTTCGTCATCTGACTGAATGGAATTTAATAACAATAGATCAACTCTTCCCCATTCCTTCGTGACAGTCACTCGCCCACCCACATACAACCATTTGTATAGCGCCCTCCCAAAAAACCTCAGCGCAGTTATATAGCGCTCATTCCTGTGTTACAGAAACTGCTTTACAACATACTATATTACATAAATTGACCTGACTGCGACTTGAATTTGGTGCGCCATCGTTTGATGTCTTGTGCTTCCGACAACTGCGCAATAGAAGTTTCTAATCAAATAATAATTAATATTATAATAATTGTGATCGTATTTATGTATGTGTATATGTATAATGTGTGCATTTATACATGGGTATATGTGTTTATATTGGCCCACGTGTCTATGTATGCATGCATATATGCATCTCAGCATTATATAGCGTGTTATTAGCACTTCTCAAAAGCGCTGAAATGTGGCTATCTAACAATATGTATGCACCTATTACACACGAAGACACTTAATATAGCGCTTTTTAATACAGCATGTTTATATAGCGCCTTTCAAAGAGCATCTTTTAGTGAAAAATAGGCCTAATTGTAATAGGTAGAAGTAATAATAACAACAGCAGGGGATAGCCGTCTGCTGTTTTGGGATAGAAGACCCGAACTAGGGCTAAAATACTGTACAATGCAGACACCTTAAGGTGACACAACTTCTATGGGTAGGGTAAGGTCGACTATTGTCGACGGTCCTGTCAGCCGCATAAAGTCATGAAAATTATGTTATGTTTCTATGACTGGTAGCCTACTTAGAGCCTTCCAAGAATTTCTCACAGATGCTGGATGCTATATATGCTAACCCAGAGTTGTCCAACACAAGGCCCTCGGGCCATGATCCGGACCGCCAAATGGGTTCACCCTGCCCGCTGAGTCTTTCAAAAGATTGATTTTTATATCATAAAATTACGAACTACATACTTACTAACAATTCCACATCAGTCTTGATAATTTCTCATAATTCTTTGTCCCACATGGCAGGAAATTCAAATCCTAGCTCTTTGGATATGACTAATCTTTCTTTCTCGCGTGTCAAACGAAGGTCATGTGCATGTTAACGGTTTTTAAAGTGGAACGGCTCGCTCTTCAGCAGAGGAGAAAGTGAGTTGTTGAATTCGAACTGTAATACACGCAGAGGTGCAAACAAATCGGAAATTGAAATACTGCAACAGACGTCCATTGCCAGAAATACAATGCTTGGTTTTGCTCATGATGTGCCTAGTTTAGGCAATTGCAACTGAACATTTTTAACAGTTTGGCTTTCCGATGTAGGTTCCGACACCCATGACGATCAAGATGGCGGCATCATCAAGTGCAAGCAAACAATAAGTGTAAAATGCCGGTTTGAGGCCAACTTATGGTTTCTTGCTCTCTCTCCAAGCTCGTCTCTTTTTGAATAAACTGTAACTTTTCATAAATGCAATCACTGGTTCGTACATCTTGTTAACCAACTGGTCACTTCCTTGAAGTTTGACATTCAAGTCAGGCAGCAATTTAGTTACATGTATGTCAATCAAAAATGCCAAACCATTTTACCATAAATTATCACCCAAGAAGCTTATATCTTTCCTCTGCTGGCCAGAAAACGCTTCTTCCTGCGTGACGATAATCTGTTTGGCGTCGTTATCCTACTCAGCCAACGAACCTGGCTGAAATACATCACATCCCCGTGATCTCATCCAACTTCCTGATGTTGTTGCGTTGCAGTCGCCGCGACGTGCATAACTTCGCAGAGTGGGCTGACTCCAGCCCAGTTCTAAGCCCACAGCCACCCGCATCACTGCCCCTTTTTTACTCTCGACGTAAAATGGCCTTTCCGTTTCATCTCTGCTCATACTGTTCATTCACTCCAAGGAAGTTTCACGGTTGACCGCTCACTCAAGGGAGTCAGCACTGTGAAGCTGTGTCTCATGATCCCCTGTCTGGTTCCGAGGCTGGCAAACGCTGGTCCGACGGGTTCGTTTGTAAGATCGCAGAACGGTCTAAGTCCCGAGAGGCCTAGTGGAAAGATAAGAGCGAAATTGAAATATAACATGACTCTTAAACACTGGAAATAAACTAAAGTGAACGGAAGAAAGTAAATATCAAATCTGTTGTATAATTCTTTCAATGCTTTAATTTAATAAAGTTCATTACTCGTGAAACCGACATTTATAGCCCTGTGGCCTGTCCCCCCGCCCCAGTTGTTGCTGCTTACTATACTACAATATTACACATTGATCCATCAGGATTATAAAGATTAGGGACAGCATGTTTCTGGACTAACTAGCCTTCGTTGTTGTTGTTGTTGTTGTTGTTGTTAATCTATTATTCAGTGTCAGGTTTCAAGGTTTCTATCTGGTGGGCTGAATCTTACTCCTTTTAGTGCAACTTATTCCTTCATCCAATTCTAAGTCTGAAGGTCGCCCACGCTGTCTCTGCTCATAGCGCTATATAAAGAGTCCTTGGTAGGAATTTTTCCTCTACGCATCTCTCTGTCCGCTGTAGATCAATCATCCCGAGGCAATGTTGCGTCCGTCTGTTTCCGAGATTCTGGTCGTCGCCTTGGCTCTCCTCAGTTTCAGCAACTTCCACGTGAGCGCACGAAGAGCGGAAGAGACCGCGATCGACCACCTGGAAAGGATGGAGGAGGAGGAAGAGGAGGAGGACATGCGGTTGGAGAACGCCAGGGAAACAGTCCAAGATCTTGAACGACGATCTTTAACGAGCAGCAATACGTCGAGCGGCGGTGAGCTTCGGAGATTTGCCACGTCATTATGCAATGTGAAGTAATGCAAGGCAAGGCAATGCGATGTAATGTAATATGGTGTAATGTAATGTAATATGGTGTGATGTAATGTGATGCAATATAATCTTATCATATCTGAATCTCTAACTTATGTTGTGCTTTTTATAGTGTTATATTATATAAATCATTGCAATATGGTGTGACTTGATGTGTATGACTCTGTGTGTGCGTTTGCGTGCGTGTGAGTGGGTGTGCCTGTGTGTGCGTGCGTGCGTGTGTGACGGCTAAGGCTAACAACAAAATGGGGTCAAGATGAAGGCATCAGAGACGGATCGAGGGCGCACGAGCGCTAGGGACTCGAAGCGCCCGGACTTTAACGACTAAGGGTCTGGGGATAGACGTAAGGCTCCTGATCGGTGTCCGGGGCGGAGTCCTGGAGGCCGACAATTTTGGAGCATGTAATGTCTAATTTTATGTTAAAAATCGCCTATTTTTTCAGCAAATATTTCTGACTTGACGAAGACAGTGACGGCGCAAAATGCATGGGTCGCACAATGTTGCAGGAATCCATCGCTTATGATGATTACTACGTTAATCATATAATCATACAGGATCCATGGCAAGATTTGCCATGATTGAGGTCTTGTATGGTGGAAAATTTCCGATAACATCTGTTTTATTTCTCGCCGTTATTTTAATCATCCGCCTTTTCCTCCGGTTTTCCCTTCATTTCCATAATTTCTCGCCCTCTTTGCTCTTCATTAATTGACTACTGGTGTCCTTTGTCCAATTTCCCTTCATTTTTCTAACAAGGTAATGCAAAGAAAGGAAAGGAAAGAACAAGACAGAAGACTGATTGAGATATCAAAACTGGGCGGTGGTCCTTCTTTTTGTGGTGTTGTAGGGGTGTCACACAGGGTAGACAAAGTGTAAGAGCGGGTTTTAAACAAAGACAGAGAGCCTTTTGGATTTTTTCCACTTGCGCCCTCCACCACACAAACGAAAGATTTCTGCAGCTCTTAATAATTAAGAAGTAGCGCAGAATGAAAGAAAAAGTGTTATTATTTGTCCAGTTATCTCTCTCTTCGTCTGTCTGTCCTCTTGTGTGCCTTTCTGTGTGTCTGTATATCTCTGTCTCTTAGTAAGTCTTCAGCACTGTTAGTATGTCTAGACAGACAGTGTTAGACTGTGTGAATTTCTGTGCCTGTCTGTGTGTATTTGTGTCTGTTTGTGTGTATTTGTGTCTGTTTGTGTGTATTTGTGTCTGTTTGTGTGTATTTGTGTCAGTGTGTATTATACAGTGGGAAACAACAAAAAACGCTTAATATGAAATATTGGTTAACACGACAAGACGACGTTTCCAGCATCAATGCTTTCAAATAGAATTAGTTCGTTTACCACGAAACTGATAAAACGAAAATATCGTTGAACTCAAAAACTTTGTCGTCTCGCGAATACAATAAAAACACAGGAAAAGAGGCTCATCCAAAGTGATCGATCGTATTTTGTTTCACTTTCGGGTCTATGCTTGGTTTGCGCAATGGCAGCTGAGACATTCAGTGTTAGCTGTGACATTTGTAACCTTCATTATTTATAAACTTGCCAGCTCTCAATATCAATGAATACTTCTGCATTCATGGGAAATACTTTTAATGTAGAACAGAAAGCAATATGTGGCCTTATACGCACTAACTTACGTAGGCTGGAGTGGCCAGTTGGATAGAAGGCTCGGTTTTAACGCTGAGAGAGTTCGAGCCCCCCCCCCCGAGGTGGTTTCTTGTAGGGACCTTGAGCTAGTCCTTCACTCACAACTTCTCAGCGCCATCGACTGACGCTTAGTCGTTAGATAGTGGCGCTTAATAAATGCAGAAATAATACACTGCGGTAGATATTTTCGACCTATTGTGGCAGATGTCACCTCAGCATGAACTATTGCAGAGGCAGACTGACACGTATTAGGCTTAAGATGTCACCGGATAGGTGAAATAGGGCCAAGCGGCTAACACCTTGACTTTTACCTCTGCATCCTGGGTTAATAGCCCAGGTTGCAGAGGGTCACACACAGGTAGTATTGCCAAACTGTGTGAAGTGACGGTGGCCATCATCATAATATATACATGGGTGTCTCCTTATAAATCCAGGGCAGCGTATAGGCCCACGACTCTTAGTATGTGTGATGGTCCTAGCTGGTCAAATGTTTAACGCGATATTCGGTTAACACGAATTGTACACACTATAGTCCTTTGCATTTCGCATTAAACGGTTTGCACTTTATATGTGTGTATGTTTGTCTATTTGTCTATCCTTTTGTTTGTATGTATTTATGCATGTATATATGCATGCATCTATGTATGTATATATCTACGTACGTATGTACGTATGTATGCATACATGTGTGTATGTATGCATGCATGCATGCATGTATGTATGCATCCATGTATGTATGACTGTATGTATGTATATATGTATGAATGTATGTATGCATGTATGTGTGTGTATGTATGTATATATATATTTGTATGCATGTATACATGTATGCATGTCTGTCTTTCTATTTGTTTGTCTGTTTGTCCTTCGGCCTGCCTGTCTGTCTGTGAAAATTGTTCCTTCGTAAACCCTGTTTGCAGCCTGTTCGGCGGCTGAGAATGGTCTCGCGAGATTCGCGTGCCCTCTGTCACGTGACGAGACGCTCTGCATTGCCGACAACCAGCTGTGCAACGGGAGGTACGACTGTCCGCGTCAAGAGGACGAACATCCGGTCGTCTGCCTTTTCTACAAATTCGTAAGACTGAAACTCCTGAATTTTACTGTCTCCCTCGCGTTTGTTTAATTTGTGAATCTTCACTTAATAGCTGCATGCTTAATGCAGAGTCCAATGAAATAATATAATAGGAAGCAGAATGTAATAGGCCTAAAGCAAGAATAGCAAAAATAGGGCCTATACGTAGGTCTTAATTAAGCTTAATTATGTGACCGTGTAAGGTTAACGTCATAATATACAATACTTTGCATTGTATTAGATTGCATTACATGACATTGTATTGTATGTTCTTGTTCCTCGTGCGGAAATGTCTTGTTGGTTGCGTTCCGCTCTGTCTAAGGGAACCCTGCATCCCTCTTTCTTCCATTCCTGGTCACAGACCACTGCGTTTGTCGGTTCAGGGCGATCTCGCCGTCCCTCTAGCTGGCACCGCTCATAGCTTTGCTATTGCTGGTCCTGGTTCTTGGAATGACTTGCCTGCCGACCTTCGACGGGAGCTTCTCTCCCTCTCTCCCTTCCTCTTCCGCAAGCGCTTAAAGATCATGTTATTCCCCAGTTATGGGACGTCGGGCCGGAGCGCCTCTGATGAGGATACCTTGAAGCGGTGCTTTACAAGTTTGTGATTACAATTACAGTTACAATTAGTATGTATTGTACTGCACTGCATTGTGCTCTGTTGGTTTCTTATAGGTTTCATCCCAGATGAAGGCAGCAGTTCGAAGCCTCAGTAGCCAAAGCAGTAGCTAAGAAGCTGAGGAAACTGTCATCAACTTCTCTCACTTAACTCTAACTTATTATTAACAATAATGGCCATTATTAAACTAAGTGACTACTTACGTTTTATATTTCGTAGCTACTGACATGTAGCTACATTTTCGGTTTTAAAGGTTTTCAGAAACATGCATTTTTATTTATTTATTCATTTATTCAGTTTATACTAGAGTCAAAAACCGGTTGTAAATTTGAAACTGTCGTTTGTTTTATTGAGCTAAATCTAATATTAATTCATTATTGCTATTTGTAATCTTTTGTTACACCATAATTGCTATTCAAGGGCGGATCCAGGATTTCATTACTCATATACACAGAGCTATACTTCTCTAGGCATCTGATATGTCTACAAGTGAGAGAACAGGTTAACACAAGATTAATTCATCAGTCATCACTTCAATTCAGTGGATACAGCTCATCTGCATTTCCTCGCTTTCCTTACTACTGGGGCCTTTAGGGTTCAGGGTTCAGAGGTCAAAACGGAATTAATTTGTCGAGTGATCTAGCATGGACTCCTGTAGGCCTATATTAGCCTAATATAGAGGAGTTTATGAACCTAATAAGATTCATGTTAAAAGGAAGTACATATAATATCTATATATATAATGCTACAATATAGCAGGGCCATGAAGATCTATATACTAGATGCAGATGTTCATGAGCAGGGCTCACGATTGGGGTACCTGACTTAACGGCTAGGAAATATCATCGACACATTCATACAAATTTGCATTAGTTGAAATATGATGCTGAGAAGGAGAGACGGTGTCTGTAATTGTATGTCCTTGAAAATTGAACGCAACCGCAAAATTCGTCATTTGAAGTATTTTTATGCTTTGTGTTAAGATAGCGTTCAAGGTATTTTCTGGTTCTCAGTATGCGGTAATTTGTTTTAAAAAAATGGTCAGTGCTCTTTATAATTAAGCCTGCGTTTCTTCTCTTTGCAGACAATTGTTTTAATTAAGAGTGGTATTTAGTCAAACAATAAATTTAAACTTTACGGGATCACCTTGTGAATAATTTAGACAGTAAGTGTGCCAAGCTACCAGCCAGCCCTAATTATATGTCTAATACGGTTGTGGCGACACTAGTTTTATCCAGATGTGAGACACGGTTGCAACGAAAGGAAACAACGGTTAATTGAAAGGCGCTACATAAGCAATCAGTCCTAAAGTTCAGCAGAATAAAATGTCAGAAATTCATTTAGTTCATTTTTATTTATTTCGTTTGTGTAGTGCTACTATAAATCACAAAACTTGAACTGATGGAGCTATTCAATTTATATTCAAGTGTATTGCATTGTGCCTAAGATCCCTATAAAGAGAATTAGGGTACTCAGGACAGACTTGAACCCTTAAAAGGCCTTTGACATTTATGGTTTTTAATAGCGTGAGAGTTTATTTCTTCCCCTTATCTAAGGCTATCTTGCCACTCCAATTCAAAACACCATCCCCCGTATCCGCCTGACTGTCAGCCTGCCTCACTCTTGGATCTTTACCTGGAAGCGTTTCTGACGCTCCTGCCTAACGATTTTGTTTTGACTGAGCACATGTGAATAAGCTGATTCCTGCGACTTAACCTTCGTTGGAGCTGTAGAATCTCCAGTTTACGATTACCTATGAAGTTGGAAAAACATTATTGAGTTCAGATATAGTTCAGATTGACTCGCTAGAGGCAGTAGCTATTTGCGCTCTGTAACACGCCGCCAATGCTGATAGCGTCACCTGACGAATGATGGAGACACAGGACGAGGATTATAAATTATTTGGATAGCATATAGAATCGACGTTTTATGATGTCGTTATTCAGTTTATTAATTTTCTGCCACCAGATCGAATTTTACACAGGAGGATTGATTACTGGCAACTGAGAAATTAAAACAACATGACAAAATAAAACATTAGATACCGTGATATGTACAATACTTTAAAATATTTTATAATACAAAATCGAACAAAAGTATTTTGAAAACACAAATAAAATATTTTCAAATAGTGTTTTGAAAATACAAAATAAAATACCTTTTCAAAATACTTTTGAAAATACTTTGTATTCTTGCACATCATTTTATACAGTATTTATGTTGTCTTTAATACGTTAGTGACTAATTAGGCTGTTCACCGTGTTTGGTTACTAATTTGTTATAGGCTGATAGACTTTCAGGTCTAAGTGACATTTGCACTGCTACGTTCTAACCTTAACTTTTGAGAATTACAATGTAATTTGCCTCATAGATCTTGGTACTGTCTAGAAGCAAATTCTGATCTTTTCTTTTTATTATTAAAATGTGCAAGCTTTGACACTGATTTTATCAACTCTATGAATCCTGTTAGTATTATTCAGTTCTGTTACCACGGATCACAGTTTCAAAACTTCAAAAAGCTGTTTGTTGAACAGCATAAACAATACAATTTTATTCAGCCTAACTGAATTAATAACACATTGAACGTATTACTTGATGACCTCCTATCAAGCAGGCCTAACAGCATTGTAAACTTTGGTGTCTGTTTCTTTATCCTGTCGTGTCTATCCACTCTCCACCTTACGGCCTTGTGTGCTTTAAATAAATAATCAGGTAAATCTTCAAAAGACATTTACACCAAGAAAACGTTTCAATCTTCTAATTATCTCAAACATTATGAGAATCCAAACTGCAGTACTGACGTTAGGCCAAAAGTTAGCCCCGCAAACACAATAGCATGACTGAAAAGTAATTAAATGAGCATAAGAACTAAGCCACAGTATCAGCTAAGCATCGTGTCTAGTAAGTTATATATAGTCTCAGCTTTAGTTTTAGTCTCAGTATGTTGAATAAATTTGCAAAGCAAAGGCTAAAATGTTGAAAGCATTTGTAAAGAGCAATCTCAAAAGTAATTTAATTTATTAAAATATTTCATATAAAAGTATTTGAAAGTACTAAAATAAAATACTATAGAAAAGTATTTTAAATTATGAAATAGAATACTATTTCATATTTTCAAAATAAAGATACTATTTCCAAGATAATATTTGTGCATCACTAACAGCATAGCACAACATAACCTATCATAATATAGATTGCATTTTAAGTGGTTCAGAAGACATTTAATCTATGTTAGAAACACTTCCAGTTACCAGGAATGCTCAATAGCTAGTCTCTAGTTTCTTCTTTAAAGCTGTGATAGTAAGACAGTACTTTCATCTAATCCATTCCAAAAGCCTGCATCTAAATGTTGCACTAGTCTGGGATTTGAACCCCGAATCTCTACCATCCGGAACGAATATTATACCCAGACACTACTGAACCTACCGTTTTCACTGAAGGATTGTTGACAGCATTGTAATCGTAATCAAAAATTTGTAAGGCGCCACTTCAAGGCATATAATTATTAACACAATTATTTTATCAACAACAGAGGATTTTTGTTAATGTAAATGTAAAATATAAATGTAAAATATAAATTTGCGAGAGCTCTTAGCAACACAAAAGCCACATCTAAGAAACCAGCTTATTCACCGGTGCCATATAAAATCAAGTTCTCAAGAGCCAGGTTGTTTAATTAGTCAGCTTTGGTGCCAAATCACTATCTGAGGTTCAAGCTGGCGGAGGCAGCGTGGCAAAGGGGAACACTGTGGAGTTAAAAAATTGTATGGTCTCTAAAGTTTGGACGTTCTTACATGAGGAGGACACCTAGTGTCAGTTTTTGAAACTGCTTACTGAATTTACAAATATTATCACAATGTATCTAATGTGTATTTATATCGTCATACTCGTGTACCTCATGAGGTTGCCGACTGGTTTGCCCTTCTTTTGACGCAGTTGCAAAAAACTGGTACTAGAAGTAGCTAGCACCACAGAGTTCATACCATAGAGGTCATTACACAGAGTTCCCCATTGGGCGCATGCACAGAGGCAAGAAGGGGCACTAATCTCCTGGATTCGCATGTGAAAGTTTTGCCCATATCAGCCACTTACGATGGTACTCTGATTTTGATGTTTAGGTCTTTGCTTGCACGAGTTTCAGCAGGTACCTATGATTGGCACCAAAGAATTATTGGCATCGAAGGAATATTGGCATCAAAGGAATATTGGCATCGAAGGAATATTGGCACCAGAGGATTATTGGCACAGGGAGATTATTGGCATAAGGAGATTACTCACACCAGAGGATTACTGACACTGAATCAGTCACAGAAGGTTATTAACGGTAGATGGAGCGTCAATCGCCGAAAATAAAGATGAGTCTCCATTCATCATTTCGCTTCTCGAGCACTTGACAGTTTTGCGTATTTTCTGCGACCACCCGCAGCAGCAAAACGATTTTTCTCTATTATGGCTCAGCTGTCCTCAGCCGTCAGCCATTCTTCCTTCATCCATCCATCCATCCTTCAGCCATGGGTATTCATCACGCGGGGCCTACTAACGGGTCGCCCGACTTAGCTTCCCTTCGCTGATGCCTGGTGGGAGATGGCTTCTCTGGGCCCGCCACAATGGGCGGCCGATCAACGAGGGAAAGTTATGATCAGAGGATTGGGCGCAGACCAAGCACTGCCCTGCTGGCGCCCCTTCCCCCTTGTTAGTGTTAGAACCTCCAAAGCCGGAATTTTCGGTGTGTTTCTGTGTAGTTGCTCACATGGTTTGTCTCTGTATGTGTCTGTCTCTTTCTGTCTGTGCGTGCCTTTCTTTGTGTCCGTGTGTATTGTTTGTCTGTCTGACTTACCGTCTGTCGATCTGTCAATCTGTCTGAGTGTGTCCTTCTACACGTGCGTCTGTTTGGCTGTTTATCTGTTACTGTCTTGATCTGTATTCTGTATTGTATTGTCTGGGTAGATGACCATCCAATCATCTCTATCTTACGAATCCGTCCAGTTAGTCATCCGTTCTTAATTTGTCGCGTTGTTTTAATGTTCGCTTGGAATCGAACCGTCGCCGTTGAGGCGTCGTGCCTCAGAGCGAGCGAATGCAAAACGAACAATTAGAACGTCAGAACTGAGGCTTTCCTGATGCTGCTGTCAGTTTTCGCAAGGCTTTTACGACTTACGGACTTCTGAAGAGTAGTTTCAGATGCACAGCTGGACACTCTGTTTTCAGTTAATTACCTGAGGAAAAGGAAGAAAAAATGGTGGCGGAAAATCAGGAATAACACTGACCCGAACTCACATTAACACCAGTGCTAAGGCTAACATTGACTCTAACATCAACATCATACCTATATTAACGCTAACATTACCATCAACTGAAACGCCGATAACATCAACACCAACGCATTGATTAATGCTAACATTAATACTAACGTTAACATCAACAAGAACAGTCTGTGGAGTGGCATTGACTCTTACTTGACCTGTGGGGCGTCCTGCTGACTCCTGCACGCCACCAATCGAATGCCTGTCCCGCGCAGATCTGCCGGCTCGAGGTTTGACTCTCCCAGTCCTGGCTCTGCGTGCAAGTGCAAGGGACTGCTGGACGGTGAGGCCACATGTGCTCCCGGTGGCAGATCACATCGTTAACTCTAACGCTAACATATTAACATTAAGGATCATATTAACATCAGCGCTAACATTAGCGCTAACGCTAAAACTAACATGAACATTGTACTTACGTATGCATTGGCTTGGTAGGCAAGATGGAGACTGAAAGGACTGGCAAACGAACTGCATACTTAACTTTTGAACGAACTGCAGCTTCGAACCTGAGTACTCGACGAATGTGCCATCGGACTTCGCCCCCAAGTACTCTAGTCAAGAAGTCTACTCCGCGGTCAGACAATGTACAGTCATAAAATGAGCGCGAGTCTTAAACAAAGCAGGAAATAGGGAAATATCAACGTCTATATAT